>QNUK01000488.1:352500-462500 GCA_013621035.1 Clarias magur
GCCACACTTTTCTCACACTTACAAGACAAGCTTCAGTCTTCCAATGAAAGCCTTGCATTGTGATAAAAAAAAAAAAAAAAAACTGGTTTAAAAGACATGCCCTTTTTAATGACAGAAAGCCCTGAGAATTTTAAATCCTGTTATGTAACTCCTAAAGGTGTACTTATAACGTCTTTTAAACTCCACTGAAAATTATGGCTAAAACCAATGAAACAAATTCACTGTTCGTTTATCAACTACAAGAACAAACAAAGAAAAGCACATATATGGACTAGTTGCAGGATGAGTTTTGAACAAACCTTAGCAAATATTATGGTGAGGTTGATTTAAACACCTGACAAGATGAGCAGAAAAATAATCAATTTCATGATGTAACAGGAGTAAATTAGCAGCTGTTTGTTCACCATTGTCTAAACCAATAAACTTACTAAAGCATAGTAGTGTAGTCTGGGAACATAAGAACATTCCTGCAGGGTGTGCTCCAGGAACAAACCAGACGCTTGGATTCATTAAATCCTGAATTCTTATTCACAAGAACACTGAAACCATATATTTGGACAATTAAGATGCCTGTTTTGGAGCATTGTCTTTCCTTTACAACAACTTCCCCTTAAACAGTTCATATGTATATATAAAAAAAAAATCAGAATCAGCAACAATATCAAAAACAGAAACCATGCCTGTGCTGTTTGTTTTTTCTCAAACAGAATGAGCAGAAAAGGAATGCCTGGACTTTTGGAGTTTAGTAGCAAACAGCACAAAAACCCAGGATGTAGGTTTAATACTTCTTGAAGGACACTGAATCCAAAACAAACACACAGCTGTCTGCAATAGTACACAGGCTGTTATCCCAACCGGGGAATGAACAACCAGCTTAAAACCTTACCCTGAATAAACATCATAAGAATGACGTAAAGCTGTACAGGGTAATGAAGAAAAGAGGTGACTGTTGGCAAGAAGATGACTGACTTCATCAGTTCAGCATGGCCAGCATTCTAACCCTTGGTGGAGTTTGTGCTTTCAAAACAAAAACTTGTGGAATGTGTAGAACATGCTGTACAGAACCTAACCATGACATGGGTTCTCAACTTCACATATAGAGAGGGCATGCAGTGCTCATATGTAGCCAGGACGACTGCCAATATAAAATTAAAGTTGGGTTACTACTCCTTTTTGAGGCTAGGATAGAACTAGGGGCGTAACAGAGATGGTTTTAGTTTCATATCACATTTTACTCATGTGGCAATGCATGCATCTGACTTTTTCCGTTTACATTTGTGGCAAAATTTTGCCATTTGTCGATAATCCTACAGGTCGTGCTCTAAACTATTCACACATTGGCAGGCAACACAGTATCCTGTAAAGTGGGTGAAAATTATTTGATAAGTTTGTTTAGAATTGTAACAAAATCTGAAAAAATCTTATTATAGAATCAGGATGTTTATAAAATTGTCATACTTACAGAATCACAATACAAATTGAATCTGCCCTTAGGTATCCTAATAATATGGTACCCTGGTTATTCCCATCTCTAGACTGTAATAATATGCGTCATATATTTGTAACATATTAATAAATATGGGGTCACTTCAATAGTTCTGTGGTTGAGAACACATCTTGATCATAATCCAGAAACATTTCAAATCAATAAACAGTTTTGGGGTATGTGTGAGAGCTGAATGTGATAATTCTCTTTATCCTGAAGTACTTCAGTATTTCAAAAACTTGTTCTTGGAGACGAACAATGCTTAAGGTCATGCAGGTCAAGGCACTTCGCCTCAGGCCTGTGCAAGTTGAAACAAAACAAAACTGCCATTGGAGGAGGGGGCAGAAGAAAAAAAATGTGAGTCACAAACACCAGAGTTTAAGAGTTACGTCCTTAGAAACTCTACCAAAGTGATAACACATTGTATTAACACTAATCGAAAACAGCTGTTTTACTTAGAATCCTGCACAAATCTGTATCGAACACTACCGCTTATGTTCAAGCAAAGAGTTTCCACACGAAATATTGACCGTTTATTGTTTGTTATTACTTAGTGCTTTTTATAGAAGTTTCTTTTAATGTAGAAATGTTTTCAAAAGCATCAATGCACATGGCTTTTGTTTGGATGTTCCCAAGACTTTCGCACAGTACTGTAAATAAAGCAGCTGTTAGGTTTTATTGAGCATGCTGGAAAGTTCTTTTGGTAACTTTGTCAAACTCGCTCCTTTCTATTTTCATGCAAAACCCAGGAGTCTACATTATTGATTTTTTTTTTCTTCCCCCATCTGAAAACTGGCCTGTCATGTAATAGGTCACTTTCTTTACAGGCATGCAAATTAGGGGTGCTCCGATTGATCAGTCGCCGATCATAATCGGCCGATAATTGCTTTGGGAAGTTTGATCGGCAGTCTCTATAATGGACGATATAGAAAAGCCGATCAGATGACGCAAAACTCGCGGGACAATTTTTTGCTCGCTGCTAGAATGGCTTCACCGGTCCGGCGATTCTACGTGTTGTGTGAAAAAGGAACATGAGCAGTTTTCAAAGTTGGCTAGCGCTAAGAAAGCGAGAGAGCTCAGCAACTCGCGCGCCGCCACTCACTCAGCTGTCAGTAATTCCACTATCTCACCTACGCGGTTTAGCGCGGTGGCCGTAAGTACGGTTCATCATGATTCACCGCAAGTTTTGCCGTTGTGATTACGTTTCCATCTTTCCGCACGAAAAAATAAACATGTTTTTATTATTTAATATTTATTGAATATTAAAAAAATTTAAAACTTGAAAAATTACACCTGTTTAAGAAAAAAACTTGAAATTTTTTGGCGGTCCTCTCGGATGCTTGCGGACCTTGCAGAACTTCCGGCGACTCACGTCCTATTGTCTGTTATTTCATTTAATTTTAAACAATCTACAGGAAAGTTGTATTTGTCAAGCTCTAAGCTGTTCCCAATTACCAAGCACAGGCTACTATGTTTTAAGTTGACGTGTTGCACATGTTGCTTGCGAATAAATACAGTTATCAATTAATGATATTCCTCTTCTTGTAATTTCAATACTTGAGTTACATTGTTGTTAGATATAATTTAATAAATAATGCTACATGATAAGGCTTCAAGTAGACCCTGTAATCGGTGATCTGTATCGGCCGATACAGCTTCTAGTGATCGAAGATCGGCCCCAAAAATGCTCCTGATCAGAGTATCCCTAATGCAAATATTCTTCTGTAATGTTATTTATTCATTAATTTTAGTGCATCTTTGTAGGTAACGGTCTTGTACATAATAAATCAGACATAAACTTTGTACTACAGATAATATGGCGCCTAAAACTTATGCACAGAATATTTTTCAAAGCAGAATGCTGTCCATTAAGGTTTCACAAGCATTTGCCCATTCCATTTTAACACAATTTTGTTTTGACGAGCATTCTGACGGAATGAACTTCCGACACTTGGCAACAGGCGTAAGTAAAATTGATTATGAAATATATTTCAAAAAGTTGGAAAATAAACAAATCTAAACATTCACATCTCTTCCAATTTTATGGTTTTTAAATTGGGTCTCAAAGTCCTGCAAGGAGCCCATGATCAATGATTGACTTTTTACCATGAGAGATGTTATGATTATTATTAAACAATCTTAGTTATAAGCTTAAGCAACTAGTAACTTTTAAAAAATCAGTTAGTATTTGATTAGTTGGATTATGCTAATCAAATATTTGTGCACAGCTCACATGTGAGCTCCAAGTGGAATAAAAACCTGTGCTCTAATTCAAAAGGCCAGTTGTTTGGTATGAGAGCATGTGAGAGTGTGAGCATGTGAGAGTTAGAGCATGTGTGTGTGTGTGTTTGTGTGTGTGTTTGTGTGTGCGCGCGCGTGTGTCTCTATCACGGCTATGACGAGCTTCCGCCATATTTTAGGAACATTGAGTACTCTGCTGACATTAAGTCCCAACACTTTGCATGCAACCCTCCTCTGTGCTTGTCTGTGAAGGACAGCCATGATACACACCAAAACATTTGAAACTCATCACTTGTCCTGAGCCAAACCACTCATTTTAGCACTTTTTAAACTTGATTTGTTCAAAATACTGACCGAAAGGGTGTCTTCCTGAACATTCTTCAAGTGTACTTAGTTCATGAAAGTTCACGTTGGGAGGCGTGTCAATAAGAAGTTAACATAACATAGCTGAGCTGGAGGGGCGGAGTGTATGAAAGAAACATAGTGTTCCCTGCAGCTCACATAATAGATTATAGGACAGACACACCAACTCACACAACACATGGAAAATATACTTCTTAAAAAAAGATTTCATTTATGTGTGTGTGTGTGTGTGTGTGTGTGTGTGTGTGAGAGAGAGAGAAATGTATTCATATCTGTTTGTATCTGTCTATATATGTATATCTGTACACACACAGGTTCCATGCTGAAATAAACTGGAAATTACATATTATCTTTAAAAAAAAAATTAACAACAACAACATGGAACCATCAGATAAGTAAATAAGAAAATGTAAAGATGCATAAAGGTGTATTTTATGGAATTTTCGGAATGGGCTAACTTTCATCAAACACACTCTTCACTGACCAGTGCCTCAGACCAACACCTAATAATAACATGGCTGGCTGCTCCTGGCCCAGTGCTGTGGCTTTGTTTTACACTTTATGCTGCAGACCTGTTCAGAAAATTAACACTGTTCACATTCACGCTTTCAGACCAAAAACTCAATTCACGAGGAATAAATAGAAGTCTGTAGGGGAGTTTTGGTCTCGAGCACGCTGGGAGACCTCGTCTCACACACATTTCATTCCCTGCCTGTGCATATGTGTGTGTATTAGCCTGTTAGCTGCAGCTAGCCAGCTGTTCTTTAGTTCAGGCACATTTCCCGTACAAATGCATGCGTGTAATAAAACAATAAGACAAGAGAAAAAATTTAATACTGACCTTTTAGCCACAGTAGTCGTCATAATGCACGTTACACCTCACAGACTACAACGTAAATAATAATAATAATATTCCTTTAACGCAGGTTAATCCGCGAGGAGCAGCTCAGCCCTCCCTTTACCTCCCTCTCTCTCCCCGAGTTGTTTATCTCAGTCTGGGCAGGAGGCGGTATTTCAATACAATAAAAGTCACTTGTGTATGTGTGTGAGTGAATACTACACCACACTGATGCATTATGAATGCTTAAACCTGAAAGGGATATAAAGAACTTTAGTTTTTAGTAAACCGAATATTTAGAGACTATTGAAAAAGCATATATATATATGCTCACAATCGGTTAGGAATATTGTTATTTATGAGTGCTTTTCCTGTTTGTTCTGAATTTTAATTAAATAAGTAAAGTTCCCTTTGATATTACTAATAATGTAGGAGAAGAAACACCATTTCAATATTTATTACCCCCAAAATTTAAACAATATCAAGGATAGCCCCAAATAACAAAAATTGACAATGTCAGTACGGGGTGTTTCTACCATTTGCCGCAATGACAGCTTGACAGCGGCGTCTCATGCTCCTCACTAGCCTCATGTTTTTCTGAGGCAATGCGTTCCACTCTTCCACAAGTGCTACCCGCAGTTCTGTCAGGTCACGTGGCGGTGGGGAATGATCATACAGTCTCTGCTTCAACTTGTCCCAGACATGCTCTATGGGGTTCAGGTCAGGGGACACTGATGGCCATACCATATGAGTCACTCCAACTTCCTGAAGTCCAGCTGTGACAATTCTGTCACAATGTGGTGGAGCATTATCATCCATGAACAGAAAGTTGGAGGTGTGCTGGCGGAATTGGGGGATGATGACGGGTTGTATGATGTCTCTGAGGTAAGAACGTGCAGTGACTGCGCCATCTACAATAACCAAATCTGTTTTGCGCTGACTGATGCTTGCCCAGACTGTTGCACCTCCTGCACAAAAGCAAACCCTGGGGACTAGGTTGACATTAGCTTATCGCTCACCTCGCCTTCTCCAGCAATGGTGAGCCAACACTCATCAGTGAACAGGACGGTAGACAGGCATTGTCCAGGTTACATGGTCTTGTGCCCACTGCAAACGTTCACAGAGGTGTCTTCTACATCTACATCTAGGCATTTGGCAGACGCCCTTATCCAGAGCGACTTACATTTTTATCTCATTACATCTGAGCAATTGAGGGTTAAGGGCCTTGCTCAAGGGTCCAACAGTGGCAACTTGGTGGTTGTGAGGTTTGATTCTGGGATCTTCTGAACCGTAGTCCAATGCCTTAACCACTGAGCTAACCCTGCCCCTTCTACCCCTGTGTCTTGGTGTCAGTGGACTCACCTGCAACGGTCATCTGGTATTCAAGCCAAAGCGGAGTCAGTTTCGAATGGTTTGTTTGGAAACCCTAGTAACCCTCACATCTCGTAAACGGGCCTGCAGCAGGCAGTTGCATAACGATGTCTGAGTGCATAGGTCCTTAGGTACTTGTCATCGTTGCGGTCCGTCACTCGTGGAGCTCCATTCCTGGGTCTGTCATAAACTCTGCCAGTAGTTCTGTGTCTTGATGCAAGTCTGCTGATGACACTTTGAGACACGCCAAGTTCACGAGCAACATCTGACTGCCTGTCACCGACCCGATGGTGCGCCATGGCCAGGTGACGCTGCTCGTCCGTTAAGTCACGTTGTGTGTTCATGGTTGTTTGAATGATAAACTTGGAATGACTTACTGATAATACCAGTTTTTTATACCCACAGAATGTTGAAATTGATGCCACATTGAAAAGGGTTGTCTTTTGGTATTTGGTACACAATGAGACCATTACATAGAAAACACAAAATGAGGTGTCTATCACCCCAATACAATTGCCTCCCTATCCCAAAAATTTCTGAAGTGAAACAAACACCGTATGTATGACATGCACTGAGTCTCTCACAATATCCCTAACTTATTGTGAGTAGTGTATATATTATATGCTTCAGCATACCAAGACATTTTGTACAATTTCATGTTCCCAACTTTGTGGGAACAATTTGGGAATGGCCCCTTCCTGTTCCAACATCACCAGTGCACAAAGCAAAGTACATAAAGACATGGATGAGTGAGCTTGGTGTGGAAGAGCATGATTAGCCTGCAGTTCAACTCAATATAACACCTTTGGGATGAATTAGAGTGGAGACTGCGAGCCAGGCCTTCTCGTCAAACATCAGTATCTGACCTCACAAATGCTTATTTTGTGTACCACAAATTGTAGTTTTGAACCTGTCTGCATTATTGTACAAAACCATTCACAATTTACAGACATGTCCTATAAATAAATAAATAATAGTACAGAAAACTACAGTATTTTCAATGCTTGTAAAGAAAGCAACATATTACATGACAGACCAGATTTCAGATGGAAAAAAAATAATATATGCTTTTAAATAAGTAGAAGCAAATGTGACAAAGTTATCAGAAGAACTCATGTTCTGCAGCACACACAATAAAACCTAATAGCTGGGAACATACAAAAAAAGACATAATAAAAGATGCTTTTGAAAACATTTATACATAAAATAAACTTCTATGAAATCACTAAATAGTAATAAAATAAACACAGTGAATATTTCGTGTGACAACTGGTTGATACAGGACAAAGTGGTGTACGGTATATGATGAGTGTATATATGAGGAGGTTACAGTACATTAGGTCTGTCACATAATATGATGCCTTCTTTACAGAAACAAATATTATTCTTATATTTATTAATGTTTTAAATTATGTTCAAAAATGGTAAATAATTTTGTATAATATAACAACATTTGTATTACATATAATATTCAATTCAATTCAATTTTATTTCTATAGCGCTTTTAACAATGGTCATTGTCTCAAAGCAGCTTCACAGAAATGAAAAGAAGACTTATGGAAATGTATATATGTGTAAGAAAAATGTGACTAGATAATGAGATTGTCCCTGATGAGCAAGCCAAGGGTGACGGCGACAGTGGCAAGGAAAAACTCCCTGAGATGGCAACAGGAAGAAACCTTGAGAGGAACCAGACTCAACAGGGAACCCATCCTCATCTGGGTGATAACAGATAACAGAAATTGTATAACATCATGTGTGTTATGCAGATGAAAGTTCCATAAACAGAAGAATTTAATTTAAAGAATAATTTAAATTAACACAAAGTCCAGTTCAGCACAGGGATGAGTCAGCAGGTGCAGAGGGCAGATGGGGGTCTGGATCACTGGGAGCTCAGGAGCAGCATGTGTAGATCCAAACCAAAATGAAGAAGAATCCAGCTGGAGTTGGTCCTTCTCTGGATGCCTCTGGGTCAAAGCAGGGTCGGCCTCTGTCTACTGAAGCTGGCACGATCTCCAGATGCCTCGGGATGGGTGGAAAAATAAAGAGCAGGTGAAAAGAATTAGCGTGGTTTCCATTCAGGATAGATGTACTGGAGTATCAGGTAAAGAAATTAATTATGTGTATGCCAGATTAAAGAGATGCGTCTTGAGTCTACTTTGAAATTGGGAAACTGTGTCTGAGCCCCGAACACTGTCAGGAAGGCTATTCCAAAGTTTTGGAGCTAAATATGAAAAGGCCCTACCTCCTTTTGTAGATTTTGATATTCTGGGGTAATATGGATAATATGGTGCCTAATACTATTAACTGATCTACCTGTATGTTATGTCACCGCATTCATGTTCGTACTTGGATTTTATAACAAAAAGGACATAACATTTAATAATGATATTCAATATGTATTATCAGTTAATGTGGTGCAAAGAGATAAAAGGAATAATGTGCAAAAATAATGAAATGTAATAACATGCAAAGGTGCATAAAGACATACCATAACATAATATGTGCAAAACTACAGCAAGGTGAAGAGTAGCATCTGGGGTAGACAGAACAGAACAACACCGCAGGTGGAAATGCCTGCATGCACTTTTGTGTACAACATAATGATATAAGCAGAGAGTTATGACATGCATTAGTGGAAAAAGGATGATTTTGTTTTATGAATGACAAAAAAAGCAGACATAGAATATTCTACACCAGCATTTATATCATAAAATTATCCACAATATTTCCAATTCATAAATAGCCCAAATGAAGATGGGTTCCCTGTTGAGTCTGGTTCCTATCAATGTTTCTTCCAATTGCCATCTCAGAGAGTTTTTTCTTGTCACTGTCACCGTTGGCTTGCTCATCAAGGATTATATGATCACTTTGATTCATACATATATTTCACATTTCATACAAATTTCCATAGTTTTCTTTTGATTGTGTAAAGCTGCTTGGCACCAATGCCAATTGTTGAAAGCGCTATACAAGTACAATGACATTTTATTTAAATTCTGAATTGAAATAACATCTCACAACATAAGCTTATTACATACTCACATGATCACAGAAAGGAAAATTAGACATTGTCCAATCATCTAATTTCAAGATTTTGTCAAAGCAAAGGTCTGTGAATGGCAGCATTAAAAAAATCTCCTTAACAGATTTGAGAGAACAGAGTTTGTTACAGTATGTGAATCATCTTTAATCAATGCGCTATGTAAATGAGTTAAACCTGCATGAATTTAGAGCTAAGATCCAGATTGAAAGTGATTTCTCAGATATTTCAGAGATGAGAAGTGAATTGAACAAAGACAATAAGGCAGGGAACTGAGCCTATGTAAAAGCTTTGCTCTGTAAGAATGCATGCTTCTGAACAGGAGTCTTCAAAGTACTTCAGAGCAGGGGGTGGGACACACAACTATACCCTACAGTATGTCTTCTGTCAAAGACATTTTGGAGCATCTTTATCGATCCAGTGTATTAGAAGAATCAGCAGTCATTCCCATCTATCATCCTTAAAGAAGAAAAAAGCCATAGCCTTCCTGATGCTACTCTCTGTTTTAGCTTTCCAGCTAAGTTTCTTCTCTCCTTCCTGACGTGATAACCCTGAAAGTTGGAATCACAAACCTTGCCATTGAAAGAGTTTTTTTTTCCTTGCCAAAAAAAGAGTTTTTTTTTTTTTTTTTTTTTTGCCAATTTCTAATATCGCAGACAGCATTGCAGTGGCTCTGAAGGTCATCCTATCCATACAAAAACTGGTCTGCATAAATAATGATTAAGAGCTTAAAGCCAGACTGGAAGACTCCTACTATGAAACTAGGGAACAGGCCAGCACTTCACCCCACTGTCCACCCACCCACTGTTAGCTCTAACACCCACACAGGCATTTTTAAATAGCACCTGGTTTGCACATGTATACTCAATATGCTTTTTAAGATATCAAGTTATCTCACACCCAAAAAAGGTATTTCAGAAATGTACTTAAAGTTCCCCAGGTCTGTGTGTGTGGAGCATGTTCTCCCCATACTTGGTGGGTTTCCTTCCACAGATTTATGTTAATTGGCGTCCCCAATCACAATCACAATCACTCACACACACACACACACACACACACACACACACACATACACACACACACACAGGCATCATGTCATGGGTATACCCCTCCTTGTACCCTAAGATTCCTGGGATAGGATTGAGGCCCCCAGTGAGGAGAAAGCGGTATAGATCTCTTATATCTGTATGTATATAAAGGGTTCCCTGTTGATTCTGGTTCCTCACAAGGGTTCTTCCTATTGCCATCTCAGGGAGTTTTTCCTTGCCACTGTCCCCATCGTCCTCGGCTTGCTCATCAGGGATTAAGGGGTCATATAATTTTGATTCATACATGTTCACATCTCATACAAACATAAATAATTATTTTGATTGTGTAAAGCTGCTTTGCAACAATGTCAATTGTTAAAAACGCTATACAAATAAAATTTAATTTAATTGAATATAGAAGATGAATAAATAAATAAATGGCCCCTTGCTACAAAGTGTGAAGGGGAACTTTTTTGTTTTTGACATTTTTGTTGGAATATATAATTTCGGAACAGACAAAAACTAGTCTTAATACTCCATACAAAAGATCTTCAAGAAAAACCTAATTAAAAACTGGTTTAAAAAAAAGAAAAGAAAAGAAATCCGAACACTCTTGGGCGATACCGGAAAACTACAAATCCCAGCACTTCTGGTGCCGAAGCACATCCGGGTGACTCGAGCTTCTCCGCGCCTTTTCGCTTTATGGAACATTTGACCCAAACCGACAGCGATATTTCTATTAGGCATAATGATGTTTTGTAATAGAAGCGTTTACAATGCATTCGTATCCAATTTAATTTCGTTTTCCAGATGAACTAAGATCTAAACATGCTGCTTCCGTCTGATGTCGCGAGACTTGTGCTGGGTAAGTTCAGACATTTCTGCACTGCGTTGTTAAGGTTACAGACTAGCACACACAGCAGCTGCGAGCTCTGAACACATGAGAGAATCAATAACAACAACAATAATGATAGGAACACACATTTTACTACTAGTTTATGTCTGTCCACCCTGCTGGACGACGAGAAAGTCTGTATTATGAGTTATTTTATTGGTGAAAGCACAGCTGTTGTTGGTGTGTGTAGGATATCTGCAGCAGGAAGGACTGAGTGCTACAAGTCGGGCGTTTATCCTGGAGAGCCCTAACCTGAGAGAGTACGCTGAACACAGCTCTGAGGATGGAGTTATTCCTGCCTGTGTGTTTGTAAGGCAACTTTTTAAACCCCCTATTTAACCTGTTTATGTTCACGATGTTTTTTTTTAATATCACATGATTGAGTTGGTCAATGTAGATTCTGTTCATAGCAATAATCCAACATTTTGCAGTAGGGTCACTCCAGGGAAAACTGCAGGCAAACTGTGACGTGGGGGTAAAATTCAACATGTATATTGAAGAACAACCCTATGCTTATGCTGACAATCTAATCAGACAATGGCATATAGGGCAAAATATCTATATCTGCACCCAAACACAAGTTATGAGCTATTACATGCACAAGGATGAATGAAAAATTATTTTAAAACTTCTGTTGGCCACACTGTCTTATCAGTCAGTGCTTTCTGTTCAAGAACAGCGCCTCTCCAGTCACTGCTGTGCAGGTGTGTTGCAAGTGTTGCATCAGTGCATTTTAAACTGCGGTATGAGCAAAAATTATTGCTTAGTGTTTTTTTTTCTTTTCTTGTCAGTACCTACATAGAACATCACTACTTAAATTAAGACCAAATCTGTTATTTTAGCTTTTATGATAGTCTACATGCAATCTTCAGAATAGTATAAGGGTGACCTCACAATGCCCTGCTTGAAATGTCACTAGTGGCGACAAATGGCCGCAATATCCATGGAGTGACCCAGTATGATTAACGCACCTGATAGACCTGATGGATGTCTAATATGAATTATCTTGTTTTTACAGTCCCTTTTTGGAAAAAACCTGACCACAATACTAAATGAGTATGTTGCTGCAAAAGCAAAAGGTAGAATCTCATTTATAAGTTATGATATCTCTTGGACTTAATCAGTTGTTCTGTCATTAGCTTACATGTATTTCTTTTACAGAAACATGTCAAGAGAATCAAATACCAGCTGTAATGACCTCATTATGGAAAAGGCTGGACTTCACGCTCAATCAAATCAAGTGAGTCAAAAGCTCTTATATGTATTGTATTAATATGGATATTTGGAGTTAGTTTTTTAACAAAAAAAAAACTTTATTTTCGCAGATCTATGCAAAACTCTCCCGCTGTTCATCAAATCCAGCGGCGTAAGTTGAACCTGTGTCTAATCTAAAAGTTATAAGACACTTACAAGTACCTCTTTATAGTCACTGTTTTTAGATATTGCCATACACCCTTTTTTATTTTTTTATTTTTTTTTATTTATTTCATTTTTCAACAAAACAACAACAGTGGTACAGGTATCTCGACAACAAACAAAATTTTGTTATACATTCAAATGACTATAAATGCTTAAGAGCAAAGACAAGAATAAATAACAATCATAAAGCAAGTTTAGAAAGACATCGTCATTGGGAAACCTCAAGAAAGTTCCAGAGAGACGACCAAATTTTCCAGAACACCTCAGATTTTTAATGTAAATCATAAGTTAATTTTTCCAGTGGTAAAAGTATGGACACCTGACTCAACCACATATTGACTGAAGGTACCTGAGCAGTTGACCATAATAATAGTATACGTTTTTTATCCAAGTATATACAGAAATTTAGTCAATATGTGGTACAGAAAATTCTTTATCGCAATCAAGACCCAGATCCACTGTACAATTCAAAAGATATACTTTTGGGGACATAGCAAATATTTTTCCGATAATTTTTTGAATAATTTTGTGAATCTCTTTCCAGTACATTTTAATTTTGTCACAATCCCAAAACACATGCATCACTGTACCAATCTCCATGTTACATTTAAAACATAACTGAGAGAATTGGGAAATATTCTGTGGAGACGAACTGGGGTTAAATAAGTCCTGTGGATACATAAACTAAAGCTACCGGAACTAAAGCACTTTTGGGAAATATGTTTGAGCAGACAGATTGCCACTCCTCATCACTGAAAATAGATCCAAAGTCCCTCTCCCATGTCACTCTCAGAGTCCAAGGTCGAAGGGCCAGCATTGGACAGCAATGCGTATAATTCAGAGATCTTTTTTTTAAGAGTATATGAAGAGAAAAACCTTTTTTCCATTTCAGTAAGATCAAATTGTATATTACCTTCTTTTAACTGCAATTCTAAAAAGTGTCGTATTTGAAGGAATTTATAAAAATCTTTATTGGGCAGACTAAATTCCTGTCTTAACTCCTGAAATGATCTCAACTGGCCGTCATCAAATAAGTGACCTAATTCAGACACTCCTTTTGACCTCCAAGTCAAAAGGCCAATATTCTGTATGGAAGGGGGGAAATCAGGATTGAGCGCAATTGGAGATTTAAGAGACCACGTATTTGAAATTGATAAGTATTTTTTTAACATCCTTCCATACCAAAAGAGTGTTTGTTACAGTAAAGACACTAATCAGTTGTTGAATTTTTTGTACATTATTAATAAATGGAAGGGAACATAACATTCTGGGAAAGCAGCCATACACCCTTTTAACTATAAAATAAATCCCATTGATCCCCTCAGTATTGCTGCATTTGAAAAGCATTAATTAATATTTTAATAATTTTGGTGTCGTATATCATTTTATTCCTGAACACATTAGAATTATGTTGACTTGGTTAGTGCTTGAATCTCTAAATATAATAGATTTTATAATCTGGGACTGATCTACTCCACTGGAAAAAAAACAAACATTTTGGACCCCCTGGCCATGCTTCATAGAGCACACTTTGAAAACCACTGCACTAGAGAACAAGTCTAGTACTGATAATTTCACCAAAGTATTCTGTTTGCTTGGAAATAGAAAACAGCTAAATTGATCGCTCAGTATAAGG
Organism: Clarias magur; assembly: GCA_013621035.1. NCBI lineage: Eukaryota > Metazoa > Chordata > Actinopteri > Siluriformes > Clariidae > Clarias > Clarias magur. The sequence continues at coordinate 366,821 of QNUK01000488.1, forward strand.
TATATTTTAGTTTTATGCATTTATAGCAGTCTGACCAACATAAACAACATAATCTGATAAACAAAACGGGTAAGGTAAACTAAAAACTAATCAAACATCAAACACACTTTTTATTTAAGCTTTGAAATAAAGGTCCACTGTGAAACTGTTTTAATATTGAAATATTCGTGATGTGTAAAGTAATTTGAATTTTAAGCATTTTTGTTATATCTATAAGCAGTTAATGTTGTCTGGGACTTGTAGTGCAAGGATACATTGATTTCACACATGAGGGATAAAGGTCAGGGTTTGTTGTTAAACCATATTTCTTTTTCCTCAGCAGCATTCAATATCACATTATAGAAAAAACCCCAAAAGTGGAGAAAGCAAACTAACATTTGATCTGACTTGGGGAGTTACCAGTCTGGGAGATGACACACTGGTGTAGATGGAAGTATTAATGTTAATGTTATAGCTTTAAAAGGTTATCTCTTTAAACAGAGTTTATAGTAGAGAATGTGATTAAATCTTTCTGGCTCTACTATCAGCAGGTAGTTAAACAGCATTGTGGAATGTGGGAACTAGACCAACTTGTGGATAAAAAGTGTCAACTCAGAATTCTATACTAAATCTTGTACACACTTAAAGATTACTTACATGATGTTTATTTGATTCTTCCTTCAACTAAAAGTGAGTTGCGATCAGTAATTCAATAGTGATGTGTATAGGAAGCATGCTCAGTGGCTAATAAGTAACTTTGCAATGCATTGTATTGTTTTTTTTCATTGGAAGTGTTTATATTTTTTAGTTTTTATCATTTTTATTGGTCCTTGTATTGTGAACAGTCCGCACCCAGAACAGCATTCAGAGTATGCGACGTCAGAGGGCGTTGTCTCAGACTCCTGCCCCCGCGGGACTGACATTTTCTACTCCAGGGAACTGTGTCGCCAGGCCTGTTGCTTCTCCCCAGGGCATCTTGGGACACTCCACCCCTGTGTGCTACACATCCCACACTAGACCCTCTACCATCAGCCTCTCTCAGTCAGGTGAGACCTGAATATTAAATAAATTAATAAAAAATGTTTGTGTACAGTTATGTTCCCGAAGTTTTTAAAATGATAGTATGTAAATTGTGTTCTTTCTGCACAGAAGACACACCTTTGCAAATTATGGTACCTGACCATAGATTCACCCCAGGACCATTATCTCCAGCTCGCAGGAAATGGTAAGACAAAGTTTATGGGGACTTTACTCTAACTTTACTCTATTCAAATCAAAGTCACAACAAGTCAGCTGATCCCAGTCAGCGTGGTGCTGAAATTAACCATGACATCAAGACATCTTCTGTGTTATTCCAGTGACTCTCCAAGACGAAGAGCAGGTCAGCTTGGAATCAGCAGAGGCATTACGGTGACTAGCATGCTCACTGTGGAATCACAGAGCCAGGAGCCTGTGACAGAGAATTTGTCTGTAAGTTTAGAGAGAACGATTTCCACACCTCCCACATTGCTGCTTTAAAGGTTTTCTTTGTGATGTTAGGAAGAAATACAGACAAAACAATAAAGATCACAGTATAGGATTTTTATTGTTAGTGGTATGCTTTTTTTCTTTGCAGCAAATGGTGATTGAGAATGCCCGAGAAAAGATTCTGAATGACAGATCTTTACAAGAAAAACTTGCAGAAAATATCAACAAAATCCTGGCCAGGTAATGAATTTTTACAGACGTGCAACATTTTCCTATTATGGATATTTAGATGTCACATCGCTAATGTATGCTAATGTATGTTAGTAATGATACTTTGTCATATCTGTAAACAGCGATAACAGCCCGCAGTCATCAAAGGCTGTGTGCAGCACAATGGAGCAAGAACAATCCATAGATGAAATTCTGGGCCTACAGGTGAAGGATTCATTTAATCATTTTTAACTGATATTTCCAGCATTCAGTGGATACCATTATCCAGACTAACTTGCAGAAGTGCTTCATAATCTTAAAAAAATATCTTGCTAGGACAAACCGGATACTGTCAAATCGAGCAATTTAAATTTAGTACTGTACTTGATGAAGAGGTAGGGCTTCAGTCTCCATTTAAAGTCAATCAGTGGGTGTTTGTTCCATCACTGGACAGAGAAGACTTGAGATGCATGATTTTGTTTTTTCTTGAGGGATGGGATTTGAACTATTCTAGAGGCTCCAAAGGGCACATTGGGGTATGTAGTGCAGGTTGGGGTATGAATTAATGTCATGTGAATGTATTTAATTTGTCTTCATGTAGTAAGAGACAAACATGTCCTTTGTTCATGAAAAATATTGTAGAAGTAAAATATTTGTGGCTAATGTTTTCTGGGTTATGTCTAGGGTGAGATTCATATGACTGATGATGCCATCCAGGATATCTTAGAACAGACAGAGTCAGATCCTGCCTTTCAGGCTCTCTTTGACCTCTTTGATTATGGTAAGATTTATCATGTTAATTTAAGCAGACATGCCATTTCTAGACCCTAATGCATGTGTGGCATAGGTATGCTGTACAAACTCATTGTCCTGTTTTATAGAGCATTTATATAGTTGTCCAATCAGCCAATCCCCTGGCAGAAGCACAGTGCATGAAATTATGGTTAAGAGCTTAGGTTAATGTTTACATTAATGAAAGAAAAAGTGTGATCTTTGTGACCTCAACCATTGTATAGTTATTGGTACGAAACGGGCAGGTATAAGTATTTCACCTCTAGAATTTACTCAGAAGAGTATGGAAAAACTTTAGGCCTGGAGACACTTTACGATCTGCATGATTTTATGCATTGTGCCCTTGCCATATGGTTGGCCTCTTTTAACTGTAAAAATGAGCTGGTGTATTTGTACATGTGTGTATATAGATGTGTACTAAAAGGAGTGCATTATATTGACAAGATAGCTCATGCTCCTACATCTATGCTGTACATAAAAAAAACAAACATTGATTCCATTATATCATAATTATAGATTGTGCTGCATTCATTTTATTAAATTACTGTTTGTATACATTTTCTTTTCAAGTTCATGCACTCACAGAACACTTATCTGGGTGTTTAAAACTGTTTAATTTGGTTTCTGCTAGCTGCAACTAGGTGTTGACGATTTATATACGATGTATTTTGTATGTATCTTGTACGCACTGCTCACTAACAAGTAACTGTTTAATTGCTTGCAGGGAAAAATAAAACTTCTGAAGGTGGTGAGATTGCAGATAGAAGTAACAGTACTCAGGAGAGCGATGAGCCTGCTCATGTGGATAGTGCTACAGACACAGGTACGTTCACATTATGTAAGCTCTAGTATAACTGTCCCACGGGCTTCAATTCATTCCGACTCATGGTCAGTGTGATGAATTTTGGGAAGATCACAGATGTTGGCACCATACTGAAAAAAAAAATTTTTTTTGAAAATGTCTGAAGCAACCCCAGATCAGAACACTACCTCTAGAGGTTTATACAGTGGGCACTATGCATGATGGGTGCATTGCTTCATGCACTTTCTTTCTTACCCTGATGCACCCATTACTAACTAGGGTCAATCTGAACTGATCAGACCACATTACCTTTTTTCATTACTCCAAAGTTTTTTTTTTTTTTTTTTTTAAATGATGCAACTTCACAAAGTGTATAAGTAATTCATGATGTTTTTGGAGGGTTCTAATTTCTTCCACAAAATAGACATTTTAGCACTATCCTTCCAGAATTGCTTTATTAATGTGTTGGACAATTATTAAACCAATTCCAATTTAAAAACTCTTATTTGACCCTTCTGAAAAAAATACTTTTGTTTTTACATATATTTTTACATATCCAGGCAGGGTATGTTTTATTCATAGCACTGAATCTTTTTTTAACAACAAATAATTGTGTTTATTATTATTTTTAATTATGTATTTATGTGTTTGTTTAAATCTCATAAGGGACTGGAGTGGAAGATTCCACATCAGGAGGAGAAACTGCCACAAGAATGCTAAGAAGTAGAAACGTAAAAGAGGCAAAAAGTAAAAGGAAGACCGCTATTCCTTTAAACACAGGCCAGCAGGTTCCAGCACCCTCTCCGTCATGTGCAGCTACTAAAAAATCAGCAACTTCACCAGGAACCGCACAAAACAAAAAAGGCACCAGCAGAAGCAGAGTCCCAGTCAACAAGAAGCAGGCCAGAGGCACGAGCTCTACCTTAGAAGGGCAGCTGAACAACAAAGGACATTCTGTATCAACATCTAATCCATACACATCAAGCTCATCTTTATCTGAAGAGGGAGCAAGCATGGAGGTGGATGATTCAGCGTTCGAAATTTCCTTGGAATGCAGTACCGAAGGGATGACACAGCAAGTCCATCAGGAAATCTCTCAGACTCAATCAAATAGTGAAATAGCTTCTGTTTCCACTGAACAAGCAGAAGCCACTCCCAAAGTGGGAGTAGACACATCAGGGAATGCATGTGGAGCAGAGAAAGGGGGAAAAACACAACTAGTTGCAAGCGCTCCTGAGGTTTCAGATCAAAGGGAGCTTTCGTGCCCTAGCACAAATGAAACCTCAACGTTGAATCAAACGTTGAGTCAACAGCAAGCAACAAATAAGGTTCCGTTACTCAACACTGTAATCCAGGAGATGGGTTCAAGCCCCAATACAACCAGGACCAGCAGCGCAGCATCAAATTCCTTCGAGCCATTAGCTTCAGTTGTATCTACAGCCTCCGCCACCACCCCCACCTCCTCTGTTATTAATCCCTCCCAGTCACAAACCATTGAATCTGATCCTAATAAGATAGTTGCACTTAAGATCATCATTAGTGATGAGCAGGAGCAACAGGGCAGTGACTCTGCTTTAAACCAAGCCGTCTCTAGCATCAGCAGAGAGCCTATCCCCACAATCTTCCTGTCCTCCCCAGCCAAATCTCTGACTAAGGTACCACCCTCTACTCCTGGCTCTTCCATCACCCCAGAGGAGACTGAGCAGGCAGTGAGCTGTTTGCAGGGATCCGAGGCTGCTGGAGACCCAGTCATAAGTTTGCAGAACAATTTGCCACCTGCAGAGGCAAGGCCAATAGCACCAGAGACTGGTTTCATCCAGCTGTTGCCTGCTAACTCAACATTTGGAGGACCAAACAGCTATTTTGTTGTGACCGATCGAAATTCAGGATTTGACCAGCGTTCCAGTATGATGCTGCTTCCAGGTGGTGCAGGTGAAGGAGCAGTATGTTCGCCCTCACATGTTATGGCTACACCACCACGTTCTCGGACTGTGGTTTCCATTGCACCAACTGCAGCTCAACCATTTTCACCCGGTAAGTCAAAGGACCATAGACCGGTACATTAGTTGATTGTGTTTTTAATCAGATGTTCATTTCATATTCATATTCAGCATTGACAATGTTTTCGTCGCTTGATCAGTGCTGTGTATATTTCTAGCATCAGCCATTATCATTTCCTCACCGGTTCAGCCCGTGATACAGAATGTGGCAGTCCCAGTGTCTGTTTTAGGACCGAAAAGTACAGGACAACTCACAGTGGTACCCAGTCAGGTATGTTGTGCTGATAGACATCAGTTTTTTGGTGGAAGATCAAGCTTGAGTGTACTGTTTGGAAAACTGTAGATTAAAAAAATTGTAATTTAACATTCTTTACAGGTGTTGGCATTGCCAGGTCCGAAATTGGTGAACCAGTCAGCAAAGGTTGTGTCAAAACCTAAATTAGTGCCTAAGGATAATGTGGAATCGGGTAAGGTTTATGGAAGACGGAAGAAGCTTAACATAGACTTATCATCTTAATTTTTATTTACATGTTTCTCCTCTCATTATTTTTTTAAAATCTAAAATGCAGGTGTTTTATATTTTTCAGGCAAAACTGGAACACCAGTTAGCGGTTCTAATCAAGTCTTAAACAGTTCTCAGAGCTTGGAGCAGTCAAACTTGACAACCAGCGTCAGCTCAAGTCACAGAAGAATACTTTGCTTTGATGAGAACTCTAGCCAGAAAAGTACAAATTCGGCTTCACCTTCCCCTGTTATGGAAGAATCCACAAGGACAGAGCAAACCCACCCGTGCGTTTTAGGCAACACTAATGCCAAGAGAAGGGTTGAGACCATACGCTTATCAGAGCCAAGTACAGGAACAAAGGAACCCGAAAGGGCTTTTACAAATCAACAGATAATAGAGGCTTCAAAAAGCACTCGAACAGAAACCGTGTCTGAACAGACTGTCAGTTCCAGCACATCCTTAAACAGTGCTGTTCAGCAAAGTCTGTCTAATAGATTAGAGCCCAAAAATGTTGACCCGGCAGCATTACCAAACCCTGAGCACAGTTTCAAGTCTTCCTCGCAGAGCTTCAAGCCCATGTCTACCAGCTTTACAAAAGACACTTCACACAAGGAAAAACGTGAACAAAGAACTGTTAAAACACCAGAGGGACCCTCTGAGAGCAGAGTCACACAGGAATCGCCTAACATCACTGCAAACAAGGAGAATGAAGCCGAAGGTGGTCGGCAAGCAGCTGCCCCAATAGTGTCTACACTAAGATCTCCTACTCCAGTGTCCAGTGGTTTGGGGAAAACAACATGCAAAACAAGTCCACTTACCAAGCAGGCAGTGGAGATGCTACAAGACATCCAGAGTCAGAGTCCTGTCTCCACACCACCCAATAAGAGAGGCTCCTCAGACCTACTTCTTCCAAAAACCCCTGTACCTGGGCATCTCCAGGATGATTTGCTGGATAGTTTGAGAACACCCTCAAGGCAAAGGCACGGGCACGACGGAGAGGGCACACCCAGACACCTGGCTCCTCCTGCTACACCTGACCTTCCCACCTGCAGCCCAGCCAGCGAGGCAGGGAGCGAGAACAGCATCAACATGGCCGCCCATACACTCATGATCCTGTCGCGTGCTGCCAGGACAGGAGGGCCTTTAAAAAACAGCTTGCGCCAGGAGGAGGCTGGTGCTGCCAAATCGAGTGCTTCCAAAGGAAAGAAGCGCAGGCACACTGACCTAAGCCCTACAGTGAAGAAAGATTTACACCTCACAAGTTCATCAGGCAGTAAGAAGAAGGCTAAGGTGAGTGGAGTTAAATGTTCACTGGAAAAAAAATTGACCCATGGGTCCCGAAATTAAAAGATACTTCCTGTCCTGTAAGATTGGATGTTGGAATAATCTGTTTTGAAGAAATATTTGTCTAGAGGATATCTGCCATTTTCCTTTATCTTATAGAAACAGAAGAAGCTTCTTGATTCCTTCCCACATGACCTAGATGTGGACAAGTTCCTGTCATCGTTGCATTATGACGAATGAGTGAAATGGGCAAAAAATTCAGAATAAATGCTGAAGAGGCAACAAGGAAGGAAGTCACAAGAAAGAACACTTCCTAGAACACACTAGTGCTTCTTATTATGGTTATGTATAATTGTTGTACATGTGTAATACTTACTGTCCCAGGGAAAGTTATTATTAAAAAAAGATTAGTTATTGTATAGCCACACTTGCACATTGCTCAATGTTCACTTAAATATAGTACAGTTAAGATAAATTATTTATATTCAGTACTACATTTTACTGGCAGTTTTGCAACATTGTATAGCAGTTAAAATGCAAAGTACTTTTGTTATGTACTTTTACGAATATTTTTTAAAGTTATCTTGAAACTTCTCTGGAGAACTTAAAAACTAAATAGTATTTCTAATTAAGGAAAATCTCTATCTATCTATTTATTTATCTATTTATTTATTTATTTATTTATTATAATCTGGCAGTAGTTTAATGCATAAAATAATGCCGATAGGTTCAGAGCTTCAGTTACTGTTCACATCAGAATAAGAAAATGTGATCTCATTGACTGGACCATGGCAATGCTATTGAAAAGAGTGCTTTTTTTTTTTTTCAAAATGTTGATCTAATATGATTAACACAACAGAATTATGTGAAAAACAAACAAACAAACAAACAAAAAAACTTCAGTTGAACATATGTTCTATCAGCAGCAATGCATTGGAGATGAGGGCGAGGTCAGTTGTAAATGACCAGACTGATTTAAGATGTTTTTATTCACTTATTTTTGTTTTTACAACTGAGATGAGCAAACATGAAATTATGCATATGTCTCTATATTATATACACACGTGGACAAAATTGTTGGTACCCTTAACATTCATAGAATTTTTTTTAATTATTACTTTTGTCAGATTAAAGTTATTTCTGTCACCATTGCAAGTTTTTCTTTCATTGACCGAAGCATACCAACAATTTTGTCCACGTGTGTATATTGATAGGCTACAACAGCAATACATGGCATGTCAGGTTTTTGACAAGTTACAGCTCACATTTACCCATCTTACTTGGCTACGTCCAGCGCTGTAATGTGCTATGTCACAAATCACAAGGTTTCTGAAACTGGTCCATGAATGTAATTAACTTCAGTGTACTTCGTTGGCCTCCTCAGTTACCAGAACCGAATCTAGTAGAACATCTTTGGGTTGAGGTGAAATCAGAGATTTGCACCAGTCATACCACATGATTCAGGCATGTGAACATGAATACTTAACATCTTCCTGTCTCACACTACCAAGAGATCCTGGATTGTAAGAGTTTATGCACTGAGCTGCTTCTACCTTATTGGGTGATTGGATAGATGAATGACGAATGTTCAGGTCTCTCAAATTACCTACAAAACCCATCTGAAAACCCATCTGATAGTGTTGTCATTGGAATGACTCTGGCTCCTTAGTAATTGTGTACTATGTTGATCCAATGAACTACACACCGAACTAGCTTCTACCACAAGCCTGAATCTCAAAAACTGAAACCCCTGAAATTACCTGATGCCCTAACGCAGAATAAATAGAAATATAAGGAGAAACTTCTTTATACTAGATTTACATGATTGTGCACTACCTCACCTCCATGGTTGATTTTTCTCACCTTTTCGCTAAATAGTACTGATAAGAAAACCACCTTCACCTCTGTTAATTACACTAACTGTTGATCACCAGCTTTGCCAGTCATGGTTCATAACCTGTTGAAAAGTGCATTTGAAGAACGATAGTACAAAGCAATATCACACACGAGTTTGTACTATTATATTTATGGCAGCATTACAGCCATGCTGATATTCAGTACAACAACATGATCGCAAGTATGACATTCCTTAATTGACAAGTGTCAGACTACTTTAATGACCCTGTATTCAAAGATCTGTGAGCTGAGAGTGACTTCTCACCTAAAATGAGTAGATTAAGCAAGAAGAGTCTAATAAAAAATACCAAACGTTAGAAGCATAATTAAGCTTAGTACTTTTATTATTAGTACATTTGAAGGCAAGTAATTTTATACTTTTGCTTAAGTGGAAATATAAATAGAAGCCTTCTACAAACATTAAATGAAGTAATATTTTACCTATCTTTACATTCACTAAAGTACAAAATTTGTGTACTTTGTCCTCCACTAGTTCCAGTTAAACATAAAATCAAACTGTTCATATAGTCTGACTGAATATTACTATTAAATTTGATCTGCACCATAATAATACATTTTAAACAGTCTGTCATGTATGGAATCAGTTACATCTTTTACATTTTAAATATTAAGCAAAGTCTACAGTATCAGTTTTTGAAAACTAATATAACAGACAAACATGTTTAAAGTAGATACTAAATGTACCGATACTGAACAAATAACACACTGCTTAATTCGCAGCAGAGGTATTCTACAATGTATTTAGCGTTCATATAAGTGTGAATGCACTGATATGAATGAATGCAAACATAATATAAGTGATTGTACTTATAACAAAGAGATCTGTGATGACAGTCAACACCCCTATCCCCCCCCCAACCACACACACACACACCTGTTTCTCATGCCCTCTGAAAGAAGTATTTTCAAACCAGTAGGTAAACTTTAATACACTATATGCAAAATAGATTACAAACTTTATATGATTTCCTGCAAAATAGGTTGCGTGAGCCTATAATAATAAAATTTTAATTCTCTGTTAACATTCCAGCCAAGAATTAGCTTTTTTAATTCTAATAACCTCCCTCAAATTTACATCATATTTGTACACCTCTGCTCCAACAAAGAAGTGAAGGAAACCTGGAAAGGCAGACATAAATATTTTAAAGAATATGAACATTATTAAAGGAATGTTTAATATTTAGCAATGTATGAGACTGAACTAGTTTAAAATAGGACAAAGACCTGTGTTGTTTACCCACCATGCTTATAAACAGCTGCACTGATGGGAGATTTAATGCCTGGGAAATCATCTGAGATAATGTGTGGGTTTGATTTTTCCAAGGCTTTCCGATTCTCATTATATCTAAGGAAATAAATTCTTTCAATAAATATAATGTAGATATAATAATATGACTCGTCTACATCAGAATTAGATTCGGGTTTATTTTGCCAAGTATGTTGACACACAAGGAATTTGATTAATGTATCAACTACCTCCAGTAGTGATCCTGAGTAAAGAATAAGGTGTGGTCAGTGTTGGGAATGTGAACCACCGCATCAATGTGGTCGACTGAGGCTGGGAAACCAAATCTGGTGATTTTCTGATGATGATGCCAGGCCTTCGTCCAAGAGCTCTTCCCTGTCCAGTAGCTGGAACCTGTATGAAGATTAATAAATTGGAGACTATTAGCATGGCACCAGGTACATACAGGAATTGTCTTGGACTGTTTCAGTGAGGGTCAATACCGCTGAAAAGGAAGGTAGTGGAGTGTTGTGGAAGCCAGTAGGCAGCATCAATGGTTGAATTGATTTTTGGAAAGAAGCTTTTAATGGGACCCTCCATTATGTCATTTTTCTTTTTCTTGATCCATAAATACCTTCACAGATAAACAAGGATAGCACTTACATTAGGAAAAGTAAACTGTGGTACGGTTCATCTGGTACTGTAATGAACACTGATAAGCTCTATATGCACAGTCATGACTGTATCAAATGCCAAAAAGATCTACAGATTATATGTACAGGCAGGTGACGAATTAAAAGAAAAAAGTACATTCGACTGCAAAAACAGCTTTGGGTACATCTGCAAAGATATTTCAAGTTACTGAGAGATTAACATAATTCTTCCAAAAGACATTCCACCAGTTGATGTTTAGATGACAGTGGCGGACAACACTGGCTAACTCGTCTCCCATAGGTGTTTAATTGGGTTGAGACCTGAAAACTGTTCCCAGCATATTATTGACATCAATATTATACTTCACACATTCAGTGTATGGGGACAATCCTGAAAGAGATCATTCAGGATGAAACTCTTTATCATAATATGACCAGTCAGAATATAACTGTATTGAATTTCTTTTTGTAGTTTGTAGCATCTTTTGTCTAAAACAAGTGGAACCAAACCAGTCAATAAAAAAAACACCATCAGTATACAGGAATTTTTATTATTCTATGAATATGCTTTAAATATGTGCAAGTGACTTACCGATCTTTGAAAAATAAAGTTGCTGCCCCTAAATTCGTAACAGAGTCAAAAGACAGGTCGGGATCACATTTGTCCTTAATTGCCCTTGAATAGTAAAAACCAGAGAGCCAAGATTTGAACGGATAATTCCAATTCAGCCTTGGGTAATATGGCGCTGTAATGCTTGACCCTGTGGAACATCAGAACATTATGTATGATTTTATGTTTAATTGAAAAGCAAGAAAATGTCAGTGACTTTAAATGAGCGCAATTTCAATACAATTCAATCTAATTCTGTGTACAACATGAATAGAAAAAGTAAGTGAATTTATACCATACAGGGCGTTGATGTTCATAATATCTTCACTGGAAAGCATGTTTTGTGGTTGACGGTTTCTGTATGTGGGATACATGAGGGACTGTGGATTTTGAGAATGTTTCAAACCCAAGGCGTGTCCAAACTCATGTGCTGCAACCAAATACAGGTTAAATCCTGGAGTGGGAGAGATAAATCCTATGTGAAATCACCCGTCATTCTCAAATACACCACAAAGAAAAACAAACACTTTTAAAGTTTTCATTTTCCTATGAGGCTTTTGAGGATGATAACTATAGGTTCCTAAGGACCAAATCTGTGTATTATTCTCCTGCAAAGTCAACAGTGAAAGAAAAGGTGAAATGTTCAACAAGAACTTGAGCTGAAAGTAGCTAAGAATTGATGCTAGCTGACAATATTACCTAACAGGATTGGTGCTTCTTCTTCTACTTTTTTTTTTTTTTTTTAATAAAGAGGACGTATAACCTTGTTTTTGAAATGACAGAAATTACTATTCCTGTCTCCCAGGAGCTTCAATTCTAGAAATATATTTAGTTAAATTGTCCCACTAGCAGTCATTCATGTGGTGTATACTTAATCTGGCAAGCTAAAGAAGTACCTCTGGAATCTGCTGTCCAAAGTTCATCTTCATCAAAGTGAACATCTCCTCCAATGCCCTCTCCAGGGTCAAAAGCATGAGCCAGGGTGCCCTTAGGTCCATCAAAGGGATAGTTGTCTCCATGGTCTTAGATTGTTTTGTATAAAGATATGCCCAAAAAAGGAACTGGTATAGTTATACATATATTACATGAGTGTACAACTAATTATCTCTCAATGTCTCATTATTGGAATCTAAGAGCCAACAGAGCATTCGTGTCCATCCTGTCCAGTAAACTTTGTGTAGGGCTGAAATCACCACAAGTGTTCTTACATTTGGAGCCAAACTCCACCATGATGTCAGCTTGTTGAGAGGAGGACCTAAAGAAATGTAAAGGGCTGGCCTTTGCCCACACGTCCAGAGCTGCTCCAATCAAGGAGTCTACTGTTTTCATAGGTAAGTCATTGGTGTACCTCCCAATACTGAAATGTCAAGAGAAATGTAAAAGTTTTAATATAAAACTGAGAAAATGGCATATACAGTTTAGACATAAAGAGTGTTCAATCTGTGTTCAATCCCAGTCATTTCAATTAGAGCATCTACTGTGTTAATATCAGAGCTTGTTTGTAAATAATCAACTAGATAAAGCTTTATTTCAGCTTTAATGAACTATATCAACATTCCAGGTGGTCAGAAATGTACATGCACCAAGTTGACATCCTCTTTAAACTGTCTGAAAGATTCTAGGAAATAAAATCAACGGTCAAAGGCCATTATTAATATTTAATTGGGAATGTATCTGTGGCCTTGGGGAACTCCAAACAACTCAACTGAGACCTCAGACCTTAGTTTTGGTGTTTTGCTAGAAGAAGGATTAATGCTCTTTGACAAACAGATGGCATCATAAGGAAGCAGGATTATGAAGAAATACTGAAGCAATACCTAAGGACATGAGTGAAAAATTTACAATTTGGTTGCAGGAGGAGTATGATTCTGAAAATAGCTCAGAATTAGTAGAAAAATGGCTTAAAGACTACAAAATGAAAGTATTGGAGAAGCGCTGTCTGTATTACACCAGTTTTGTCAAGAGAAATTGGCACACATTCTAGCAATGTACTGTGGGAAGCCTCTGGAGCCTTGAGTTTGATTAACAAGGAATAAGCATTTCAAACAAATACATAGTGAGTGTATGTAAACTTCTGATGAACCAAAAATCTAGTAATACATATATGCTAAAATGATATAGTAAATAAAATTTGAAATAAATTTGTCTCAGGTATTACTCTGAAATAACTTCCTAATGAAATTAAGTAGTTACCCTTATTGTTAGCCTAAACATAGGTAACGTGAAATGTGTGGAGTTTAAACATCTTTAATTTAGGTTTATTTAGGTGAAATTTAGGCCCTAGCAGTACAGCTAATCACTTGTTCTGAACACATATGCGGGTGAAGTTTATTACCTGTAAGAAATCGTGTTTTTCTTCCATCTGTTGCCTCGGTTGTAAACATATTCCTCAATATCAGGAACACCACACCTGGGCATCTTCATTACAGCCAGTGTCTCAGTGTCCAGTCTACCTGTCTGATTCAGTCCGAAAAAGCTCTGCATGTCAATCAGTTTAGAGGAAAATGAGGGATGACTTCTCTTCCTATGACCGGGGGGACCTGTTTGAAAACTGTAGAAATGTTCGATGTATTTCTGTGAAAGAGGAAGGAGAAATCTATGCAATGGAAGTTCGAATGACTTTCCTATTTTCTCTCCATAACAATTGGACGTGTTTTGTTGTAGAGATTCACAGATCAGCCATAAAATGAAAGCCACTGACAGGTCACATGAAAAACATTGATTGTCTTGTTACAATGGCACCTGTCAAGGAATAGAAATAGAATACCTGTTGAATAGTAACTGAAAAAGGAAATATGGGCAGGAGTGAATTTGACAAAGGAAAAACAAATAAAAACTGCAAAACATACAACCAATAAACAAGCAACAGGTTTGTAAGCACCCAAGTCTTACTGATGCATGTGGGGAACAAAAGCTACCTCATTTGGTCCAATCCCATGGAAAAGCTACTGTATCCAAGCTACTGTATAGAAAGGTATCAGAACACATATTGCTTTCCAGCTTGCTTTATTGCTTTTTATGGGTCTGAGTAGCTGCTGATTAATCAGAATACTCATGCTGACTCCTGTCCACTCCCAAAGGTGCTTACATTGGACATGTGAGCATCAGAAATGGACCATGGCGTAATGGAGGAAAGTGGCCTGGTGTGATAAATCATATTTCCTTTACGTCATTTTGACAGCTGGGTGGATGTGCGTTGTTTACCCGGGGAAAAGATGGGACCAGGATGAACTATGGGAAGAAGGCACGTTCTGGTGGGAAACCTTTGGGTCCTGGCATTCATGTGGATGTTACTTTGACACGTACCACCTACCTAAACATTGTTGCAGACAGTACACCTCTTCATGGCAATGATTTTCCCAGTTGGCAGGGGCATCTTTTAGCAGAATAATACTCTCTGCCACACAGTAAAAATTTCAAATATGATTTGAAGACTAGACAAATAAAGGTGTTGACTCGACCTCCAAATTCTATAATTTTGTCTGTGGGATGTGCTGGACTAACAAGTCCAATTCATGGAAGTTCCACCTCACAACTTACAGTAATCAAAAGCTCTGCTGACGTCTTGGTGACAGATACCACAGCGCACCTTCAGAGATCTTGCCGAGTCCATGCCTTGAAAGCTTTTTTTTTTAGCACTACAATTGGACCTACACAATATCAGGCAAGCGGTTTTAATATCATATCTAATCAGTATATTTTTCTTTTTCTGATCAGTCATGTCTTTACCAATTATGCTTTTTGTTGCTTTCTTTTATATTTCATTACCAATCCAAGGTGTAGGATCAATAAGCATCTTTTCAATTAAAATCGTACTAGTGTAAAGGAAGAGACAAGAAAATGTCTCAATAAATTAACAACAAATATTTTGTAGTGTTACATATAGCATACCATTCATGATCACAAAAGTGATTTTATTAGTGTGTTGTAAATAATTTAGCTGTAAACAATTTAGCAATGCATTATTAAAGAAAACGAGAGAAAAAAACTTACAGCTGCCAGTTTCATGTCATCCTTGTGTTTTTCACTCTGATGCAATGTTCCAACTTTTCGCTCAACCTGCTGCATAGGAGCACCAAGACACAGAGGAGCAAAAAGAGCGAAGACATAAACTAAACCCCAAAAGAGCTCCATCGTCCAGCTCTGAATCACAGAGCTGCTGAAAGGTGCAAGCTAGAGAAGAGCTGGACTGGAAGATGAAGGTAGCTGGAAAGGCTTTTTAACACATACCTATGACTCAATGAGCCCCAAGGATGAAAAAGCTCACACACTGGGAGGAGTTCAGTAAGGACACAGGACACTAAAATCACTTTTTTGGAAATGTATAGATAATAATAATAATCATCATCATCATCATCATCATCATCATCAAGGGCAGCAGCAGCAATGGCAGCTGTTACAGCTATTGAGGTGAATCATTAATTTGTTAATGAATCTGTTCTTAAAGCAGGACTATAATAATTCCATCACTATGACATGCAGTTCATTTATGACTAAATTATGTTGAAAAAGAATTTTAAAGAACATTTGTCAATATTCTATAAGGTTCTTATAAAACGTAGATTAGAGACTTTTCATATAATGTTAAATTAAAAGAAAACTTGGAAACCTCAGGAAGCAGCTTGATCTGCTCGAAAGAAAATATCCAGGGAGCTAATAATTTTTCACATAGATGTAAATCTAACATGATGCTGTTGTACTAACACTTCATTTTACCTACAGTGTCTGCCAGCCACAGACTCCCTCTCTGATATGGGTATATATATACAGTACAGACCAAAAGTTTGGACACACCTTCTCATTCAAAGAGTTTTCTTTATTGTGTTCTTTATTGTGTTCTTTAGGCCAAACAAGTCTCTTCTGCTTGTTGCTAGTCCTTAGCAGTGGTTTCCTAGCAGATATTCTACCATGAAGGCCTCATTCACACAGTCTCCTCTTAACAGTTATTCTAGAGATGTGTCTGCTGCTAGAACTCTGTGTGGCATTGACCTGCTCTCTGATCTGAGTTGCTGTTAACCTGCGATTTCTGAGGCTGGTGACTCGGATGAACTTATCCTCCGCAGCAGAGGTGACACTTGGTCTTCCTTTCCTGGGGCGGTCCGCATGTGAGCCAGTTTCTTTGTAGCGCTTGATGGTTTTTGTGACTGCAATTTGGGGACACTTTCAAAGTTTTCCCAATTTTCTTAAAGTAAAGATGGCCACTCGTTTTTCTTTACTTAGCTGCTTTTTTCTTGCCATAATACAAATTCAACCTCTTTGAATGAGAAGGTATGTCCAAACTTTTGGTCTGTACTGTATATATATATATATATATATATATATATATATATATATATATATATATATATATATATCGTATAAAGAGGATATAAAGAAGATTTGGAATTATTGGATTTTTTTAAACTGTGGAATGTGAATTTGCCAGTTGGAAATGGAAATGTAGGGGTGACATTGAATGAAAGACATTCACATATTTATCTGATTGTTTTCCTTTTAGATTTGACTACACTCAGTATATAATAACACACAGCAGATTGTGTAATGACACTTGCCTGAATGCAATCCTAATAGCTTGTCATACTGTTTCTGTGTCTCTTATTTACTACCACAGTTTCACAATGTGAAGCCTAAGGCGAATGAGCTCCATATTGCACTGTATCTATTATGTTGCTTCTCTTGCTTAATGCTGTGATAATTACAAACAGTATCCATAACACACACACTCACACTTGTGTAAGAGCATAGGGATTACCTCTGAGTCTCAGTAAGTTGTTTGTTTGTAAGGGCTGGTTGGTGTTAACTGTAGTAGTAATAATAATAATAAGTTCATTACTCTTAGATTGTAAAGGGCCATTAGTACAGTACATCCAGTTGGGTCTATTAGTATATGGAGAGTGACACAGCTTTGTGTTCTTAACTCTGTACACTGTCATGATGGATTTAAAATGAATAAAGATATGAAAAATTGTGTGGACTTTGAGTTTTGATTAAAAAAAAAATCTATCTATCCATCCATCCATCCATCCATCCACACACGGACAAAATTGTTGGTACCCTTCGGTCAATGAAAGAAAAATTCAAAATGGTGACAGAAATAACTTTAATCTGACAAAAGTAATAATAAATAAGAATTCTATGACTGTTAACCAATGAAAGTCAGACATTGCTTTTCAACCATGCTTCAACGGAACTATATATAAAAAAAAAGAACTCATGGAACAGGCCTGGACAAAAATGATGGTACCCCTAACTTAATAGTTTGTTGCACAACCTTTTGAGGCAATCACTGCAATCAAACGATTCCTGTAACTGTCAATGAGACTTCTGCACCTCTCTGCAGGTATTTTGGCCCACTCCTCATGAGCAAGCTGCTCCAGTTGTTTCCGGTTTGAAGGGTGCCTTTTCCAGACAGCATGTTTCAGCTCCTTCCAAAGATGCTCAATAGGACTGAGGTCAGGGCTCATAGAAGGCCACTTTAGAATAGTCCAATGTTTTCCTCTTAGCCATTCTTGGGTGTTTTTAGCTGTGTGTTTTGGGTCATTGTCCTGTTGCAAGACCCATGACCTGCGACTGAGACCCAGCTTTCTGACACTGGCCAGCACATTTCTCTCTAGAATCCCTTGCTAGTCTTGAGATTTCATTGTACCCTGCACAGATTCAAGACACCCTGTTCCAGATGCTGCAAAGCAGCCCCAGAACATAACAGAGCCTCCTCCATGTTTCACAGTAGGGACAGTGTTCTTTTCTTGATATGCTTCATTTTTCCGTCTGTGAACATAGAGCTGATGTGCCTTGGCAAAAAGTTCCATTTTTGTCTCATCTGTCCATAGGACATTCTCCCAGAAGCTTTGTGGCTTGTCAACATGTAGTTTGGCATATTCCAGTCTGTCTTTTTAATGATTTGTTTTCAACAATGGTGTCCTCCTTAGTCGTCTCCCATGTAGTCCACTTTGGCTCAAACAATGGCGGATGGTGAGATCTGACACTGATGTTCCTTGAGCATGAAGTTCACCTTGGATCTCTTTAGAAGTCTTTCTGGGCTCTTTTGTTACCAGTCGGATTATCCGTCTCTTTGATTTGTCATGAATTTTCCTCCCTTGGCCACGTCCAGGGAGGTTGGCTACAGTCCCATGGATCTTAAATATCTGAATAATATGTGCAACTGTAGTCACAGGAACATCTAGCTGCTTGGAAATGGTCTTATAGCCTTTACCTCTAACATGCTTGTCTATAATTTTCTTTTGAATGTCCTGAGACAACTCTTTCCTTCACTTCCTCTGGTCCATGTTGAGTGTGGTACATACCATGTCACCAAACAACACAGTGACGACCTGGAGCCCTATATATAGGCCCACTGACTGATTACAAGATTGTAGACACCTGTGATGCTAATTAATGGACACACCTTGAATTAACATGTCCCTTTGGTCACATTATTTTCAGTATTTTCTAGGGGTACCATCATTTTTGTCCAGACCTGTTCCATGAGTTTATTTTTTTTTAATAATTCTGTTGAAGCATGGTCCAAAAAAAGCAATGTCTGACTTTCACTGTTTAACATTCATTGATTTTTTTTTAATTATTACTTTTGTCAGATTAAAGTTATTTATGTGACCATTGTGAGTTTTTCTTTCATTGACTGAAGGGTACCAACAATTTTTTCCACGTGTGTATATACAGGGTGGGCCTGTATATGGATATGGATACACCTTAATAAAATGGGAATGGTTGGTGATATTAACGTCCTGTTTGTGGCACATCTTTTCAAGTCGTGACCATGGTGGCCATTTAGAATTTGGCCATCTTGCATCCAACTTTCGTTTTTTCAATAGGAAGAGGGTCAAGTGACACATCAAACATATTGTGAATTTCACAAGAAAAACAATGGTGTGCTTGGTTTTAACATAAATTTATTCTTTCATGAGTTATTTACAAGCTTCTCTCTGTTCACAGGTTAACACGTGATGAGCTGATCGAAATTGTGTTGATATCTGGTGAACGCAGGAACTGGGTCATTGCAGCAGATTTCAATGCAAGACACCCTACGAGACCACCCATCTCTCATGCTACAGTTAGCAAACTGCTTGCTAAGTTTCGTGAAACTGGTTCAGTGTTGGATTTGCCAAAATGTGGATGCATGAAAACTGTCACTAATGAACAAACATCAGTGGCTGTCCTAGCTTCATTCAGCAAGAGCCCACAGCATAGTGTGGTATATGGGGTACAAAGATAGTGGGGCCATTCTTCATCAATGGAAACCTCAAGGCCACTGGATATTTGAAATTGCTACATGATGATGTGTTTCCCTCTTTATGCACTGAAGCTGGCAAGATGGTGCACCACCACATTATGGGTGTCAGGTCCGAGCATTCCTAGATGAACAGTTTCCTGAAAAGTGGATTGGTCGTCGTGGGCCAGTTGAATGGCCCCCAAGGTCTCCCGATCTGACCCCCTTAGACTCTTATCTTTGGGGTCATCTGAAGGCAATTGTCTATGGTGTGAAGACACGAGATGTGCAGCACCTGAAACTACGGATACTGGAAGCCTGTGCTGGCATTTCTCCTGCGGTGTTGCTATCAGTGTGTGAAGAGTGGGAGAAGAGGGTTGCATATATATATTTATTAATGATTTAGAAATCTAGTCCCTCCATTTAAACAGGTTAAAACGTAATTGGACAACTGACTGATAAGCAGTTTCACAGCCAGGTATGGACTGTCGTTTTACTTATGATGACTTAAGGAGATAAAAGTGTTGAATTTGCATTTGGTAGCTGTTCATGGGAACTCTCAATTTGAGGTCCATTGAAGTATCAAAGTAATTGAAGGAGGCCTAAGTAGTCCAAACAGATCCAACAAAGAGATAGTAAAATCTTTAGTAATGGCCAAAATCAACACAGGCAACTACAGTGGATGATCATAAAATTATTTCCTTAGTGAAGAGAAACCCCTTCACAACATCTAGCAAGTCAAGAACACTCATGAAGGGGTATGCATATCATTGTCAAAGTTTACAATCAAGAGACACCTTCATGGGGGAAAAAAAACAGGTCCAGTTTTGAAACAAAATTCTTTGGACAGAAGAAACTTGTAACAGAATAACGTAAAGAGAATGTAGAAGAAAGATGAAACGGAAAGGCTCAAGATCCAAAGCATAACACATGATTTATGTGCCACATGTACAGCTGCCTGTGAAACTGGATCACTCAGATGAATTCTTAATTTGCACTTTTTGTTTAGATTCAGACAAATTCTACAAAACTGATGATGACCCAAAGCATACCATTAAAGCAACACAAGGCCAAATAAAGGGAGGCCACAAATAAACATACAACATTTTTTTAATTCAATACACTTTATCTTTGATATATCTTTGACAGCACGCAATGCGGTGGCCAGTTCATGTATGAGAATGATTCCTCATGCTCCCACAACCACTCTTACACAATCTGAGTCCTAGAGCATCCCCGTGCCAGGGCAGAAAAACTCCACTGATGTGTCATCAGCTGATGACATATTATTGCCACAAAACATTGATGAGGTGCACACAGGTGGACACTTTTTATTATATTTGGTTCATTCTAACTGGAGAGCACTGTGTAGTATTGCAGCCGTCAAGCAGATATTACAAGCTGTCACACATCTGTTGTCGTATTAAATGCAGTGTGAATAACCATTCTCAGCTCATAACAGTACGACTTTCATAAATGCGTAAATTACTGATAGCCCCAGATTTTCTGTTTTTAAAGTGTCTTTACCAGCAGTGATTAACATTAGTGTTAATGACAGCAAAGGACAACAAGCTAAGATTATTTTATTTTTAACATTTATTTTATTTAAATTTTTCAAAATACTGAGAATGCCATAAAAAAATCTGTTTATATTAATCTGTTCAGTTTGTGGAATTGTTGTATAAAAGCATTTTACATTGCGATCTTGCTGTTTTAGTAAATATCGGCACAGCGGTGAGAGCTACGACAGCATTATAGCCATGCTGATGTACTCAGTATAACCACACTGCTTGTGTTATTACTTAATTCATTTTACAGTTATACTTCATAGGAAACAAGATCAAATACATTACAATGTCATTATTGTAATGTCAAATACATTACAGTTTGAGGAAACATGGAGAATTTAAAACTAACAATATTTAGTTATTTTTTCCCCTTAATTTTTGTTCCACAATAAAATTTTGTTTTTAAGGAACTTTTAAAATACAGGGTTGAGAAGAGCACTTCCTGTTACAGTTGAAAAGGGAGTTGATTTCTGGGACAAAGTAAACAGAACACTGATGTTTCAAAAGGTTTCTGAAATTTAATTATCACAGGTTTAGAAAACCTTTAATGCATTATAAAATTAAAACACTTTTAAAAAATCATATTTTAACATACTGAATATGCATCTCAGCAGTAATACTTCTGCATTCCCATTTCATCTCTTGCATCATACAGTACGCAAAAACGTTTTTACATGTCTCACAATCTACAAGTAAAACAACCCATCTCTGGTCATAACTGTTTTTTACTATATTGCAACTTTATATTTAATCTTATTACACAGTTTAGCTTTAGAATTTAGATTTTTTTTCTGCCATGTTTAAAGTTATAATCAAAGCCCAGACATAAATTTAATAATAATAGCTGCTAACCATCAATGTTCATTAAACAGGAATAAAAGAAAATGTCTAAAAATTTCGGAGCTCAACAAGACTAAATCTGAGACAACACAAATCTTTCTAAAAGTTTTCTAATTTGAAATTACTAAAATAATTCTAATAGACATCAAATTAGTGTAGTTTATTTCCGTCGTCACTTTGATAGGAGCACATGAGAAACCCACTCTGATGTGCTTAAATATGATGTTGAAATACAGTACAGAAGAAGTCAATAAATAAAGGGGGGTGGGGGTGGGAGGTGGGGGGGTGACAACTACGTTATCATGGCACAGTACCGTCAAAAACACAATTAAAAGGCTTAAATAAAAGTAACAGGTCAGAGTACATATTTACGAACTTCACTGGTTTTGAAAAAAAAAAAAAAAAAAGGTCATGTAATAGATGGTCCTTCATTTACGTTCCTGTGCACGACAGGGAACTGCAGTGCTCTTAAATGCAGACTTGGGTTTCGTGAATGGAGAGAGACTGGACTCCTCACATCCACCATCCTACAATGAGTCACTCATCATCAGTGCTGGAGTCAGAGAGCAAAGGACATTCCTGCCGCCTGCTCTGGCTCGCTCTCCTCTTCCTCCTGCCCACCTTCTTCAGCCTCCTGCGAATGATGTCTGCAACAAAAAGGCGCCTCCTTGTTACAGATTTTATACAGCCTGTAATTACTATTGATAAAGCTTACACAGACTTCAACTACATATAATTACCAACAACATTAAATATCAACTAGACAGGTACATTTCCTGAAGAAAATGTGAGTGGTGCTTGCCGTGGCAAAACTTTGGAGTCATGCTAGCAACTTGCTAAGCACTCCAGCATCATGTGAGCAGCATTCTAATGATGTAGCTAGCAAGATGACAATATAGTTAGCATAATGCTAGCAACATGCTAATAAGCTAGTCGTCATGCTAGCAATATGCTAATCATGTTATTAGCGAAATGCTAATATAGTTAGCATAATGCTAGCGTCATGCTAATATCGCTAGCATCATTCTGGCAACATGCTAATATAATTAGCATAATGCTAGCGAAATGCTAATATTGTTAGCATAATGCTAGCAACATGCTAATCGCATTAGCAACATGAAAACAGCATGCTAATGATTTTGCTAGGGGGCGTGGCTCATGAGCATCATGATAAATGCGAAAGACTGATTGATTGCCTGAGTAAAATGAGGCCAACCACATGTCTCTATGACGGAGGGATTCACAGTTAAATTCAGTTTCAAAGTTCCTATGGAAGTTACTATTGTATGTTAATTCCCCCTGCTGGGGCGGTTTACCACTCGCCCATTAGAAAAGTCATGTCAAGCCCCCTTTTCCCAGAATAAAGCCAAATAAAATAAATCCTGAATGAACCACACAATTTCGCACCTGTTTCATGGATCTACAATGAACGGAATGTGATGAGTCATGCACCAAATTCCCCATTATAAGTCAATGGGGCAAATTTGGGCACCTGTTTTACCCCGGGGGTAAAACCTAAACCCTCATGTGGGGTATGTTCCAACACAGATTGCAAGCCTTTTCTAATGTGGTAAATTTGAGATTTCTACCAAATTCCCACTCGGTGCTTCAATCCGTCAAAGTTGGTCGCAATGTTAAGTCTATGGGATTATGTGGGGAGATTAATTGCCCCCTTTTGGGGCAATTTACTGCCTGCCCCCTCAAAAAAGTCTTAGCACCCCAATCCCGAACGAGACGCACGATTTGACACCTCTTTCATGAGTGTATGACAAACGATACAGTTCTAGTTACACTCCAAATTCCCCATTATATTTCACTGGGGCAAATTTGGGAACCTCTTGCCCCCACCAGGGGTAAAACCTAATACCCTCTTGCCGGGTCTGTCTGACACAGCTTGCCAGCCTCTTGAAATGTTGTAAACTTCAGATTTCTATCAAATTCTCACTCTGCACTTTAATCCAGTAAAGTTGGTATCAATTTTAAGTCTATGTGATTTTTTTCCGCCCCTCAGGAAAGTCTAAGCACCCCTGTCCTGAATGAGCCGCACGATTTGACACCCCTTTCATGGATCTACGACAAACGATGCTGTAGTAATTATGTGCCAAAGTCTGCATTATATGTGAATGGGGCAAATTTGGGCACCTTTTCTGCCCCGGGGGCAAAACTTATATCCGTGAAAGTTGGTCTCAATGTTAAGTCTATGGGATTTATTCCCCATTATATGCCTATGGGGCAAATTTGGGGACCTCTTTTGCCCCGGGGGTAGGACTTGTATCCTCTTGCGGGGTATGGTCTGACACAGGTTGCAAACCTCTACAAATGTGGTAAATTTGACCGTTCTCCAAAATTCCCTCTCTGCGCTACAATCCGTGAAAGTTGGTCTCAATGTTAAGTCTATGGGACTTTTTGGGGTGGTTAATTGCCCCCTGCTAAAAGACATAGCACCCCATTCCCGACCAAGCCGCACGTTTTGACACCTCATTCATGGGTCTATGACAAACGGTGCGGGACTAGTTACGCGCCAAACTTTCATACGGAAGAATAAAAATAAAAATAATAATAAGCATGTGAGATTATAATAGTAGTGCTTCGCTTCGCAAGCACCACTAATTAAATATCTAAATAATAGAAATTAAATGCATCAGCTGAAAAATGAAATGCATTTTATTTAAAGAGGCTCAAACTGAGGCTTACAATTTTAATACTATTATAATAGAATATATAATATTATTAATACTATTAAAATGCAAAAGCAAAGTAAGATGAGATGAGTAAGAAGAAAATATTCTTTTTTTTTTTTTTTTTTTTTTTAAACTATAAAGCACTCTTGAGGCTTTAAATTTCTGTCTGTTTGTATTTCCCACTATATATTTATCAAAATGCTAGTCACACACTAAATATATTTTAAATGCAGGTGTATTTGATATGCAAACTAATACCTGCGACACTTTCATAGTCCTGCTGGCTCTCTCGCCAGTACAGGCTGGACGGTGCACGGCAGTTACGGTACAAGCGTGTATGGAGCACTGAAAGCGTGAGCAAAACCAGGAGGAAACCCAGAGCTGCTGCTGCCCACACAGCCTCGTCGGTGCGCTGGACAGTCATCTTGTGTCCCCTCAGCGGCCCTCCTACTACTGCAGGGTCCATGTCAGGAGGCCCGCAGTGACCAGGAACCGCACAGCCTCCTCCTGCGCGCAGCTCGCCTAGATCAGTCTTAATGCGCTGCTTCCCTGCAGTGTCGGTGTTGATCCACTTTGGAGACGTCACATCATTTTGTGAATCATGTGTCCTAATCACTGGTTCGTCTCCTCTGGTCTCGCCATGTGGATCTTTTAGTGTCTTCATCTGTGTGATTGCTGTCTTTGTGTCCGTCTTCACACCACCTCCACGTTCCTCTGCGTGCACAGCAGTGTGGACAGTGCTGACATTCCTGTGAGGGGCTTTAGATCGAGAATCTTTACCCTCGCTATTGTTCAGTTCCTGTCTGTGTGAAGAATTTAGTGTGGCAGACTCAGAGCTGACAGAAAAAGCTGTTTTAGAGTGTTTCACTTCTTCTTTCTCCATTTCTTCTTCTGCAGGCTGCGGGACTGATCGGATCTTCCTCATTCTTGCTGTAGCCTCGTATGCAGATAGAGCCTCCTCACAGCATGCTTTCAGGGACTGACAAAATGTTACACAAATATTAACAATACATTGTAAAAATTATGTCTTGTATTAAGAGCAACTCATGATCACTGACCTTCACAGATGTATTCAGTGCACGGTCCATTGGTGCAGCATTTGTTAAATACAGGTTGTAATTGTGGCTTGCTGTTGTTTGGTTAAAGCTGGAGGACGATGTAAACAGCCACTCACACATTCCTGCTATGCTGATGTGGGACATCTCTAGTGTGTGACCCCAGGAGACCAAAGCAATTGGCTTGTGGGAAATAAAGCAGGAAAGTATTTATAATGCCAAATAATGAGAGTTAATGGCATTATACACACTGTTATAAAAGCTCCGCTCCATTAATTGAGCTCTTGTCTCATTTTAGTTGTTTTAGACATTTATAGATGATTCTGGATGTACAGGTGCATCTCAATAAATTAGAATAATCACTGATTTATTAAAAAACTCATTATATAGATTTATTACACAGAGACTGATATATTTCAAGTGTTTCCTTCTTTTCATTTTGATGATTATGGCTTACAGCTAATGAAAGCCCCAAAGTCAGTATACCAGAAAATTAGAATATGGTGAAAATGTTCAATATTGGATACTCATGATGTCACACTTTAAATCAGCTAATTATCTAAAAAATAAACAGTCTCTCAGACTGATTCAGTAGGCTACACAATCATGGGCAAGACTGCTGATCACAGACACCCTGCACATGGAGAGTAAGACACAAAAGGTTACAAAGCTGGCTGTTCACAGATTTCTGTATCAAAGTACATTAATGGAAAGTTGAATGGAAGCCCATTCAAGAATTTGGGCAAGATTTACAAGGCGTGGACTGCAGCTGAAGTCAGTGCTTCAAGAGTCTCCAAGAGTCTCCATACACAGACGTGTCCAGGACACCCTCACCCTCTAAATTACTGAAATAAATCAACTTTTCAAATATATTCTAATTTATTGAGATGTACTTGAATATGAATATAAACAAAAAGCATTAGCTAGTTTGAACAATTAACATTATGCTTATTTGCTGCAGGTCAAAATGCTCATGGGTATTGATGGTACATCTACTCCAATAGTTACTGACAGAAAAGAATAACTTATTTTTGTGTAATTAAAAATAAGTAGTTATTTTTAAATATATGTTTTTGTTAATATATTATAGTCTTTGTAGATAATTTTATTCTGTTGTCCAGAAACATTAATTCATTTCAGACAACATTCATTATTGAGTAATACACCGAGTCAGCAAGTTTCCACACTTTGCTCATCAGAATGGTGGTGGTGTGAAACACTGACTCACTCTTTGCTGGCTGAGATGAGGATGAGCCGTGAGGATGAAGTGAGGCAGACAGGAATGAGCCACTGCTGCCAGACTCATACGAGCATCCTGAGAAGCACAGGGGTGAAACAGGAGCACTGTGGCGCCATCCTGTGGAGGTAAGGAAATTACTTCTGTTTTATTCAAGATTTGCATCATAAAAGCACATTTTTATTTGAATCTATAATATGCAGAAACATGAACAATTGTACAACTGTGTTAACTGGGCTGCTGCTGAAAACCTTTTTGAGAAATTACACTGTCTGGTCAAAAAAGAGTCACTGGATTAAGAAAACTGAGAAAACTAAGGACATTTTAGAAAACACATTATTAAAACCTGAAATGATAGCGGTCCGACGTGGAAGGTATGTGGTTTAAAAAAATTAAAATCAAAACGTGAGCAGAGAACTCTAACACTTGTTAGTTTGCATTATAATAAAATCAACAAAGGAAATTACAGCTATGTTAAATAGTGAAAGTAGAAGATTTTCTAGGACTAAACAGCTGTGTGGCCATAAGAGAACCACTTGTTAGTGAGAATAATAAGAAAAAAAGGCTTATCTTTTCAAGCAGGCATATAGTTTGGACTTTGGAGCAATGTAATAAAGTCATGTGGACTGATGAGACTAGACTGATCCTATTATAGAATGATGGACGCATCGCTTCATGTGCTTTCCTCATACCCTGATGCACTCATCAAATAGGGCCATTGTCAGCCTTTGTCTGATTACTTTCACTAACAAGTGGTTTTCTTGTAGCCACAAAGCTGTTTAGAGTGCTCATGCATAGTGTCAGCTGTATAAGCCTCTGGAGGCAGTGTTATGATCTGGGGTAGCATCAGTTGGTCAGGTCTAGGCTCGGCAACATGTGGCAATAAAATTAGGTCAGCTGATTGAATGTCCTGAATGACCAGGGTTCCATATCAATAAATATGAAAAGGTTGTAGCATTATGCCTAACAGTTTTGATGAGCAAACTTCATTGAAATCTGAAGTGCCCCAAACACGTCCAGACTAGAAACTCTGAATGCTAATGTGAAGACTGAGACAGTATCCAAAAGAGATTCTCTGTTGTGGTAAAGGGTGGTAAAGGTAAGTCTTGAACTAAAATGGTTCTTGGGAGGTGAAGGTTTATTTGTAGGTTGATTTGCAAGTGCAAAAAACTCAGAAATAGACCATTAGGCTTAAACAGACAGGTTCAGAGGGTGAGAGAAACCAATATGACTGATAAGCATGTTGAAATGCTTCTTTGTCCTGATTGGATAGATGTTGGTGGTCATGTGGTTCTTTCCCCTGTTCACTGATCTGTTCACACAATTTGTAACTTGAAGTAACACAAGGAAATAAAGCACTAGTGCTCTGTTAATGTTCATTGCACTTTCAACCTCACTGCCTCACCTGTGTCAGCCTGGGCACCTCCATCAAACCAAACTAATTCAAGTGTGAAACGTGATTCTGCAAAGATGTTGCATGTTTCATTGATAACTACAGGCCTTAATGGCCTTTCCGTCTGTAGTACAGACTACATACAATTTCAAAAACAAAGAAGAAGTAAGGTCTTTCCTCAACAACATGCCACTGAAACTGAGACTAAAATATGCCTCAAAAGAGGTACGTGTAGAAAGAAACGAAAATAAAAAATTAAACAATAGAACAACTAGTGGAAGAAAACGCAGAAGAGCAGCATACCAGGCAGGGGAGCAGCCAAGACAAAAGCAAACATGTTTGACTTGTTTTCATTAGATTTGACACCTCTCCCCTGGTCTTCACTGCTGAGCCCAACCCAGTGATCATTAACCCCCACCCACCCACAAGACATTGCATTGCAGTCAACAAGCTAATGAACAAACTCATCAACTCCCCAACAGCATAAGTGCCAGACTTTTCAACAACCTGTGCATACCAGATTCTCCAACATCTGGATAATCTGGCTTTCAAATTACAATGCCACTTTGGACAATTTGGATAATGTCTTGATTCTGTATTTAAAAAAGTTCTTCCACACTAAAAAAAAATAGAGCTATGTGCATTAGAAAGATCTGTCTAGATTTATCTGACTGGAGTTTTTACCTTCAGGTTGTTAAGCCAGCGTTGAGGAGGGCAGTACAGGTATTCTCCACTCTGAGCTCCTATAGGCCTGTGAGCTCCACTGGAGAAAAGAACAATACACACAACAGAAAACAATTAAAAAAATTAAAACCTACTAACATTTTCTCTTTCTGCCTATAACAAGTGATTAACTATACAGAACCCTTTCAGTAAATCAAGAACACAAACAACCCCTGAGAATGCAGCAGACTGTGTGTGGACATACCTGTTGGGGATTGTTTGATGGTATGTTATGGATAAGTCCATGCAGACATGCTCAGCTGACTAAAAGATAAAAACCATTAAAGATTGATAGTGTATAACAAAATTCATAAAAGAAAATATCTATTTGTCCTGGCATGCACTGATGCTTCTGGCTTAAAACACTAACAGCTCACCCACTCACTCATATATATATACACACACACACACGCACACGCACGCACACGCACGCGCGCACGCTACACTGCTTTATCCTGTATACAGGGTCGTGGGGGGCTTGGAGCCTATTCCAGGACACTTGGGGCATGAGGCAGGGTACAGACATCCATACACTCATTCAGGGCAATTTGGGATCGCCAGTTAGACTAATCTGCATGTCTTCTATGGACACAAAGGCAGGAATCAAACCTGGACCCTGGAGGTTCAAGGCAACCGTGCTAACCTCTAAGCCACCATGCCGCTTATAACTGAATGCTATCTACTTACATTTCACATGCTGGGACAATATAGCAGATTTTTCACTAGTTTTTTTAGTTGTTTTAATGAGGTCAATATTTCACTTGAGAAATAATATTTGCACATTAGTTTTGCTAATTACAACCACCTCTATAGGGTCTATAAGGATTTAAAAGGATCTTGAGTGTATGTGCCCATTTCCAGCTGGGACAAGGACATGTTTAAAGCACCGTCTGTCTGTCTGACGTGGCTTCGCTGTTTTGTGTTTTACCAAGAATTACTATATCTAGGATTAACAAAGTGGGTGAATATGAAGGTGATGCCAACATTTGATTTAAAATTATATTTGTATACGTGAGTGGAAAAACACTCGTACAGTAAGGTAATTAATTAGACATGGAGTGGTAAATGTTTTACCTGTGGAACATATTTGGTGGAAATATCCAGGAGCTCCTGCATCACAAGGAGGGGGAGATAACAAATTAGGTCAAATTCCCAATACAGGACAAGGTTCATTATGCCACACATTCAGCCTCACATGTTCACACTTGTCTACTGAAATTGATCCCTACAGGCAAAAGAACTCTCATTTCACGTTATGATTCTTTCTGCAGATGTATGGGATGTACTAACCAGATACCAATCTAAGGTGATTAATTGGTAGCAGATCAGATTGGACATTTTAATTTTAACGCATTGAAAACATTACACTTTTACCTCTGCTGCCTCTCCTAACATTGTTCACGTTGCTCACGTTATACATGACACGTGTCAATTACACAGAAGAACATGGCATCCTGACCATAGCTAAACAAAACACGTATTTCTTTCATTCATCGTTTAAACATCATTTTCTTTTAGTTTAAACAAAGAAATTTGGTGTTCACGAAAATCCTATAAATTCTGAAAAATCCTACTTGTATTCCTGTGTGTGTAAATTTCTGTATAAGAAGTCTGACTGAAGTAAACATCGAGGTGTTCCACTTCAAATCAATTAACTGGCAAGGATTACTGCATAGATTACCCCAATCCCTGGGAATGAAGAAATAATGAAAGCATAAATTAAGAAAAATTCAACTAATTATTCAATTAAAACAAAAGAAATGGTGATTTTTTGGAAAGAGGAATGAGCCAGTCTATCCATGTATAGCTGTAAACAAATGCCTCATCTGTGCTGACTTATTATTATTAATATTATAGATTATTAAATATATTTAAGGGCACATTAGTGAATCAAAATAAAATGATAAGACATGTTACCAGCGCTGATGATGTTAATGGACTCGGCTTCAGGCAAAGAAACTCATCTGGAGATGGGAGGTCTGTCTCCAGCCTTGTCTTTAGGTTATATTTGAGAACATAGAAATATAACAAACAGACAGACATAACAAATGTTGTCATTGAAAAGTACATGTAAAACAGAGAGACGATTATCAGCTTATCACTTAACAGTAAATAGTAGTATAGTGCAAAAAAAAAAAAAAAAAAAAACCCACACACACACACTGTAACTGGTTCATTTGGGAATGGGCTGTAATTTCTCGCCCTTTAAACACTTTCCCTGCTTGATGTTACCTTGGCGTTATCGCAGAGCTGGCTCAGTCCGGAGTGCTGCTGGATCACACACAGACACGCGAGTCCCCACACCAGCCCCTGAGCTCGGAGCCCCATAGCTGCCCAGTCCCAGTCTCTCTCTCTCTCTCTCTCTCTCTCTCACACACACACACAGAGCAGTGATTTAGAGCAGCAGTGCCTGGGCTCCGGTGTGCACGCAGCGCGGTTTCCTCCCTCTGTGTGCTCTCTGTTCACTGCGCAGGTTTCCGTGGAAGCACAGGAGGACCTCCATTCCGCCCGGAACCAGAACCCTGAAGCGAAGAGGAGCCGCTCTCTCTCTCTCTCTCTCTCTCTCTCTCTCTCTCTCTCAGTGTTCAACAGTGAAGTCTGTGAACATGTGTATTATTTCCATACTAACGCCTTTGTTTCGCTGTAAACCAGTTACCCGACTGAAATCAAAGCTAACAACGTCATCATAACAATAGCAACAGCTCGTTCGTCCGCTCATCATCTGTAACTCTCTCTAATGAGGAGTGTGAGAAGTCTGGAAAACTGCAACATGTCCGACACACCAGTCACCTCCAGCTCTCACGTCACTGGTAAATAATACTAACCCCTTTAACCACGAGTACATTTTCACTACGGTGGCCCACATGGGTTATACCAGACTTTCTACATTGCAGTGGCCTGTCCCAAACCACCCTGCAGTCACTACCTAGTTCACTTGATAGGAACTTAACGTTATTATTCGCACGGGAAATATTCCGTGCAGTCTTGATGTCCCCCACATACACCGCAGTAGATAGGCGGACTAATGAGGGGGCTAAGGAATGTAGAAGAATAGATAGAAGGCATTTTACAGCTAGTAATGTATAGGAAGTAGTGCAGGATGCGATTTGGGACGTGAGCAGGGTTTTTCTCCATGAGCTAACCTGAAAAGTGCTGTTACAATTATGGTAGTTCACTGGTTTTAAAGAGACAAGGTTTCAAGAGGCCTTATAAATTACTTTACATTAATTTCAGGGTCACTGTCAATATCACATAGTTTTAAATAACAAAAGAATAATTCACTTTAAAAAAATCAAATTACATTTATTTGTACAGCACTTGGCTTAGCACTGTTTCGATTCCCACCTTGGGTCGTTGTGCATGGAATTCGTGCTTGGTGGGTTTCTTCCGGGAACTCGGGTTTCCTCCCGCAGCCCCAAGACATGCAGGTGATGCTAACTGCCATTCTCAAATCCCTCGTAGTGTGTGAATAATCGCTTGTGTATGTGTGTGCCCTGTGTGGCACCCTGTCCAGAGTGTACCCCGCCTCATGCCCTAAGTCTCCTGGGATAGACTGCAGGCCCCACGCGACCCTGTATACCATTTTATTCCTGTATATAGAATAAAGCAGTAAAGATAGTGAGTGAGTGCGTGTATCGAATTTTTATCAATGGAAAATCTGGGTATAAAGTGAATTTGAACCAGATTCAAAAGGGAAGCCGTTTGGGTGATACCAGATAGCACGGTCATAAATGCATAACTTCTGTAAATGTGTTCTAAGGCCGAAAGTCAAGTTGTTTATTAGTAGAAAATGCCTTTATCTTAACACAATTTTATGAATTTAAATTTTTAACATGTCAAAAATAAATAAATAAATAAATAAATACTAAGCGCGGGCCGTGTGACCTGTGGAATATTCCAAATATTGTAATGCAAAAGGGGTAAATGTGGTCAGATTTTTTTTTCATAAGCATCACTATATGGCTGCGAGTTTGAGACCTGACTGTCTCTCTTTCACACACATGGGCCTTGCCCAAAGTGTTGCCACAAAGCATACAATTTACAATGAAAAGAATAAGCACGGCCACACTCCAAAATCCAGGCCTCTTCAGTAGAGGGAACTTTATAACATCGGCATGACTTAAAAAGGACTTTGTTTGGGTGTTAAGGACAGGTGTTCACATACATTTAGACACATGGTGTTCAATTGTGGATAATAGAAAAGTGTTAAAGGTATTTGTTCATCAACAAGAAAGCAAGTTTTCAAATATTTTGATTATATTTCTTGGTAAAACTTGAATGAGCTGCAACATGCAAAAATGCTGTCTGCCAAGTTGCCAAGTACAATGCTTTATTTTAATTAATTATCTAAACTTCATTATTCATAACATTAAAACCACCTGCCTAATATAACCTTTTGTTGCCACAACAGCTCTAACCTGTCGAGGCATGGAATCCATAATACCCCCAAAGGTGTGCTGTGGTTTGGTGTTCACATGAACATCATGGCCCAAGGTTTCTCTGCACAACATTGCCTGCTTGCTTTCCTCTCCATTGTGCATCCTGGGGCCATCTCCTTCCCAGGTAAGCAATGCACCAGGCCACCAAAATGATGCAAAAGAAAAAAAAGTTCATACAACCAATGCAGGCAATTTCATGGTGGACAGGAGTCAGAATGGGCACCCTGACTAGTGGTCTGAGACTGGTCCGAGTGGGATACCACAACACGCTGAAATGGAATGTATAAACTTTCTTTTTCAGAACGAACTTTTTTAATGAACTCTTGGTGTCGTTGCTAGTCTTCAGTTCTCATACACATCACTGAGCCTCGTATGCCCATAGAACTGCTGGTTGCCTGTTCACCAGTCATCCTTTCTTGGACCAGTTTTGGTATTGACCACTGCATACCACG
This sequence comes from Clarias magur, assembly GCA_013621035.1. NCBI lineage: Eukaryota > Metazoa > Chordata > Actinopteri > Siluriformes > Clariidae > Clarias > Clarias magur. The sequence continues at coordinate 400,880 of QNUK01000488.1, forward strand.
GACATCTCACCATTTTATAGATTTTCTGACCCAACTGTCTAACCATCACAATTTATATCATAGAGTCCCTCAGATGCTTCTCTTACCCATTTCCCCTGCTTCAAAGACATACAATTGAATAATTCATGTTATTTTCACCTCTGGTTTTAAAGGTATGACTGGTCCATGTATATTATAAACAAATGATTATCAACTCAAACAAATAAAAGCCAGACAATCCATTCTACTAAAATGTTTTTATTTTATTACAGCTAATCTTCTCTCCATTATTCCTCCATCAAGACAATACGGTACAAGGAAAAAATTGTTCATTAAATCCTAGATGTTTTTTTTTCTGATTTATGAATACTTTAATATAATCTCAAGCCATAATCTTCTAAACATTCAGTAACATGTTTCACAATCTATACATTTTGATACAGATTACATATGAATTGTAGTGGTGATGCTCAACCAGAAAATAATGAATACTGACATTAATCTTTACAGAAATGTACCATTTCTCCTTTTAATAGCCCCTTTATCAATTTTATTTATTCAATGTTGGCAATAGAGTGGCAATACTCTGTAAAATAACCACTGCTGATTTCACTGACACTCCAGTAGTAACTAAGCTTGATGGCTGTGAGATGGCACAGTATTTTATTGAAGGTTTACCCTCCAAGATCTACAAAATGCAAGATGAATGTATACAGTTGATACCAGTATTTCTTAGATCAGTATTACACATCCCCTAAATTTAGTCAGTAGAACAAAAGTTTAAAATTAACAAAAAAATAATACACACACACAAAAAAAAGAAATCAACGCTTCATCCAGATGATGGAAGTAAACAAAAACATGAAAAGCAAAAGGTGTTAATGTATTTAACCACAAAATTAAACATTTAAATCAGAAAACTGATTTGGCAGAACCATGTCTACAATCTAACCTTTCAACAAAGTCTCTGCTTCTGTTCTGTCAGGACTATGGCCTTTGCTTATGGGAAGAGATATCAGTTTTCTTTAGCAATGGAAGCATTATATTCTGAGGCTTTCACCCAAGTAGGTGGATCATAAATGCAACGGAGAAAAACAAAATCACGAGGAGTACGACACATGCAGCCTCGAGGCTGCATGTGTCGTACTCCTCGTGATTTTGTTTTTCTCCGTTGCATTTATGATCCATTCATGAAATTGGGAGAACACAAAGTGTGCAGTGTAAAACACACAAATCCCTGAAATCCAACCTGGAGACCCCTCCAGAGTAATTCTCCACTTGCACAACCTAAATCAAACAGTTCATATATCTCAGTATCTTTCCCTATGAGGGGTTGCATGTAGATGACTATGCGTTTAGTCTCTTATTATACAATATGAACATTCCACAAACACCCATGTGGATTAAAGTATCTTGACTATTAATTAAATAAACTTTATCAATAAAATTGTCTTTGAAGGATGGTGCCTTTTGGTAAATAAGGATTTAGGGTTATAAAATCAGAAGATTTTAATTAAAAACAAAACTAAAACAAAAAAAAAAAACACCAGTGCCTCATCTCATTTGTTTTGCCTTGAAAGTCAACAAGCTACTTTACTCGGAAGTGCACTACAGCAAAACAAAAACATAAAAGGAAGGAACAAAAAGCGTGCATCAGTATCGATTTAAAAGGTTAAAAAATAATAATTCAATCACTATGAATCCAGTCAGTCACCGTCTTCAGAGTGTAAACAAAACTGATTTGGAGAGCAAACAAATTTTGTTTCAAAGTGCATTCACTCATCCGTCAGCTGAAACACTTGATCCAGGCAGAGCTTGGCTTTGTGTGAAGCAAAAGAGGAGAAGGAGGAGGAGGTCTGATTAACAGCTAACAGGGGCATCAGCAACACTACTCATGTACCCAGAGCTCCAGGCAGCACTACCTACTCCACAGAGCACAAGACCAAGCAAGAGTGAAAAAGAAAACCATAAATTAATATTCCCTGCTTGTGTTTGGTCACCTCTCAAAACTATGTCTGGCGACTGTTGGTCATATTCACAAGAAATAAAACTTTTTTGTCCAGAGGGTGCGTGCTCCCATACAGATCTGCCCATTTGCACTGCTAAGCCTGCTGTCATGACCTTAAAAAACACAATGTGCAGCCCTCTTCCCAAAATAAAGTCCTTCAGTCTCAGGATTCTTGCCCTATGATGCAACTGCTAGTTCCCATACAATCATGTTTTCGTTGACCCACTTAGCTAAGATACAGTAGTAAACTCTGAACAATGGCAATGCAGACAATTACGCTCGGTCTCTACTTGGTGTTAGACACAGTGTTGTGGCTTGTCCTTTAGTGGGACAGAAAAAATGGCATACTAAACATAGTATTTGAAATCAAAGCATTTTGCTAAAAGAAAAAATCACAAACATAAGAGTGACCCTGTTTGGCATTTTTCTACAAAAAAAAAAAAAGAACAAAAAAAGAAGAAAAAAAATTACTGTCTACAGAATATGGCAGAGAAAATACCAATGTTCAGGTGCACATACCCTCTGTATCCATTTTAGTCCAACCCGTTTCTAGCATGGCATTCAGATTAAAGCATACAACCTCACACACTGCTCATAAACACACTCCCCTGCAGTTTAATAAGGTGAATACACAGTGGCTGAGTTCTGACAACCAAAAACCCCACAAAATATATTTTTCCCACCATTCTAACACACCTTGACACTAGAAACTAAATACTTTTTTAAACAGCTGGAATGTTTAAATATATTTTTGAACTTAATTTTCACTTTTGGGGACATCAAATTATGGAAATCTGTCCTTTATTAGAATTTAACTATAGCAAATATTTTCCAGGCCGCAACACTAATGGGAGCATGAAAGATGTTTCCACCAGGGTTTGTTTTACATCCTTCCATGGAATACAATCTCAAATTAATCCTTTAATTGGCAAAATTTACTGGACAGAATAAAACTGACACTGTCATATGATGACAAATCAAGGCTTAAAAAAGGCACTCAAGTTCAAAGAGGTAAAACAAACCTGATGTCTTTGGTTAAATATGTTGCTAGATGAGATTGCAAAGCATAAAAACAAACCAGTTTCACAAGCAGATGTAGAAGTAAAACTGTAAAGATGTGCAAGATTTCCTTCGTTTTCCAAAGAGCTTGATAACTTTTAACATACAGTTTAAACTATATTTCTACAGGTTTATGGGAAAGTTTCCTTTGGCATGCCAGAAGGAAACAAAATATTTTATATTCTAGATACTATCTAAAATATAAATGATGACAATGTTGACAAACAGTCCTGCTGGCACTCACATTTTAGCCTGGATTTTAAAAAGATGATCACTATTATTGACAGTAAAAGTACGTCTCTTCAAACATGTTAATCTTAAAAATAAAAATCCTCAAGTCTGCTAACACAGGTTTATGATAGCACATCTACACTGAAGATTACGGACTACTTTTCGACTCTCAGCCCCATATTACACACCATACAGCAGCCTTTTTTTCCCAACACAAAAACACTCTAGCTGAAGAGGAACATTCACTGGATTCATCTAGGGCATAACAACAGGCTGGCAATGTGGCAGGATGAGAACTTAAGCATCTCCATGTTTAATTTAAGTTAATTTTGGCATTTTGTCTATGATTATTATTACTACACTTGTGTGTTGCTGTCTTTTTTTTTTTTTTTTACCCCCCCCCCCCCCACCCCCTTAATCTGACCTTAATTGACACTATAGAGTTCAAAAAGCAGGCAAAATGTTTAAAATGTTTTTTCATCACAAATAATATACATGCTTTTTAAACAGTTAATTGGGATTGCAGAGATGGTTAAAAGGATTTACTGAAATCAACAGAGCATCATGTAAGTTGTAATATTAGACAAATTCTAGCTCTGCATATGTGCCAGTTACCTGTCATGCACAGATGGAATAGCTATTGACCTGAGCAGTTTAGCTATACCTCACACTTTCAATCAGGACACAAAAAGACAAAACACAGGGCAGGACTAGCATGTGATGTGCCATTCAGCTGATTCTAGGTGCCCGATTTGGCAGTCCCTGAACCTGTACAACTGTATGGATGCCTGGAACTGGTACTCTGGGGTCTATGTGTAGGATAGGTGGGAGCCATTGGATATCTGAGAGGTGATGCTGGTGCTCCTGCTCATGTTCTGCTCATTGTGCCCCCCTGATGTGGTCCTCCTAAGGGCCTGTGGGCTGTTTTTCATGACCATACTCGTGCTGCCCTTTGGCACGGCCCCTAGGAGGCCCCCCGGTGTATGGCTCCACTGTGGAGGTACTGCTCCTGAGACAGATGCTCCCCAAACCTGCTGCCCAGGTGCTCCTCCCTGATTTGCCTGGTACTGATGGCCAGAGCCTGAGCAACAGGTCCACTGGGAACTCTGGGAATTGGCTGATTGGGCCCAGTTGGCTGGTGCTCCAGGAAAGCTGTTGCTTAGTGACTCAGGGGAGATGTTGGCTAGCACCATGTTGCTGAAGCCAAGACGCATGCTCTCCGAGTCAAAGGCCTCAATTTCTCGAGCTTGACGCTCCAGCAGGCTGCGGATACGCTCAGAGCGTTCATTCTGCAGAATTTGCATTTCATCTTCGATCTGTGGGTCACAGAGCAGAGGATATTGGTGTCAACAGTAACACAGGACAGGCAGCACTAAGTACATGTTCAAACATTTGCATGTAGAATACATAGACCACACTGAATCAACTGGAGACAAATCAGAATTTAATAAAAAATAATAAAACCCTGATCTATCCCCTTATATTCATCTTTTGATCTCAAACCAAAAGGTCTTCATTGTATGATAAAAGGAAACAAAAAAATTGGCTTGCCATTCATAAAACATTTAAAGGGGTGTGTGTGTGTGTGTGTGTGTGTGTGTGTGTGTGTGTGTGTGTGTGTGTGTGTGTGTATATATAGCTTCACTTCTGTTGTGTTTGCCCTTAATATTTTTACGATGTCTTACTGTGTCCATAAAGTGTAAATCATACACATATTAAGGGCAAACACAACAGAAGTGATGCAATATACACACAGTAAGGTATCATATAACTTTCAAGTTTGCTGCACTGTGCCACAGCAAACGGACAGCTGAGGCACATGATAATGAAGAAAGGATTATAATAAAGCAGTGTTTATTATAGTGTGATGCATTACTTGATTCCCTTAAAACTGACTAAAATCACCTCCAGAAAAATGTCAAAAAATACCAAGCCGCAGCAAGCAGAAATTACAGGTGGGGCCACAAATTAGCTTGTGGTTGTGTCTTATTAAGAACACGTGTGGTTTGATTAATTTTCTTATTTATTATTCTTAAAAAGCAGTAGCACTAGCACTGTTGGAATTATTATTATTTGAGCCAGTACGGATGAGGCTGTGGAGGTAAAAGAAAGCTCAGAAGGATGAATCACAAAACATGTTCAATGTTCAGCTAAAATATTTTGCATTCTCTATTAACTGATGGGTGATTTGCTTAGGACTGTATTTGTGCAATGCACCAGACCTTCTGTTCCAGCAGAGCCCTACGCAAAGATACTCTCTGCTCCAGCTCTTTCCTTTCTCGCTCTTGCTGCGACTCCGTCTGCATCTTAATCTTACTTTGATACGCATTCAGCAGCTCTAGCTCCTGTTGCAGCTGCATCCTCAATACCTGACACTCAGACTCCTGTGCCTCATCCAGCCGCAACTGTGACAGACAGAAAAATTGACCATTTAAATAAATTACATCAAAATCAGCTCCTCGCCAAGAATTTCAGTGATGACTTGAATGCGCATCACTCACAGCCTGTGTTGAGAGCATGTCATTGATTGAATGGTCGTACTGCTCTGCAAGGATGGCCAGTTTGCGTGTCTGTTCCTCCTTCAGCCTCTTTAGCATGGTTTTGTGTTCTGCCTTGGGCGTGCTCTCTAGCAGTTGGTTCTTCAGGGCCTTGTATTGCCGTGTTTGGATTTTACATGTTTCTTGAAACTGCTTCTTGATCTGAAACTCTTTGGGCTGAGAGAAGGACAGGAAAAGTAGACTGGCATTAGTCTGAGCAATCAATAATACTTACTATGAAATATTATCAAGATGGATTTTTCAACAAGTCATCTACTCATCACAAAAAAAAGAAGAAGAAGAAGAAGAAGAAAGAAAAAAAAGGTAGGATTGCACAGCTCTCTTATTTTAAACCGAATGTAATACCCTAGTGAAATCACTGGGGGCAGCAGCGCTGAACCTACTGCACTGCACCATGCTGTTCAAAGAACACAAAAAACAGCCTCAATAACACTAGTCCTGTGTTTTTATACATATTAATCTCCAATTTGGATTGTGTTCTTATTTATATACACATATATACAGAAAAAAAAGATCAGTTTTGTTTCATTTTAATGAACTGCTGACAATATTTTTCCTAAATTCTAAATATAACTATTGTTATTTAGAGAAGATTTAAAGGAAAGGACATCACAATACATCAAAATAACTCAAATATCATGCAGTATTTGCAGAGCTTGCAAATAATTTGAAAACAAATTGTGTTATTGCTTTGGCTAAATAATGATGGAATAACCCTGATTTGCAATTACAGCTTTAATGCGTTTTGGCATGCTCTCCACCAGTTTTTCACATTCTGTTGGGTGACGTTATACCACTCTTTTTGGAAAAAACAAACAACTCAGTTTTGCTTGATGATTTGTGACAATCGATCTTCCTCTTGATGACATTCCAGACATTTTCTGGAGTTAATTGCAGTCTCTCTTTTTTTTCTTTTCCCCAGAGCTGTGTACGTGCATGTACAGTATATGTGTGTGTGTATATGAAATTAAATGAAATGAATGACTGAGGCAGTCGTGTTACCTGTAGTTTTTGTTACCTGTAGTTTACCAGGATTATAACTACACTTGTAAACATATTGCAAACGTTACCTTCAAGCTCTTGGGCTGCTGGCGGACCTCCATGACATGCTTGCGTCGAAGTTCTCTCTCTCTGCGTTTGTTGTACTCAATTTGGTTGGTAAGCTCAGTCTGGTGTTGTAAGCGAATAAGCTCTGCCCGTGTCTTTTGAATGGTGCTCAAGTGCCTGAACTCCAGCTCCTGCATGGACTCATGGTGTCGAAGTAGCATGGCATGCTCCAGGTCCTTTTGTGTTTGCCGCTTGTTTAACTCCTTTAAACAATCGAAAGTAAAAAACCATTAGTATTCTTAGTGAGAAGAAAGTTATCGAAACAATTCATAGGCACTGACACTCAATTTCCAGTGGAAAAACATCTGAATGAGGGATGACAAATAAGGCTTTCTGTTTTTCTAGCTAGAAATGATCTATTAAATTGTGTACTTACAAATACTAGTCGTCCTCACCTCTCTTGCCAGGTCCTGCTCCACATTGTGACGAACAACAAGAATACGCCGTTTGAACCTTCGGCACTCAAGATCCAGGTACTGACGCTGCCTGCGCTGAAGGTTTGCTTCCTCTTCAGCCTGGATGTGCTGCAAGTTCTCCTTCTGCTTTGACAGCCACTCTTGTTTTTCTTTCTTTGGTGTAGATTGATTCTCACTTAGTTCCTGAAAAAGGAAAATGTGGAGATTTTATTCGGTGATGCATACAAAACCAAGGAATTCAGTAATAGCTCACTTATAATATGAAATACAAATATAGAATTACATAAAGAAACTAGCAGGGAAATAAATACTGCATGATATGCTGAGGGAAAGGGAAACTTTTTGGGGAAAAGACTTAAACTCCCAAATTATTATTATTATTATTATTAAGAAGCACTGTCGTCTTACCTTATTTTTTCTTCAAATTATACTAAAGACTTAATTGTTCCTGCCAATTTCCACCCATAGGCCAAGTATTGCTCATCATAAAACCGCTGGCACACAGGGAGGGTAAAGGCCAACATGTGCGTTTTAAGAAATATGTGAAGCCAGCCAAAGGTCTTTTGAAACTTCTATTCAAACAGAGTAACATACTCAGATCTTCCTTTTCCTCATGCATGAGGTCACAGACTGCCATGATCAGCTAGTATGTTTGTCATTTACAGGGGGAGAGGGAGCATGACATCTCTCCCACCTGGAGGGCATAACCAGAATTGCTCACACGGCTCCTGGCCATGGATAGTTGTGACAAGAAGGCTTATTCTTAAAGCATTTAAAAGAAATGCGCATCACCGACTGAAAGCCTGTGTGGCATTGACACACATCTGATGGCCATTATTAGGTAAAACTAATTCACCCATAATTTATTTTTATGCTTTAAATACATTACACAGAATAAGCAACAAATAGTTGCTTATTAGTAAATGTTACATGATAAGAAACTCAGCTAAATTGGTAGGCTAGTCAAGAGAAATTTAACCTCTTTAAGTTGCTCCTTGCGTAGTTTGTATTCACGTTTCTGGGACTCCAGGAAACTGTTGAGCTCCTTCTTCTGCTGGTTCTGGATATGTTGCTGGAACTTCTTCTCATCATTGGCAAAGTTCTTGGCCTAAATGAGGAAACAATGTTTTAATTTTTTTTATTAGTCATAAACAAATTATTTGTAATTCAATTGAAAGACAGATCCGATTCAACTGCAGGCAAACATGAGGACTATGAGTTTGGCCCTGAGGTCAATTACATCTTTCTCTAAGGCTGCCTGGTGCTTCTTGACAAGTTTGTCCATCTCAGCAGCAAAGCTGTTCCTCTGGTTCTCCAGCTCCTTGTCTAGCTTGAGCCTATGCTCATCTAGGTCTGCCCTGAGCTTGTTCTCCAGAGCCAACAGCTGCTTCTGGTGCTGCCGCCGCATTCTCTTGTACCCAGATATTTGTTCCCGCAGCTCTGAGTTCTGCTCATGTTCCTGGATTTGGCGCGTTACCTGGAGAACATACACAATTATTACTGGGCAAATATGCGTATTCAGCAACTTACCAACAAACTGTTGCCTGTAACTACATGCACTTTAGGCCTTATGAAAATAAATACTTATGGTTCCAAATAGTGAAATAACGTCACACCAGTGAGGCTGTGCGGATGGTGGCAAAATGCTCTCTGTTACGGTAGTGACGGCGAGTCTGTGCAGGAGGAGACTGCTCTTCAGCTGGCTCAGTAGGAATCTCCTGTTGACTCTCCTCCTCCCCCTCTTCTTCCTCCTCCACCTCCTCCTGTAACAAGTCAAACAAATGACATGTTTTTTAGGCATGAAATTATTTTACGTGAAATTGCTTTAGCACTAGTGCTCATGTTAACACATGCTTGCAACATCTAACATTTCAGTTTTAACCTGCTGACATTTAGTGTAAACAAAGGCTAATTATCAATCATAATTATATTGTCAGTGTGTATTAACATTGTGAACCATCTTTTATGTTGATTCAAAAGAATAGCTGAGAACAGATGGCAAAAATGGGAAACTTCATCTATAAGCATATAACTTAGGATTTATAACACTAAAATTAATCTTTGATCTAAAGGTCAAGACCTTTAGATATTAACCCTCAGGGAAACAAAAGATCAATCATTTTTTAATTATATCTATCTATCTATCTATCTATCTATCTATCTATCTATCTATCTATATATATATACACATACATATACACACACACACTTTGTCTATGGTATTGAGAGGCGTGAAAAATTATTTAGCAATAATCCATAATATACCAATGGTCTCTTTTTATGATATAGAGATAAACATAAGCAAATCAGTTACAAATATTTACCTTTTTTTCAGTTTTAGTTGAGAGCCATATTGAAAAGACTAAGTACATTATTTACATTATGGACTTGCCATTTAATTTCAAAATATTTAAATTGTGCTATGACTTTTTCCAGTTTGTAAAGCTTTGGAGTTATGTGTTTGATATAACAAAATCTTGAGTTTTGTACTAATTTATATGAAGTTAATGCACTGACCGGTTTAAGGTGTATGACAGAGCTGTTGGACATGACCGTGTGGTCTCCCTCCAGCAGGTCCAGTTCACTCTTGTTGTCCTCAGTAGCATCAGGCAAGCTGTTGACAGAGCTGCTCTGAGAGCTGGCACTGATGGACATGCTAGGAATGGACTGGCTGCTACCCACACTGTTCACTGTGCCTGTGTGCCCTGTGCTGTGCTCTTGCTCCTACAGACATGAACAAACACCTTCACTGCAGCCATCTGTGGTTTCTCAGCAAACTTATTACATTAGGCACAAAACGTGGTTTAGAAATTGTGGCTATCAATTAATCAGAAATATTCAAGCGACAATGACGAAGTCTTTAAAAAAAAAAAAAAAGAAAGAAAGAAAAAAGAAAAGAAAAAAGAAACTAATTCGAAGCGCTAACCTCCTCCTCGTCCTGGACCTCTGCCACTGGCCCATTTTGTGGATCAGGGAAGATGATTTTCTTCATCCTGCGGTACTGCAAGTTGTCCAGCTCTCTCACAGCATCTTTGGTGCGGTGGATCAGATCCATTAGCACAGACTCAGCTCGCTCACGCACAACAAAGGCATGCTGCAGTAGAACAGGAGAAACCACAATGACAGTATATTCATAGACTGTTTACAGTGAAATATTTGAAAATATGAGTCATTGGGTTTAATTGACAAATGCAAAATCCAGTTTGTAATTAAATAAATCACCTTAAACTCAGCAGTCCATTGAAAATCACTGTTTGCCTGTTTGACTCATGTTTGCCTAGAGTGTTAAAGTGCCTAGAGTGTTAAAGACACCTTCTCTGTGCTTTAAAAATAATAATAAATTATATCAGTCACAGCAAAACACAACCCAGAAGTTGTTGCTGTCTTTTCATTGAATGGTTTTAAAATGCCTGCCCCACCACATCCAACACCCTTGCTTTCAAATATTTTATTCTGCAATCTGCATGAACAGTTTTTTCCTCTACAAGACTAGTAAGGACATGACCCACATTAGTCAACATGCTTCATCATGCAAACATTCTGGACTGATTGTAGGCAAACGTTCTGAATGTGAAAGGAATACATTTTTAAGTAGTGTTCAATTGGTAACCAAAGTTCTACAAAGTTTTCTCGTTGATGTACCTGCAAAAGCTCTTCAGAAGTAGGCCTATCTTGAGGAAGTTTCTGAAGGCAGGAGTCCACAAAGTTTCTACAGAAATCCGTCCTGAGAACAGAGAGGCTGATTTTTTACACAACTTACATTACTGAAGACCTAATTAAATAATGCATGGCTTGAACCAGAGAAAATCAATATGCACTGCACTCACCATTCACTTGACTGCAGTGTTGGGCTCTCGTTCTGTGCTATATGGTATAAGGCACTCATTGCATTCATGTTGAAAAGTGGAGGCTTTCTCTCCGCTGCAAAAAATAAAATAGAATGCGTGTAAAAAAATAATAGAACCAACATACTTTTATATTTCTAAAAAAATAAATGGCACATGCCCTACAAATGCACAACAAATCCTGTGTGAGCATGTTACCTTGAGCAATTACACACTTACCTAATTCAATACACGTTATTCCCAAGGACCAGACATCCACTTTGCCATCATACTGACCCTCATCCATAGCCAGGATCACCTCTGGGGCCATCCTAAGACAAGGAAACATGATTGATAAACAGAAATAAATTTAACATTTACTGCCAAATAGCATTAGGCATTCTTTAGACAAACGACTTAAAGTACATGAGAATTCAGAGCTTATTATTCAGACGGGATACAATTTCCAGTAATATTTACACTGCTGCTGAAGAATGCTTAGATGATATGATTTTCACATGGAATAAGCAATTACTGTATAAATTACATTTAATGTTCCCTCATTAGTGATAGAAGTGTCGCGGCATGATATATACAAGGCTGTTACTCCAAAAGCATACTACGTAAGGGTTATTTTAATACATACTAGTTCTTCTTAGGTACAAGTAAATGGTAAATGTTCACAAAAGACCAAAATGCACATGAATTATACATATTTCCAGAGCACTGTTAGGAAGGAAATCCTAGCATGTAGAAAGAGGGGGAAAAGGTCACTAATTTACCAATTATTCTAATTACAAGTACAGTGAGCTGATAATTAACCACAATTAAGTAATATTTGGAATTATAATGCAATAAAATAAGCGTATAACTTATTATATACATGCACACACACACAAAGAAAATACATACATGCAAGATCAATGACCAAGCTAGCTAATTTCTGTTTTATATTTTCACCTTAGATTTACATTTATGGTATTTGGCAGACACACTTATCCAGACGAATTTATGCTTCCCATTTTAAGTGAGACAACTTAATATGCAGTGGTTCCTTGATTATTTTAGTTGGATGAACAGACCATAGAGCAACTTTTTTTTTTTTTTAACTAACATACAAAAACTGATTAGCAAACTCTCAAATTGGTCATACATCAACAAGATTCAGTCAAAAGCAAAGGAAAAGTAACTGCCCCCAGAAACAGGATGTAAAAGATGCAGATCTTTAAGCCAAGTAAACACATATGGAGCAGCCCACCTGTTTTGGGGGTGGATGCGGTTGCCCTGAACTGAATACGGAGCTGTGGGTTTGGCCGGAGATGTGATGGAAGGAATGCAAAGCTAACAGCACTTACCAATATGGAGTTCCCACAAATGAGTTAGCAGGAGACACAATGGAAGCAGAGCCAAAATCAGCCAGTTTCACTTGGCCAGGTTCAGTCAGCAGGATATTCCCAGCCTTGATGTCTCTATCATATAAAACAAGACAGAGGTGTTTTAGCTTGTAAAACACTAAAAAGCCTAACAAGAGTGCACAATTTGAGAACATACAATTTATACTGTTCATATTTTAAATAAAAATAATATTTAACAAGCTTACTAATTAATGTAAATAAAAGAGAAAAAGCCAACATAATACATAGAGAGACAATTTCAAGAGAGCATTCAAAGATATTCGAAGGATTCAGGAATAAGAAAACTACTGTCAGCCATATGTTCATGCAGGAACGGGTAATAATATTCAATTAAGGAATTTGCTCTAACCTGTGGATCATGTTGTGGAAGTGAAGATATGCCAGCCCCTGCAGAGCACCATGTGTAATTGCTGCTATTTCCACTTCTTGCAGGGGCTTTTTGTGTACTGCAAGATATCAAGTAAAGGATTTGATCTCTGTGAAAGCTCTTAGAAGATAAGAACTGTCAGCTTATTAGAACATATCAGCCTAATAATCATTCATTCTATCTGGATGTTAATTAGGAGCTGAGTCTGCAATCTCCATATCTCTGCAGTGGTCGAGCATTACACAAGCATAAAAATATTAGAACTTACCCTCTAGGATGTCTGAAGCAGAACCCAGACAATACTCCATTGCGAGCTAGATACACAGAGGGGACATAAAGCGTTAATATCGAACCGCAAAGATTTTACCTCCACAAGTTACAAATTCATGCACAGTGATCAGTCTTGGAACATTGTGTATTGTGATATATTAATTTTTTTTTAAAGGCAGCATACGTAAAACTAATAAAAGTGAATTAACATTAAATTCTTTAATTCTCCCACGCATTTCAGTAAGGTGTATAAGACCGTCGTCACAGAGAGAGAACACTGACCCATGCTGTGTGTTCTCTCAGGTAACACCCTTTATACTCGATGCTGTTTGGATGCTTTATATTCTGGAGAAATTTCACCTCCTTGATTATGTCTTGCCATTTCTAAGAGAAAGAAGACAACAAAAGTACATGAACTAATAATGAATGCAGAACCAAACAAATGTTCAAGGCCAATCAAAATACACTGGACTAGGGTAAAACTTTTGCCTGTTTCGCAATAACACCACTAACCTTACTGTTTACCTGTGAATTTGTATAGTACAAGTTTGGACACACCTTCTAATACAAGTTTTTTGTTTTGTGATTTATTTTCTAACTTCTAAGGTATGCTTATGAACAGGACAGAGTCGAATGATTGTCAGTTTACAAGTGGGTGAAGGTAAACACAGCAACAGAATGATCAGATTTGGGCCTTATTAATGATCATAAAAACTATAATGAAATTCAAACACCAACCTCATTGGTCTGTTTTCCACTATAGGACATTTTCTTGATAGCCACCACCTCTGAAGTACGCACGTCTCGTGCCTGTAGTCAAAGAATTAACAATTTTCTTGCCATTTTTAACCAACCATATGGATTCAAACACCACTGCAAAACTAGATGATTTAACTTTTTTGCCTACGTATACGGTTGATACTTACAAAATAAACTGCCCCAAAGCTGCCATGGCCGATCTCCCTGAGATCAGTAAAGAGTTTTTCAGGATCTTCCTTGAAGAAGAGTTCAGCGATCTCGGGGTCCTTCAGGCTCCCCGCTCGAACAGAGTTGGGCATGCTGGGTAGGGCGGGGCCTGGGCCGCAGCCACCAGGGATTATCTGGTTCTGCGACGCAACAGCCCCCGGATATGGCTCATCTGCAGGACAATGGCCTCATACAGATACACACCTGAACATACACAAAAACAGACAAATATACATAGACAGATATAAAATTAGAGCTAGAATTTTTAAACAAGTTGTGTTTAAGTATAAAGTGGTTGCACAGTCTAGTTTTTACTAATTTTACTAGGTTAGCTTTAGCAGGTTTTACAGGAATGAAGCCCCCACATACTCCACATCCAGAGATTGTTGGTTCGATTCCCGGGTGATGCTGCATTACCCGATTCCGAGGGCCTAGAGAGAGCTGATTGGCCGAGCTCTCTCATCGGGGTGGGATGGGAGGCGCTTAGTACTCACATTAATCATGGCTCTACAGCCAATCATAGGCACCTGTGAGCTCATGCAAGCGGAAGGAGAATATAGCGCTGTCCCTGTGCGTGTTACACCGCCCCCAATGGTGTAACAGTTCAAAAAGATGCGGTCAGCTGGCGTCACATGGTTCATAAGAAACGACCCTCCCTGACTGACTGGAAGTAGTAGCCTTAATGTGGTATCCCCCTAGTGACAGGAAAGGAATTGAACAATTCTGAAATAATGGCATCTTCACTGCTGAACAATTGGAGAAGTTTTTGTCCTGTCTTATACCATGCTACCAGAACACCTTTTTCCACAAAATAACTAAGGCATTTCAACACTGATCAAAATTAGAGAACACTTTCAGATACAGTACCTCCCAGTTATTGGTGTTAATCGGGTACCTGGCGCTAATTTCCTTGATTATCTGTCAACCCCTATTTAACGGGCAGCCTAACTTCCAGTTTCACTGACTCTGCAAGATGGTTGGCCGTTCTAAAGTGACTGAAAGCCTTCGGCAGCAGGTTGTCCGGATGAAGGCCAAAGGGATGACACTTTCAGCCACAGCAAGACAAATTGGTCGTTTCAAATCTGTGATTTCAAGAATATTGAATCTTTACATCACAAACGCCCCCAAGAAAGCTGGTCATCCACGGAAGACAAATACAAGAGACGACAGGATACTGCGGAGGATCTCAATGGGCAATCGTTTCCACACTGCAGCTGGAATTGCTCACCAGTTCAGCGCTGAACAGGGTAAGGATCTGTCTCGTCATACAGTAGGGTCTCAACGTTTAAGAGCATTTGGACAGAAATCCCACTCTGCAGTGACTAAACCTCTCATTAGCAGAAAGAATCAAAAGGCTAGACTAAGCATGAGGAGCATGTTGTGTGGACAGAGGGAAACTGGTCCAAAGTTCACTTCAGTGATGAAAGCAAGTTTAATTTATTTGGGTCCGATGGGAAACAATGTTCGGCAACAAACTGGAGAAAGACTGAACCCAAAGTGTGTAAAGAAGTCAGTGAAAAGTGGAGGCGGAAGTGGTTTGGGGCATGTTTTCTGCAGCAGGAGTTGGGCCTCTTATACAGCTACATGGCAGAGTGAAAAACATGGCAAAAATGTTTATCAGAACCTTCTTCAACAACATATGGTTCCTTCCTTGCGTTCATCACCCAATCAGCCCGCAGTGTTCATGCAGGACAACGCCCAGAGTCCCGATCTCAACCGAATAGAGAACCTCTGGAAAATCCTTGGCGACAAAGTTATAACCAAGAAACCCACTACAGTCACTGAACTGTGAAGGAGACTGGAAGAAGAGTGGACCAAAATCACACCAGAGCAGTGTGAGAGACTAGTGCTGTCCTGTGGCAGCAGATGTGCTGAAGTCATTCAGAGCAGAGGGCTGTACACTTCCTACTAATTGCTGACTGTTGTAACCTTCAGAAAATTTAGTTGTCATTTTTTTTCATGCTATAGTCATTGTTGTTCTCTAATTTTGATCAGTGTGTTTTCTGCAAAATAATGTTTTTTGTTGAAATGCCTTAGTTATTTTGTGGAAAAGGTGTTCTCGTAGCATGGTATAGACAGGACAAAAACTCCTTCAACTGTTGAGCAGTGAAGAGGACATTATTTCAGAATTGTTCAATTGTTTATAGATTGTTCTCTAATTTTTATCCTATATATTATATACACACACACACACACCTAAAGGATTATTAGGAACACCATACTAATACGGTGTTTGACCCCCTTTCAGAACTGCCTTAATTCTACGTGGCATTGATTCAACAAGGTGCTGAAAGCATTCTTTAGGAATGTTGGCCCATATTGATTTTAGTACAGTGAACTCATTGTCATGTTCAAGAAACCAATTTGAAATGATTCGAGCTTTGTGACATGGTGCATGGTGGTCATAAAGGGATGGTCATGGTCAGAAACAATGCTCAGGTAGGCCGTGGCATTTAAACGATGCCCAATTGGCACGAAGGGGCCTAAAGTGTGCAAAGAAAAGATCCCCCACACCATTACACCACCACCACCAGCCTGCACAGTGGTAACAAGGCATGATAGATGCATGTTCTCATTCTGTTTATGCCAAATTCTGACTCTACCATTTGAATGTCTCAAAATGAGACTCATCATACCAGGCAACATTTTCCCAGTCTTCAACTGTCCAATTTTGGTGAGCTCGTGCAAATTGTAGCCTCTTTTTCCTATTTGTAGTGGAGAGAAGTACCCTGGTACCCTGTAGGGTCTTCTGCTGTTGTAGTCCATCCGCCTCAAGGTTGTGCGTGTTGTGGCATGGTTACCGCATCAACAAAACTAACAAATTTAGTTGCAGCATGAGCAAAATACAGAAATGATGACCCTTTACTGCAGTTTTTGCCACTGCCATTATGATTGTTGCCATAGGTAGCATGATTGCTGTTTCACCTGTGGAATCAAAAGCTGTGCACAGATGTTCTGATCTTTCATCCATGAAATGGAGAGAGAGAAAAAAAAAACAACAACAACCACCTGCTGAGTGGATAGACTTCATGAAATATAGACTTAACCGAGGGGCGGTTAAGTCAGGCCAAGACTTCTGATTGTGCAGAATAATAGAACACAGTTATGAGAATAAAAACGTACTTTATTTCTCTATACAATCCCCTGCTACATACTAATGTGTTATAACAACATTTCACTAGTGCTTGGATACCATCAAGGTAGTAAGTTTTCTCAGCACACCAGAGCCATTAATCGGAAACCCTGGCCTCCCAGGAATTCCTTTAATGGCTCAAACATATGCTTGGAGCGAGGTTAGGACTGTACGAGGTCCTGTAATGTGCAAGTGGTGCGGGTGAATAATTGTGTGTACAGTTCCCACAGACACATAAATTTCTTATGCTAATTGGTAACAAGTTATTTGTTGACTTTCAAATACCAGGCATGGGATTTCTGGATGTACTGCCTTCTTTAAAACGTCTGCACTAATCAAATGTTTTACTGCGGCTAAAAGTCTCATCACTCTACTGTGCTTTGAAGTCTTCTGTAAATGTCAATGGGTTTTATGCTCTCAGTCATGAGAAATGTATATCACAAGGCCTGGTTTGACTTGAACACCCCTTAAATAACAATTAGCCAGAATTGTAGGCTACACAAGTCAAAACCTATTCAAAACAAAAATTCTAATATTCAGTTCAATGGCCAACCAAAGCCAGCACACAGGAGAAGCCTGGCCATTGTGACATTCTCCACTAAGAGAATAAAGCACAGGACGCTGTTGAACAGGGTTGCACCACATGAAACAATATCATGCTAACTCCTGTAGGTGCTGATGCGATTTGTACTATGATTCTTTCAGGATCACAATTTTATAAAATCCTGATTCTATTTTTTTATTTTATTACAATTCTAAACAAACTTGCTTTTACCACCTGCTGTGCTACCTGCCAATGTTTGATTAGTTTAGAACGCACATCATCAAATGTACACATATATAAATTACGTTTAAACCAAGCACACCATTGTTTTGCTTGTGAAATTCCCAAAAAGTTTGATGTATCACATGTCCCTCTTCCTATTGAAAAAAACAAAAGGTGGATCCAAGATGGCCAACTTCAAAATGGCCACCATGGTCACCACCCATCTTGAAAAGTTTGCCCCCTAACATATACTAATGTGCCACAAACAGGACGTTAATATCACCAACCGTTCCCATTTTATTAAGGTGTATCCATATAAATGGCCCACCCTGTATTATAATAATAACAACAACAACAACAACAACAACATACATGAATTGCTACATACCTGAATTGATTTTTCTTTCATCTCTACAGCCTTGTTCTGTTTCATAAATAACAATGAAGGTCTGAACTCATTTTATAAACATTACTGTAGATAGCTTGGTTATTTTTAAATGGTCATACAGCTGTAATCAAGATAAGTAGTATTTGTAGAAACACACAGTCCCTATCATAACTTGGCAAGTGCGTGTTCAAAAGTAGGTGTAAACAAAGACTGAAGGAATTAGATAGCAAAGATTAGCCATTTTTAAACACTTAATACTGCCATTAACCCAAGCCAATAGCCCATACATAAAGAATTTATGTAAGGTAATCATGTATGTAATTATTCATGCAAGTAATTACTCCACTGTTAGTAAAAAATGAAAGTTTATTTTGAGCTGATCTGAACATAAGGTTTACATTAAACAGCTTAAAATTGCCCCAGTTCTTTTACTGTTTCAAGCCACAAAGCTTTGTGGTCAGCCATAGCCAACAAAGTTCATGACAGATGACCAAATAGCAAGCTGACTGTATAATTTGTTCATCTGCTGAGTGAGAGAGAGGAACTGTGCAGCAGATACTCACATCACTGAGCACTCATCAGCTCTGACTCCCTCAGTCAAGCCTGTGTTGAGTGCACTACGAGAGCTAAAGTACAATAATTTCAGCAGACCATGTTTGTGTCACTTAAAAGAACTGCAATTACCATTTCATTACAAAAAAAAAAAACGAACACCATCAACCCAAAACACTTTCCTGTTGTTTCTCAGCACAGATAGAGCTGATGTCAGACCTGATTTAAAACCAAACCAGCCACAATTTTGTCTAACAATCTGTCTGTGGGTTTAGAATACTGGACAGACGTTGTGCCACAACATACCAAGTCAAAACCTGGAAGACAGTTTTATCAGTATCCCAGTGGTAAAAAGAAAAGAGATTTGTGGTTATCAGCTAAACAGCAGGGAGATGATGCTAATCCTGGTCAAACCCGAGCTCCTGTTGGTGACCACTGGCGCTTGTGTAGTGACCATTTTATCTCAGGTAGCATCATGTTCAGTAAATTCAACTCAAATAATTAATATGCATGATGTATTTTTGTCATGTTTGCTAATTTAAAGTAAGTTAAATCTCATTGCGACAGCGACGGTCTGTTCAAGGCTCACCTATGGTAACAAATAATGCTTTCCACCTGTGGCTCATCAACGATAGCTATTGATGGTTCTCACCCAAGTGTATGCATGTTAAACTACTGTGGCTGAAAAGTAACTGTTAAATTTACAACCAGTGCTAAAATAAACATTAACTAATACATACAGGCTGTCTCCATCCTTGGTCATAAGAGAGGTTCTTCTAAGAGTGTTTTTTTTAATCACACCATTTTAATTATACACGATAAATGGCTAAATACACAAGTGTGAGTGCATGCACAGTGACTTCACTCACTTGTGAGACAGCACAGATAGCAGAATGACAGATAAATTGCAAAATAGGAAGAGAAAACTGGTCAGAAACTGGCGTGTTTAAAACAGAACAAACAATGCTGATATTCTGCTTAAACAAGGTCTTGATTTTACTAAATGATAGTTTAGCATTCAGTTTTACTTGAGATAACTGCAAATATCACCGTATCTTAAAACTGCCAGTACACTCTCCTCATAAGTGTATAAAGACAGTATACCAGCTGATGTCATAAAAATCGATACAATGTAAAGTTTCTGAACTTCTTAACATACACGTTACGTTAGCTGGTCTCTTATCATGAGAACAGAATTAATAAATGAAGAGCAACATAAACTGACCCTGAGTTTATGCGCAGCTTTAAAAAAAAAAGAAAAAAAAAAAGAAAAAGAAAAGAAAAAAAAAAGAAAAACTTACACCTGTCTAGTGAGGTCATGCCATGATCCCACCATACTGGACTGCACAGGGCATGCACGAGAGAGAGATCCTATTGTTCTAGCTCTACAGAAAAACACACCCTGGTGCCAGGCTCTCCGACACAGCAAATGAGACTTACACACACTCTGACTGACCGTCTGATATGCACAAACAGAGGGACAGGAAAAGAGATAAGTCTTCCTACCACTCTTCCTTATGATGTTCTGATAATAGAGATGGCACAAAGCCTGATTCAGGAGCACACGACATGTACGATTATAGAGCACCTCAAATGTAAACATATATAGCAGGGTTTCCCCACAGAGAGTATACTTGGGCAGACTTGGGAGTATATTCGCCTATACTTTAAAGTGAAGTAAGCTGTACAGTATACAAATGCCATACTGATGGTCTCAGATGCACTGTAAAGAAACGCACAGTGAACGGGCTGCTCATTATATTTAGGCTCCGTCCACACGAAGCCAGTGCGTTCCCTATCCGATATTATTTTTTTCCTCGTTCGGCGTCGTCTCAAGAAATATCTGCGTACATACGAAACCACTGAAAACGGTGTAGTATATATATGCCAGACCAGTATGGGGCACTGTAATTCTGCCATAGAGACGGAGAAGAAGACTTTGAGCATGCGCATGACATCATCGTTTCACAAAATATACGGATTGGTTGTACACACGAAAACGCAAGGGTGTCGTTTTCAGATTTATCCACCTTGGGACCCGGTTTCAAAAAATATCGGTTTCAGTCTCCTAAAACACCGGATCCGTGTGGATGAAACACCAATACGATAAAAAATGTATACGTATACAGCGAAACGCGTCTCCGTGTGGACAGGCCCTTATTTACATAGCTTTTCAAACCCTTAACTCAAACTCCTCAGCTTTTGACTACACAGTACCAGTAAAAATTGAAAAGTACTTTCATCCCTGTTAATTACACTAAACGTCAGTCACGAGCTCCGCCAGTCGTGGTTAGTCAGTTCTACCAGTCGTGAAATGGACTAGCAAAATAACTGGCCAAATAAACAAATCATAATTAGTTAATAAATGGTGCTTGCTGAACAGTTGAATTATGCAATACACTCAAGGTTATTGCTTAATTATGATTAGAGCCACTGGGACTTACTACTTTTTTTATTTAAGCATCATAATTACAGCATTTCATTAGGAACTTAAGAAACTTTCAATGTAGAAATAAGAGTACACATTTCTATGCTTGATTTCAGACAAACTTTATTTTTAAACCAACTTAAGCATATTTAATGCTGAAGTTCTTACAGGTATTCATAATATGTTAGGTTTTGTTTAGCTTCAGCAGTCTAATGAGTGCTGTGACTGATGACTCTAGAGCTTGGAGACATGATCTAAGGAAAGGCGATGACCTAAAGCAACACACATGTTGTGGCAAAATCAATCAGCAAATAAGTACTGTAGTACAAGTTACATCTGTGCTCTAACTATATCTGTGCTCTATAGTCAGACTAACCAGTTAGTCTGACTATATATACTTACCTGACATTTTATTAGGAACACCTGTGAAAATGTTCATTCAAGCAATTATTGAACCAACTGATCATGTGGCAGCCGCACAATATATAATTCATGCAGATACAAGTCAAGAGATCCAGTTACAGTACTTTGATGTGCTTTTGATCATGACATGACTGGCAGTGCCTGATGGATTGGTTTAAGTATGCCTGTAAGGGGAAAATGTCTTGGCGATGAGAGAGAGAGAGCTCAGCTGATAGGAAGGCTACAGTAACTTAGCCTTAAAAGCAGAAAGAATCTCTGCATATGTCAAACCTTCAGAAGTCTGGGCCACAGTAGGTAACCACATCAGGTTCCACTCTTGCCTGACAAGTATCTGATACTGCAGTGGGCATGGGCTTGCAAAAATGAGACAGTTAAAGACTGGAAAAAGACCAGGCAAATATACAGGTGTATAGGCGTTCCTAACAAAACAGACAATGAGATAATATTCATGCAAAATAATAATGCAAAAAGGATGCAGATGCTTGTTTTGGGAAATTTTATTTATGTAATCATTCAAGAACTGATCAGCTTAAACATGCCTTAATGGAAAATCAGAACATCAGCTTGGCAATCGAATCTGATGCTTGCCTTCACTTGATCGTGGAAAAATGTCTGATAGTAAAAACATGAGAACAGAAACTGCTGGGATGAAAACCACTTCACTAAATTCTAGTGGAGGCTACTTATTCAGGAAAAAAAAAAAGATTGCCATTTGACATTGTTGTTGAGAATTTTGTCCTATGACTGCTGAAAAAGGAACGCTTTCACTGTAATCAAACATATTCACTTCCATTTTAAGCAACATCTACTGTACATGTTTTTGACTGGTGTTACTTAAAATGTGACTCCAGACTTCTGGATTTTTAAACACTCAACCTCAATTTTGCTGACTTTTATGTATGACTTTTTAAATGTGACAGATATAAAAATAAAAAAAAATCACCATTCTTAATAAAGTTGTGTAGGGCGCAGTTAGAGAGTAAGTTAGCAAGATTCATTACATCAGCATAAGGAACCAGAATTCACAAATATGCTGTATGTCAGAATTCACCCCACTCCCTGCTGTATGTCAGGTGGTTAACTTCAACGCAGCCTCAGTCAGTTTAGGAGTGCAATTGTGCCAGACTAATGTCAAATAAAGGTCATGTCAAAAACAAAGTAAGAACCAGTCTACCAAAAATGGATTTGGTTGATATGGGCCACTTTTCCTTGCAATGTGAACATAGCTTCACTCACTGTAAAAAAAAAAAAGTGCTTTGTTTGTTGATTTTGCTTGGCTCAGTATCACCCCACCCTGCTGAGTGCTGCTCAGATGATCAGCTGCACAGACACAATGGTGGGAGCAGAGAAATGATCTGATGCGATGGTCACAAGACCGGACTGTGCTTCTGCCTCCCACCAACTCACCAGCTGCCTCACACCCTGGCAGTGAGCTCTGCTTTCTCAATGCCAACACAACAACAGTAAAACCGCACTGCACAGTCAATCACGTGGCTTTCTGACCTATACGCTGCCCACACCAACCCACCACAACTGAGAAACAAATTTAAATATAATCTAAATTATTATAATATGCATTTGTGCATTGTTAATCAGTCACCATACACACTCATTGATATAATCAACAGGATCCTACTGTACACAAACAGAATACACTGACAGATTTCTCACTGTGTCAATATGTTGCTTGGCTTCTCATTACCGCATTCTATTTAAGACAAAAAAGGACCTAGAGGCAAGACACTGAATAAGGCCACAGCATGCCATCCAACACAATCACATGGAATGCAGCAGGGCAGGACAACAAAGCAGGAGGGCAGGAATTCCTTGTGCATGCGGTTCTGTCTTACGCTTCAGCTACTTAATCACACAAGCTGGACACCTACTCAGCACCTTAAAAGCATGTAACTTTCAAATGATCTGAGGTATTTACACCCTTTTCAAGCAAGCACTGAAGGAAAACAATCACAACAGAAAGCTGCTTTCACCATCCTTTTTTTCCACCAAATAAAAATTATGGATGTATGGCCTTTCTATCCACCATGGTGTTTAAGTTGTCGAGGTCATACCTAGAGGTGATTACGGAGTACTCAAGTATGGCTTGACTGTAATCTTGTCAGTCACGACAACAAGCTGCTCCGCCTGTGTTGATCATTTCATTTGGCCTGTAGAACTTTTCATGACCTAGAACGTTTTAGATTAGAATTTTGTCCCCATTTATTAAAAATAAACACCTATTTTACACACGCATACATACAGATATAATGTGTGTAACACACACACACACACACACACACACACACACACACGTGTGTATATACAGTATGTATACACACACACATGTACGTTATTATACAGTTTTAAGGTATGTTTGGAAATGGTGTATGGTGAATAGAATAATGTATACGAGATGAACATATTTTTGTAATACGAATAATACAGTGACTTTTCCCTCTCTCTCAAACACACACACATTATAGATGGGTAGACAGACAGATAGATAAATAAGTACTATAGATAGATAGATAGATAGATAGATAGATAGATAGATAGATATTTTAACTGTATTCAACCCACAACATATTTACACAAACATATTTAAGTTCTGATAAATCAGGGAAAGTGAGATTACGGTCAACAAAAGGGTAACAAATAAAAAATATCAGACTGTGATCCTACTGATATGATAAATGTTTAAAAATGAAGCTGCAATGAATATAAGGACTAAAAAGATCTGAAATTATCTCTCTTATTCTCACACAAGAAAAGATTCCGTTCTGCTAGTGATCTTCTCAAGTACACACTAGCATAATATGACCGTAACAAGTCAGAAGTGATGAGCTAAAGTTGGAGACAAATGTTATCTAAGCACTTAAAGACATCAGTGCAAATCAGAAGGCAAATACAATCTGCATGTTACTGTGGAGAGACTCTAGGGAGCTTCAAGTCATGAAGGAAGAAAAAAAGACGCGAGGATTAGCATCAAGTGGTGGCAATGAGATCAGGAAAAAAGAGAGAAAGAGGACAGTGTCTCCCATCAACAGATGCACCATTCAGTCTGTTTGACACACCCTTGGTTTGCATGTGTCTGTGAAACAAACCCATAAACAAATCGGGTCAGCTACTGAAGCACATGCTTACAAGATTATAAATGACTGCACATCTCTCCTTTACAATCAGTGTAATAATGTTACTTGGTAGACACAAACAGTGGTGAAGTTTTGGTGTTTTATACACATATATCCCAACTCATAAACAAAACCAAAGTTGCAAAACTCCACCACAAGCAATACTAATTTACCCCAAAACAAGTTCTAATCTAGCATCTAGATTCCAACGAAATGGAATCAAACTTCCTGTTTGGGGTTGGGGCGGGAGTCGCAGTGTGCCTCTGCTACTTTCTTTAAAGGGAGAGAACATTTACGGAGAAATTCACCCTACTTTATTTAATCTGACAGCAAGATCATGGTTCAAAAGTGAGCATAAGCAAGCAAGCACGTGTGTACTGGCGCATGGAAAAACTGACCGAGAAGAGAAGATTAGAATGAGAGGACTATGTGCGATCATGGTGAATGCCTTCTTTTAGAGTCAACTCGAGGTGGAAACCACACCTTGGTTCACTCATCATGAAAAGCAAGAATGAGCAACTGTTATAGACAGGGATTAATATAGTTCACACCATGTCTCAAAACACAAACTAGTGAATAAACCTGCTATGTTTGCCTCTAAAACACAGGATAACATTTAAGATACTGAAGTGATCTGTACTAAAGATATACTTGAAGACACAGGGTTCCCGATTTAGGGTCTGGAGAACCCCAAAGGTGTATTTAAACATTGCCGTTGTCTGTGTATGTTTTTACCTGAAGTTACTGTGACAGAAATCATTATATTCAACTTGAATTAATCCGAGTTAAAATTAAAGTTGTGAACGTGGACCTAACGTGTCCATTCAGTGGGAAATCCAGGAACATAAAAATCAATTTCCTCAAAAACATACTAAATATTACTATGCACATGTAAGTAATGTACATATTATACGTTTGTACTGAGTGTATCTGTGGCTAAAACACATCTGAGAAACCCAACATATGATGTACAGCGAGCTGTATGTTAACGCTATCACATTAATTACATAGCATAGGCTGCAGAGCTGCCTTACCTCTATAATCACATGGAAGAAATAAAATTATAGTAATACATAACGCTATACAAAATTAAATTCCTGTCAGCTCAGGTTTTAGGTTATGTTTACAAAAGCAGCGCCACTAGCTTAGCTTGGAAGCTTAAACACGGAAAGGCAATACTCCACAAAGTACCGTAGGACTGAAATATCGAAATGCTCACATTATTATTGTGTTAGCGTAATATTGAAAGCTCTACTCACATTCAGGAATTCTTTTTATGTGGATAAATGTGGCTAATGTTAACACATTTGTATGGAGCAGCTCTTTCTGTCAATAACCTTAGCGCTCATAGCTAGCCTGTGCAAAGTTAGCTAGCAGGCTAATTGACTTACCCTGCGACAGCCAGTTAGCGCAGCTTCTTCAGAGTTTCAACTCAAAAAACAGTCCATAAAGTACTACTCCAGCACGACAGCTGTTTCCTCAAGTCACTGTCAGATGTCTAGAGCTTCCTGATGAGCTCTGTGTTGATTTCCACACCGCGCTGTCGTCGCTAACTTTATGAAGTGCATTAAGCAGACAGTCCAAGATATTGAGACTCTGGCCCGGGCTAACGGTGGCCGGAGACTCGACTCTTCCCTGAGCGGTCCTAAAGATGGCGTCCGGCAGTTCCAGGCGCCTCTGACAAGTTTGACGCGCGTACAAACCGCAGCAAAGATCGGCGGAAACACGACCACACCCTAACAGGCCGGAAAGCTACAGCATGAGCGATTTAGAAATCACTACAGGGACGCGTTCACACTTTCACACTCAGCATGTTGTGGTCCTTTTCTTCCCTCTGCGCCTGCTCGTTCCTGGAAGGCCGGCTGGTCCCGCCCTAACACTGCAGGAAACACCTCTCTCTCTCTCTCTCTCTCTCTCTCAGACACACATACACACACATGCACGCAGACACCACTGTTCATCAGGCACGAATGCTGACTGCGCTTGATACATAATACAAATTAAATAACTTGGCCAAAAAATTCCGTGTAAAACAGCAGCAGCACTCTACTGAGAACAAGACCTGTCATGTTTATGTCATGTTTTCTGTTTAATAGTTTCAATATATATTCTTTTAAAACATATATACACATACACAGACCCATGACTACATGCATACATACACACAAAAAACAAACTAAAGAAAATAACACCAAAAACATTTTACTTCTCAGACACAAGATCGGCTTTTGTATATACAAATTCCTAGAACCATAATTAAAATTAAAAGTTAAAAAAGTAAAGGGTGCAGCAGGGTTTAAAAATAAGCAGTATTAACCCCTTCCTACCTACCTAGTGCCAAAAGTTTGGACCCAAATTTGGATTTATTTTCTACATTCTAGGACAATTCTAGGAGTAATTACATAACAACAACAGCAGTCAGTTTTTTATGATTCAAAGGTCAGGAATAGTTTGTGAACAGTATTGTCAAGTGCATAGGCAAAACTGATCGAGCACCGTGATGAAACTGGTTCTCATGAAGATCATCTCAGATCAAGTGTATGTGTGTGTGTGTGTGTGTGTGTGTGTGTGTGTACAGTGCCTTGCAAAAGTTCTCATACCTCCTGAACTTTTCCACATTTTGTCATGTTACAAACACAAACAAGAGAACCTGTGTTAACATCTTTTCAATTAAAAAATCACCAAAATCTGGATACACGGGTTGGATAATGAAACTGATAAAACGCCTGGTTTTAGACCACAATAATTCATTAGTATGGTTTAGGGCCTCAGTACAGCATGCTCAAGTCCTGCACAGTGGCCAGAGGTATTCTGAGCCATTTGGCCAGGTCATTACGTGATGCTGGTGGAGGAAAACGATTCCTGACTCGCTCCTCCAAAACACCCCAAAGTGGCTCAATAATATTTAGATCTGGTGACTGTGCAGTCCATGGGAGATGTTCAACTTCACTTTCATGTTCATCAAACCACTCTGTCACCAGTCTTGCTGTGTGTATTGGTGCATTATCATCCTGATACACGGCACCGCCATCAGGATACGTTGTTTGAACCATTGGGTGCACATGGTCCTCCAGAATGATTCGCTAGTCCTTGGCAGTGACTTGCCCATCTATCACAAGTATTGGCCCTAGGGAATGCCATGATATCTTTTATATCTTTTAATCAATTATAATAATTAAGCAGCAAGTGAGATTTTGTCCCTGAAGTTAATGTGCTGGAAGTATGAAGTATATATGTGCATTAACACCTCAAACTTATAGTGTTCCTCCAAAGCTGCTGATCTACTTAGGATTTTCACACACTATCATTTCTATTGTTTATAGAACATGGTCTGAAAAACAGAAAATATTCAGTGAGTGACAGTTCTCTGGGCAGCAATGCTTTGTTGATGCCAGACAGTAAGGCAAAATGAACTCAAATAATATCTTCAAACAACCAAGGTATGCCGAAGATCATCTTTGAACAGACAAAATGTTGAAACCTTGCTCAGATGGGCTTCAGCAGCAGAAGATCACACTTGATGTCACACATGTCTGTTAAGAACAGAAAACTTGGGCTACAATTCACATAGGCTTACCAAAATTGGGCAATAGATGAGTGGAAAAATGTTTCTTGACTTAAAAGTCTCAATTTCTGCTGCTGCATTTAGAACAGGGTCAGAATTTTGTGGAAACAACACGAAACCTTGGATCCATCTGGCTTCTATCAATGGTACGGTCTGCTGTTGCTGCTAGTGGAATGGTGTGAGGGATTTTTTCTTGGCAACCTATACATTTTGGGCACAACCGAGCATTACTTAAATGAGCCCTGGTTTGCTGACCATGTCCATTACTGTATGACCATCGGAAAATGTGCCATGTCACAAAGCTAAAATCATTTAAAACTGGTTTCTTGAGCATGACAATAAGTTCACTGTACTCAAATGGTCTCCACCATCTTTTTCCATTAGATCACATTTAGGATGTTGTGAAACGGGAGATTTGCATCACGGATGTGCAGCCGACAAATCTGCAGCAACTGTGTGATGTTATCATGTCAATATGGACAAAAAACTCTAAGAAATGTTTCCAGTACATTGTTGAAGTGGACAGTGTATATTTGCATAATAATATATAATAATATAATAATGGCATGTCTTACTCTAGAATAAAAAATTGCTTTCTTAACCTCCTCTTAGAATTTGTTTTATCATACTGCAGAGCCAAACACACAGTTGAACAGAGTTTACCTTATCTCTCTGTATTTTGTGCATAAATATGAAATTAAAGCAACACAAACCAGTTTTACAATTTTTATATGTAAATGTTTACATGTTTTAATCATATAATTTATCACTGAACCCAATATATAAATTTAGGGGAAAATACCTGCAAATCCTCCTGTCAAAAGACATTTATATATGTCTGAATAAATGTTTCATTTGATTAATACGATTTAACAGTCAAAACAATTCAAGTTAAAACATAAACATAATTTATATTTGAACTACTGAATTTGTTTTCAGTACTTCAACCTGATTGTCAGTGTAAATGTAGAAATAATCAATGTAAATATCCTAAATGTTAAAATTATCAGCACAGTCAGCTATGTCTAAAGAGGAAACAAGTAAAAAAAAAATCGAACTAACCTTTAGGTGATGAGCCATAGCACAGTATGGCTTTGCATTATGAGGTATACATCACCAAGAGGTTAGAAGTAAACAGCATCACAGTGCTGTCCTCAGCTTCCCAAACAACCAATCGGTAAACAGAGCACAGAGCAGAAGCTGGGGATTGGGCCCCGAGCAGCCGGTTTGCCTAGCCAATGGTAAGACAGGATTTCTGGTCCCTGTATCCAGGCGAACAGAAGGCTTTGAAGCCCTACAGCCTGTATTTTTTGAATGGCATTTAAAGAGCCATACTCCATCCTTTGTTTTTATTGTAAAGCCACTGTGGTGTAATGTGACAGAACCTATAAAGCCATTTAGGAAAGCAAGTCTGACCTCATTTACCCATTGCTTGCCACTTCATGGCCATCATCTTCATTGGAAAGGTCAATATTTACTTTATGCAATATTGTAAATGTGCCATATTTATTTGCACATTACAGCTATGGTGATATATATATATATATATATATATATATATATATATATATATATATATATATATATATATATATAAGAACATGTTAAAGCATTTAGCATGTAAAAGCCTCACCTCATTTATCTACTCCTAGACATTTTATGGTAGATGTCTGCCTTGCAAATGGCCTCATGGAAAATGTTACATCTTACGAAATTGAGTCAAAAATGATCTGCACTCCGGTTACATTAAAAGTTCTGCCTATCAGTGCCTATACGTTCAAGGCTACAGTTTCCCCATTCATTGCTGGGCAGGTGCAAATGTATTACTTCAGTTTATTTGTAACTGCGGTGCGAGCAAAATGGATGAGCCACTTTGCATAAAATAAGAGTAACGTGCAATGTTTCATTTTTTTGTGGTTTGATGGTGTACTTGGTGCGGAAACAACTCAAGGAATAGAATAAACAGAAGCGTTTGGATATCTGCAATCAAACTTTGGACCAATACTCTAAGGAAACATTCTTAATCACCGACCAAGAAAAAGTTCAAACCATCAGCTGGAAAATTGATACTTGCAGTTTTCTAGGATTCTTGAAGGCAAGTATTGGAACATACAGGAAAAAGGTTAAAAAATCAACAGTGCTCATTACAGTGAGATGCTTACTGTAGACCTGAAGCCTAAACTGGACTGCTATCCAAGGATGTTGTGATCTTACTTGACAATGCATATCTGCACACTTCTGCCAACTTTGTTTTGAGTTGTTAAAGCATCCTTCCTATAATCCTGATTTGCTCCATCAGACTTTCATTTTGGTCCCTTAAAAGCAGCCTATGAGGACGAAGATTCACTTCTGAAAAAGATGTGAAAACAGCGGTGCATTCATGGCTCGCAACGCAGCATAAAACTTTTTTGGGGAATACGAAAGCTTACTGACAGATGGACAAAAGTGTAGGAATGAGATATCTTTATTAAGTTATTAAAACTTTTCTTTTCAAAATCAAATTTTTTATTTACACTAGTATATTGAATATAGTTCAAATAGCATTATGCTGTATGTCCGTCAATTTTAACCACACATTTTACCAACAGCACACAGAAGCTCTCAATATTTACACTATATTCAAGAGCATGACATTTTAATTCTCTTGAGAGATAAATATGAGAAGCACTCAAAACATTTCAGTGTTTAAGGAAGAAACTGCTGGTATTTAGTGAAAGCACAAGACCTGTATCATGCACACTTCCTCTGTGGCATACCTCTCTGCCTGCTGGCATTTCCTGAGCAAAAACCCATCTGAAGAAGGAAACCTCCAACTGCAAATCCTAACAGAGAGGAAAAACTTTATCAGCTAAAAGACAGAATTCTCTTGAACTGTGCAATATTCATTCCCTGACTTTACCCGCCGAGGTAAACAAAATGTTTTTCTGCAAAAAATAAAAGGCTTAAGATTTAGATACACTGTGATAATGATAAAAAAAACATTTCACATAGCTTTGAGAGTTTATTTATATACAGTTTAATAAACTGAATATCATTATACCTAAATCTTCTGCTTACTAAACCCTTAAAGCTCAACAATACTGACCAGCAGAGGTCAGACTCATTCACTTCTCGCAGTCAAGTCGGCGCAGGAATATGACGTCATTGAAAGTTTTCTGCGCGGCATGAGGGAAAATGGCTGCGGGTAAAGAGCAGCAGCAGGCTCATCGACCCGGCGTTTACAAACAGAAAAATAAGCACCACAAACATGGAAAGCATCGAACGAAGGGGGAGATCGGACGCGAGAATAAGGGTGCTTCTGGAGGTTTTATTTTCCTATTTTGTTTGTATAAATGTCCGTCATATTTTGAGCCAGGGCATGACAGTGTAGCTGAAACACGTGTTTAAAGTTCAAACACTTTTCCGAGCCGAGTGAGGCACTCGATCATATTTCCCGAGTGACAGTAGTAATTCTAACAACAGTGTACGATGGAGTTCTTTAATTAAAAGCTTTTATAAAGGTCAGATCATTGATCTGTCTAACAGCTAGCCGATTTTATGCATGCATATACACTGATCAGCCACAAAAGTGGTCCTAATGTTATGGCTTTTGTCACCATAACAGTTTGGCACTGTGTGTTCTGACACATTTCTATTGGAACCAGCATTAACCTTTTCATCAGTCTGATCTACACTAGTGCTTCTATTGGATCCGACTAAATTTGCCAGTCTTCACTCCTCATGTGAATCAGTGAGTCTTGGCCACCCATGACCCTGTCGCCAATTCAGCTTTCTTCCTTCCTTCGATCACTTTTGGTATGTCATGACCACTGCAGTCCAGGAACATCCTAGGATCCTAAGATCTACAGTTTTGGGGTAGCACTGTCCTAGTCCTCCAGCCATCACAATTTGGACCAAGTCACTCACTCAACAGTACATCTGCTACAGGAAAAAAGGTTCACTTGGTTTAATAGATCCCACACAATTCCAGTAGAAGCGCTAGTGAAGGTCACACTGAGGAAACGGTTAATGCTGGTTCCAACAGAAATGTGTCAGAACAGACGGGTCATTAATGTTTTGGTGGCTAAGGAGTAATACTCTGTATTAGACGCATGGTCCTAATGTTATGGCTGATCAGTGAACTGCACAGGATAGGTGATATCATCTGACTATGTCGCAGGTACTTCATGTCTTGGAATCATATTTAATGTTTTTATTAAGACAATGTTCTATTCTTTATACCTAAATCATCCAAAAAAGGATGTCATCTGAGCAAAATATGACCTATTTTTTGGAAATCATGACATTAACCCTGGACTGATCCAAAGTTCACTGTGTTCATCAGGCAGAGTCGCTGTGGTGGCCCTCACCAAAAAACAGCGGCGAGAGCTGAGTAAGATGGACAGGCGACACAAAGCCAATCAGCTCCGGCGCAACAAGAAAGACTTGGTAAGGAATTACCTCAAGGTCTGCCTACATCTACAGTTGATGTTGAAGTCAGTTAGCAAGTGAACTATGCTGTGTTTTGGTGTGTGTCAGGTGCTGTCAGAGAAGCGTCGGCTGGGCAGCAGAGACGGGCCGCCCCACCTGGTGGCTGTGATCGGACTGCACGCACAGGTCGACGCTGCCGCACTCACCCGTCTTTTGAGAGCAGATGGAATTGAAGGAGTTCTGCATCAACAGCAGGGAGGAGCAGTGGAATCACCGGACAGCTTCGGCCTCGTCATTCCACGCTTTAAACAGAGGTTCACCTTCTACCGGCCTGACACGGGTAACCCGTTACTACACAGTTATTCTAGAATAATTGGAATAGTTTTAATTATAATGTAATTATAAATGATAAAAAATGTCCACAGTAAGCGTTGCTAAAATGTATTTGAAATGTATTTCTTTGACCTATGATATAAAATCTACACAAACTAAAGATATTTAATCTCAGTTTCTCACAGCTTCAGACATTTCATATATCGCTATTCATTTCTTTTTTGGCAAGTCAATTACATTGTTCATATACAGTAAGTAGTAATTATAAAATAATTGATTAGGACTAATTTCTTTAGCTAGAATTCAGAATTCCAGTGTGTCCAGGTTTCCATACGTCAAGTCAACTGTTAAACAATATATAGTGTGTATGCATGCATGCATGTATGTACAGTATGTATGCATGTATGTTTTCTATAAAATTAATTATCAAAATAATGGCCAGCATTGATGTCTAGCCTGTGATGAACTTTACAAATGAATGTTTTCTGGTGAGTGTTAGACTTGGTATGCCCATATCATTCAAATAACAAAAGCTCCTCCCTTTTTGGTAAATGTCCCCAGTAATGTATGAAGCTTGACAAAACTACCCACAAGAATTTGATTCAAGTTAAGAAATGAAAATTTATGACGGCAGACACTAACACAGTGTATGTAAGATTTTAGCACACCTTAAGTTGGATACATTTATATAACAGGCTTTAGGTACTGTTGTTTTAAAATGGCCTTTTATGGAAATAAATAAATGTATATAAACATAATGTAAATAAATGTATAACTAATCTTATATACTTGTTACACATGAACAGTTGAGGGGTGCATATCAGTGGTGTTGGTTTAACCTCAGTACATGCAAATTATGTTAACTATCATTTAATCATTTTAAATGAGTAGATATTTTTTGAATGATTAAGATAGCTATTGATTGGATAGCATCTGGTAATTAGTGGTGCTTGCGAAGAAAGGCATCATTTGTATCATCTTGCATGCTATAAAAAAAAGTTTATGTACTGAAGAAACCTCTGGATCAATAATTCATCAGTTGGAATTTACTTTCAAATTGCAATTGCTGTCCTTTTTGTTTTCAGCTGACCTGCACTCGCTCCTGGACGTAGCCAAGGTGGCGGACAGTTTGGTGTTTGTGCTCGAGTCCAGAGAGGGTTGGGACAGTTATGGAGATTACTGCCTTTCCTGTCTTTTTGCACAAGGATTACCAAGTCATGGTAAGAGATGAAGCAGAGAATTTAGCAGTTTAAATGTATTCCTTATGTATATATGATAAAGGTGACGCATCCACCTGTTATGCTCACATTGATG
This sequence comes from Clarias magur, assembly GCA_013621035.1. Classification (NCBI taxonomy): domain Eukaryota; kingdom Metazoa; phylum Chordata; class Actinopteri; order Siluriformes; family Clariidae; genus Clarias; species Clarias magur. Next base: position 435,520 of record QNUK01000488.1, read on the forward strand.
ACTGTTTGCTTTCTCCAATCCATTACCTTTGCTTTTGCTGCTCAGCTTTGGTGTGTCAGGGCATCGCCGACCTTCCAGCAAAAAAGCGTACCGAATCTCGCCGTGCACTGACCCGCTTGGCCGAGGCTCGTTTCCCAGAGGCACGTCTCTTCCCTGTTGACACAGAGCAGGATGCAGTGCTGCTGCTCCGCCACCTGGGGGCACAGAAACAGAGGCGGTTGGCCTTCCGCTCAAGACGCTCACACATGCTCGTGCAAAGTGCTTCATATACTCCCAGCAACGTACAGGAAGGCACGGGAGGGCCATCTACAGGACTGGGCACTCTGCGTGTGTCGGGGTACATCAGAGGAAGGCCCTTACAGGTGAACAGGCTGGTCCACATTGCAGGCCACGGGGACTTTCAGCTCAGCCAGATTGATGCACCCACAGACCCTCTGCCCATTGTCACAGGTACACAGCGGCCTGTGAAACCAGCTAAAGGACAAGATGTGGAGATGATGGTGAGAAGAATCTGTCCATTGGCAGTTATTTCGTGATGTATCAAAATGCATTGTGAAAAATCAGAACAGCAGTGCTCAAACAGACCAGATCGCATAATACTGATTTAATAATAATAATGATAATAATAAACTAGAAATTCCATATGAAATGCTTGATGTTGCTGGCACAGAAGAATTTTACCTTCTCATAAAAAGGCACATTAACTTACTTCATGTACTGAGTTATAATCCGTAATAGTTTCAAGTACTCAAGCTAATAATATTGACATCACAAATGCAGCCTATTCTGAAGAATTCTGATTTTGCCATTTTGTAGGTAAACTTGCTGATTACACTTGTGTGTCTGATGCTACACAGGACAGGGGCACTGGAGATGTGAATGAAGCTGGAGAAGAGGTGCGTGTGTTAATGAAGTCTGACCCCTCTCAGAGAGAGAGTCTGCAGACAGAAGCCGAGGTTGATCCCATGGATGGAGAACAGACGTGGCCCACCGAGTCTGAGCTTCAGGAGGCTGAAGGTACAACAACCAGTTTAAAGTCCTGCTAAATGCTCATGAGATCACAAAAAAGAATAATGAACATAAAAGATGATCTTTATACAACAGAGATCATCTGTCACGTTATTTGATCTGTGATTACATAAAAATGACATACAATTAGCTAAATATATGTAAAACTGTCCAGTGTTTCTTGAGAACTGATGAAAGGTCATGTTCTGCTACCTGTGAAGCTTTAGAAGCCTGTTAATACGAGGGTGAGTCAAAAAGGTGTGAACATGTTACATCAGTTTATTTGTAACTGCGGTGACACCCCAACTGTGATTTGCACGAAATAAGAGCAGCATGCAGTCATTATTATTATTATTATTATTATTATTATTATTATTTATTGTCTGAGGGTGTAACTGGTGAGATGTTTATCAGAGAGCTGAAGCTTAAACTTTCACGTCCGCACACTAATGCCCACACTGTCGACACTCTTCAAAACTTTTGAGGCGTTAAAGCATCCACGCTATAGAGTGCTGATCTTGCTTCATCAGACTTTCACCTGTTTGGTCCCCTGAAAGCAGCACTATGAGGACCAAGATTCACTTCTGATGAAGAACTGAAGACAGCGGTGCATTCGTGGCTCACAGCTCAACCATTTTTAATGAAGGAATATGAAAGCTTGTTGACAGATTTAAAAAGTGTATGGAAAAGTCATATGTATGTTGACTGGCCTCGTATGTCCAACACCTGAGCATGAGATTGTTGGATTTTAATCCGTTTAACACTTGTTTTGAACTCATTGTAGGATTAACATAAGGTTTAGGATGAATTGATTGTGCAGTTGTGACTGTAATATATTGTGTGATTTCGGATCTAAATAATGTTCTGCCTTTTTCTTTTTCTGGATGTGTAGAAGCCAGGAAGAGCAGAAGGGTCATGAAGGTGCCAAAGGGCACTTCAGACTATCAGGCCACATGGATTGTAGATGATGATGATGATGATGAAGAGAATGAAGGTGATGATCTGGACAGCTGCGATGATGATGATGATGATGATGATGCTGATGAGATGATGGAAGATGAAGAGGATGCTGAGAATGAGTCTCAGGTACCCGGACGCCTACACCAGCCTTGAACCAACCTAACTTTATGATGATTGTTCTCTTTGGTAGTATTTTACTAGTTTTCTACAACTGTACATTGAAACTCCACCTGAAGTATTTTGTTAAAGCAAGTTTGGGAATCTCGATTCATAGCTCATGAACAGAGCTGTAAAAATGTGAGACTCCCCTCCCAGAAAGCCATTAGTATGTGTCGGTATTGTCTGCGTTACCATGGTGTTGTCTCTGCTGTCAGCAAAGGAAAGCAATGAGAAATGAGAACAAAGCAGGTCATACTCACTGCGCGGGCTGACGATACATAGCGCGTGCGTACCTAAAGGCTAAAGGCGTGGCTGATTGGCTAAGAGCGGGCAGGAGGGCAGGCAAACCGCTGGCGGAACAGTGCATACGTGACTGGTCCTTTGTGAACTGCATGGTGGAGAGGCATTGTTTGTTTTCTCAGTGTCTGCCTCTCAGTCCTAGTGCCAGGCTGCGTCGCGCAACAATAGTGTTTGCATCGGCAGGCCTGTCCCGAGAGAAGCCTCCTGACTTCCTCCACTTTGGACAGGGCTTCCTGTTGGTGCTTGCGGAGCAGGCGGCCATTTATTTATACCAGCTAGGCTTGAAAGGAGCAGGGGGGAAGCTCCTCATGTATGGACGCTTTATTTTCGTTTAATCCCAATTAGCATGTGTTTGATGTCTGCTTGAGCACCAAAGAGGGCTTCACAATGCAAGATGTTAACAAGGAGGGAAGTGGTACCACAGATGATTCAAGGAGATTATTTTTATTAGTGCACCTGTGATTGTTCTGCAGCTTGACCCCTCCAGGGTGTGGATTCACCCCAGCAGTATGTCTTGCCCCTTTCCCATCTCGGCGACCACATGCCTGCTCCTGACAAAGGCCGTGTATGTTTAGTGATGAATATCAAAGAAGAAAATAGATTTCTGGACCAAGTTTAAACCTTGTATATAACCAAAAAAGGATTTTCAAAGATGAAATACAACTGACAGCAAAATCTGAATAAAAACTGGCTTTGTATATCCATTTCACTGAGTTTCTGGAACATGGTGTTTTTTTGCTTGTAGGTTTTTCTTCTATTAGATATTCGGGTTAATTGATGTGTACCTGTTTCGGCTCCATTCCTACTTATTTATGCTTCCTCCATTAAGGATGGTGAGGTTTGTCACGATGCAGGGAAGGATGATGATGATGATGATGAGGAAGAGGAGGAAATAAGCTCTACAGGCCGTGTTGGATCCGAGCAGAAATACGACGAAGCCATGGATGAGGCCGAGGAAGAAGACGGGCTGAAGCGATATCGTGAAGCTCGTTCGCACGAAATGTTCCCTGATGAAGTGGACACACCGCTAGATGTTTCTGCTAGAACAAGGTGATGGACAAAGTATTCTGTTAAAGCACAAATTTATTAATCTTTAATCGTTTAGCAAAGGTGTATGTGTAATTGTTTTTGTAGGCCGAACCAAACTTAAAATGATAAAGTTTAGATTTAAAGCTGATATATACAGTATACACATCGTTGCCTGCTTTCACATGCAGTTGAACTTGAGTAATGTCTTTATGGACCTTGCTTTGTGCATTGGGGGGCAGTCATGTCGGAACAGGAAGGGGCCGCCCCCAAGTTTGGGAGCAGGAAATTGTCCAAAATGTCTTGATTTATAAAGACATGGATGAGCGACTTGGGTGTGGAAGAACTTGACTGGCCTGCACCTCTATAGAACACCTTTGGGATGAAATAGTGCGGAGACTGAGAGCTAGGCCATCTCATCCAACATCAGTGACTGACGTTACAAATGTCCTTGTGGAGGAATTGTCAGCTATTCCCATGAACACTCTCCTAAATCTTGTGGAAAGCCTTCACAGAAGAGTTGAAGGGTGTGCAACATCATATTAAACCCAGTATACCCAGAATTGGATGTTACTCAAGTTCATATGTAGGTGAAGACGCGCATATACATACATACACACGTACACGTGTAAATATATATATATATATATATATATATATATATATATATATAATATATATATATATATATAATGTGTGTGTGTAAGAGAGTGCAAAAACATCCAAAAGATGATGCAAGAGCACTTCCTAAGTGTGGTGTGCCATAAATGCGGCTCCGCCACTGCAGCATGTCAAAAACCATAAGCAATGACAAAAGAACTTTTTCATCAAATTTGTGTCTGCACGTGAAATAAAGCTGCTGTTTTAAACTGTACATGTCAATCTAAATAAACTCTGAATAACCTGTCAGATGTACGACCTGAAACCTTTCAGTTGATGCTTTAGATTAAGGCTTCTCACACTCTATGTACATACATTTATATTAACTCGGGAGCTCTCATATGGTAAACATTTTGAACTCTATGGATTTTTATAAATACTTTTCTTTGGTAAATTGTGATCAATGTAGTGGCTAAATCTGCGGCTCGTACACATCGGCGTCTGTGGAACATTGCTCACGTGAATAATCTTTCCTCCCTCACAGGGAGTCTGAACCACTTTGAAATTGAACACCTACACAGATCCTTTAGTAAAGTGCGAAGGTCAGACTCACAGCTTTGTTTGTTTGGGGATGTGTCTCAGGTTTCAGAAGTACAGAGGTCTGAAGAGTTTCCGCTCCTCTCCTTGGGACCCCATGGAGAACCTGCCTCTCAACTACTCGCGCATCTTCCAGTTCCAGAACTTTGAGCGCACACGCCACCGCGTCCTGGCCGAAGCAGCAACCGAGGAGGAAGGGGCCATGGTGAGACAGACTCCGAGAGAGATGGAGGGAGACAAACTCAGTCATTAATGCGCCGCACAAGGATGTATGTCCTTGTTCCGCGCTCATTTTGATCTGTGTGATGTCATGTAATCGTGCAGGTTGGCTGGTACGTGACGCTGCACGTTGAGGACGTGCCTGTCTCCGTGATGGAGAGCTTCCAGGAAGGAAAACCCCTGGTGCTGGTCTCCCTTCTCCCACATGAACAGAAGGTATCTAAAACATTTCATTTATTCATTCATTCATCCAGCTCTCATTCCATCAACTGAACGGTCTGAGTAGCCCGAGTAGCCTAATTGGTCAAGTTCTGTTTTCAAAGAAAAGGATGTAGAGTATTAAGGGTATTTGCTGTGTTTTATACAAAAATATTATTAAAGTAATAAAAAGCAATGACGTGTGTGATCTCTTTATAGATGTCGGTGATGCATGTGCTGGTACGACGGCAACCCGGTTTCACCGAGCCCATTGCATCTAAAGAGGAGCTGGTGTTCCAGTGCGGCTTCAGACGTTTCCGAGCTTCTCCCATCTTCTCTCAGCACACCAGCAGTATGGCCCTTATTAATCTCCATATGTACCCGCTGATAAATGCATGCTTTGGACACGGTTGCTCAGTAGTTGAATTTGTTGTTCATGCATCCATTTTTAGGAAATGCTTCATCCTGGCTAGATAGATTGATATTTGCGTCACGTTTATTTTCACTTTGCAGTTCAAACTATGCGTACTCAGAAAAAACAAAAAACTTCAGTCAGTGATGTCACACAATATGCTCGTATTGGACCGATCAGGATGATGACGAGCTGATGGGGTCAATAAGTTTTAGCCACATAATGTGTGTGCCAGCTTAGCCAATGATGGTGATTTAAGGTACTTTGACACACATCCCCAAGGATCTATATGAGCTAGATCATGAGCAGTTAACTAGCCATATAGTTTTGTGTAAAGGCAGGGGCCCTTACGATAATTGTAAATGTATAGAGACTTTCCATCTTTCAGTAGTCTTTTAGTTGTCCTTAATGGAACATAATAGAATAAGAACTTACAATATTAACAATAAATTATTTCCAATAGGTTTAAAGTTACATTTACAGGGGAACTTGCAACATTATAAATAAGGATTTACCAAGAGTCCACTTTAAGTCATGGGATATGTAAAATCTTTTAGGTGACAAGCATAAGATGGAGCGTTTCTTGCGTGCTGATGCTCCTATGGTTGTGTCCATTTATGCTCCGATCACCTTCCCGACTGCCGGAGTCCTCCTCTTCAAACAGAGAGCTAATGGTAAGTGATGCACCGCTCGGTCATGCTTTAGTGTTAAGCGAGTCTGTGATGAGCCGATTGTTCACTGTGATTGTTTCTGCTTCAGGGATGCAGGACCTGGTGGCCACGGGCAGCCTCCTGAGCTGTGACCCTCAGCGTGTGGTGCTGAAGAGGATCGTGTTGAGCGGACACCCCTTCAAGATTAACCGCCGTTCTGCCGTTGTGCGCTACATGTTTTTTAACAGGGGTGAGGAGGATGAAGATGATAACCGCTCGTGTAAAATAGTGTCAAGTTCATAAGCAGCAGGGGCCAGTTTTCTGTTTCCAAAGCTAAACTTACCACATTTGTGACTTACCTTGCAGATGATATTTTGTGGTTTAAGCCGGTGGAGTTGCGCACAAAGTGGGGGCGGAGAGGACACATCAAGGAGGCTTTGGGTAAGAAGAAAAGCACATTCTTTTAATCGTCAGTCATAAATTGAGTCGCATGGATTTAGATCTGATATGAAGACGGCTTGCAGTTTGCAGTCAGAGACTGAAACTAATGAGCTTTTTTCTCTCTTCCTCTTTTTGCACAGGTACACACGGTCACATGAAATGCGTGTTCGACAGTCAGCTGCGTTCTCAGGACACAGTGCTGATGAACCTGTATAAGAGAGTGTATCCTCGCTGGACATATGACCCCTATGTGCCTCATCCTGTACCCTGGGTGAAGAAAGAGGAGCCAGAGAATCTCCACGATATTGACATGGAGTAGAGAGGGGAGAAGTGATTATGGACTTGCAGGCGGTGGACATGAGCTTCACATTCTTACTTGCTGTCACAGTGTATACAGTTCTAACACAATAAATGAATTCATGAAATAAACTGCATGCCATGACAAATCTATAAAAAAATGGAAGGATTCTTATCATGGCCACTAGATGGCATGCCTGTATTAAAATGAAGATGCTTGGCTGTTGGTGCTTTTGATGGACTGATGTTTTAGTACTTATTGCTTCCTTATGTCTTATGGTATTCTGAAATCACCATACACCATTTTATATAGGCATCCATAATACCTGCAGCCATTTTATAACACATGATCAGCATTTACGATTGTGTCATTGAGTCTTAGTGGATCCATAGTGCATCACTGGAACAGTGATCATGATGCACTAACAAACCCTGTGTGGCACCATACCCACATTCACACATAGGCGGACAATTAGGTGTGATGTAGGTGGACCAGATATGTAGAGTCTGGAGCTAATTTATGTGGTCATGGGAAAAACATGAAATCTCAGGGACTCGGACACTGTGAGGCAAGAATGCTACCTTCAGTCGTTTAATTTGGAGAGCATTTGTTGAGAGTATAACAAGGAATCCTGTATCTTAAATGGAATTTTAACCTATAGTGTCATGATGATAAAAAAAAAAAAAAAATCCACAAACAATAATAATTAACTCATATTCAGATTAAAACAAGGAATGATCCTTACGCTTAATTGTATACTGACAATAAGGCATTGTTCAGACTGCCAGTCCAAATCAAATTTTTGGCATATTCAGATTGGAATTTGATTGCATTTTATGTAGTCTAAACAGTAAAAATCAGATTTTTGCAAATCCGGTTTGAACCGCACCCAGATTCCTAAAGATGCCTTTCTGCCAGGATGCTCAACCTACTCAAATCACACTTCAAACTGTCCATTATGTCTCTTCTAACCTGACATGGAAGTTCGGTTGCACACGGTCATGTGGTATGGACATGGATGCATGGTTGAAAAATCTGCAGGAAGACGATGGAAATATTAGACCATGGCTAGAAAGTAACATGACCGGAAGGATGAGACGTGAACACTCCATTTTTAACTTTCTTTTTCTTTCTTCGTTGTTAAGCCACCAGCATTTGACGTCATAGAACATATGTGCTAGAGTGTACTCACACCTCTGGTGTTGTTACCACAGCAACCAATTCAGATGGGTCGACAATGTGTCAGATTTGGGCTGCCAGTCTAAACAGAACCAAATCCGATCTGCTGAGTTTCAAATAACAAAGTGGACAGTCAGTCCTAAAAATCGGGTTTTCCTGCAGTCTGAACAGGGCATTACATAAACTAGAAGAGACACTCCCATGTGTACTGTGTAGGCAAATCTCAGCAGACATGTAAGGGATCTTTCTGATTAAAGGATCAGTCTGAAGTGAATGGCTGTTTTTCCACCATCCTCCATGGCTCTGTCTCCTCCACCACTCTCACTCCCTAGTGGTCTCTCTGACCTGAAGCTCCACACACACAAAATGTGACCTTGCTTTTGTTTTCTCTCTGGGTTCCCAAATGTTTTCCTGCACACAGTTTCTCTCCCGAGCTCTGTTCTTTCCCCCCCCCCCCCCCCATTTTTCTAAGAAACAGTGATTTATAGTTTGCAATATTTATCATAAGACAGTGCTCTTGCATACTTGCAGCTACATGATTCATCCCAGGGTTCTGCTGGGACCCCACCATAGATTCATGCCAATATGTCTGGGAAAAGAAAAGGTGAATGCTTGGGCTTGGAAAGGACAGAATGATCCAGGATATAAGGGAGCAAAAGTTCAGTATATGATTTTTTTCCTTTTGCACACTGTGAATTTGATTACAGTGGAAAAAGTCAAAATAATGATAAAACAATTGCACAAGGGTAATACTTCTTTATTGCCTATGGGGTGCACTTGAAGCTCTGGACAGTTAAGTCAAGGCACTCAATTTATTTTCTTTGTTCATTTTTTTAGGCCGTAGTGCACACTGGGTATTCAGTGAGGACGTGTTAAACACATCTTTTTTAAAGCTAATGGGTGTGGTGCGCCTGGCCAAATGCTTATGATCTAAAGAGGAAATCTAATCCTCCCACACTGGAGATTGTCCTTAACTTTAAGCAACACACGAATGGAATGTGGATGGAGAGCCTTCCTCTTGAGTCTCACAGATCATCCCTGCCCTTTGCAGAAGGGAAATGTTCGGTTTGCTGAGTGTGGCGTGAAAGTAATGCATGTCTCACAACAACAGTTAAACTGGAGAATATAATTAGGATATATCATGCAGACATTGATAGTACAAAACCATGAGCATAACAAAAAGGGTTAACGCTGGTGGCTTGCAGCTGGAACATCCTGCGGCTCCTAATTCACAGCTACCACACTGAGCTGGCTTCCAGTTTAGGTTATAATGGGTCAGAAAATTTTCCACTGGATCAAGATAAAGAGGGAGAGATGGAGCATGGGTTTGTGAAGGACAGGAATAAGGGAAGAACCACTGCTTGCATGGGCAGAAGCAAAAGCAAAACAAGATGGCAGGAGAAAAGTACATGGCCTGCTCAGATGGCAGAGCAGAAATAAACCATCAGGGGAAGTGAAGGAGGTAGGGGGTGGGCGAAGGAGATGAAGTGAGTGGCTGGCGTTTATGGATAGCAGATGTGCCGCTGTGGAGTTTTGGCAGGGGCCAATCATGCCTGAGTCCCGCACTGACTGGGTGGCACCGGGGTGATGCTGAGGTCAGCACACCGCAGCCCTACAGCTCATAAAACATTAAAAGAGAGAGAGTACATCAGAACTGCACAGAATGCTGGAAACCACATGGTATAACACCTTCATTTACTGTATCTAAAGCAAATTTGAGTGCACTTACATTTATATCCTGAAAAAGGACACAATACTCCTTGAGGGTTTCCTCTGACCTCATAAGTTATTTCCTCCAAACTTAAGGGATTAGAAAAGACTCTATAAATAACTGATGAAGAATGTTCCATCTACTATCATCAGCTCATCACATATCATTTCAATGTAAGTGTAACCTATGATTCTTTAAAACTTTCCTGGCATTCCTGCTGTCCCCTGAACTTTTCTGAGCTATCTTTAATTTCTGCCAAAAAAACCCTGAACATCCTGCCATTTCTCTTAAATTCACCCTCATTCACCCATGCAATTGGCCCGCTATACATCACTGCCTTGCTTTCTTGTTCCCCCTTTTTCGTCCCCCTGGTCCTGACTCCCTGCTTCTTGGTTCCTGGGGCCTGGCCAAGGCGTGTGTCCCTGGAGAAGCCAGAGAGGAGATGGAGAGAGAAAGGGGGCAGAGCAGGGGCCGAGAGACAGACTCCAAAACCACAGCTGCAACAGTCCTGCCTCGCCTTGCCTTCCCTTCCTCTCCTCTGCCTTTACTTCACTAAAGCAAGGAACTGGCCTGGCATACTCCCCAGCTCTGCCATTAATCAGAGGAGAGGGGTATGTGTGTTTGTGTGTGTGTGTGTGTGTGTGTGTGTGTGTGTGTGTGTGTGTGTGTGTGTGTGTGTGTGTGTGTGTGTGTGCGTGCGTGCGTGCGTGCGTGCGTGTGTGTGTGCGTGCTGATAGAGAGCTGGCAGGAAGGGGGACAGTGGTGGTGGTGGTATGGAGACCAGGACCTCCCAACAAAGCTGAAGAGTTCACCCAGCGAGCGAATGCAGGAGGGGAGGGAGGCTGTCAGACAAAAAGGCCTGGTGCGCAGATTGCGACTCGTCAGTGAGAGAGACTAAGAGGATGAGAGAGATAGAGATAAACAGAGCAGAGCAGTTGGATGGAGCTGAGATGGAGCAAGACAGAGTTGGGAGTGGGGGAGAAAGAGAGGGCAGCGGAAACAGACGTGAAGTCCACTGAGGAGTAGGAGGAGAAATCCTAGATTCTGTCTATCATAGCGTATAAACATGGAAAATCTCATGGTTCAATACAAACAGATGTAGAATGTGCACTTTTGTCTCATTAAGGCAACTCCGTGCAAACGGTTTTTCACATTGCAAGTTTTTAACGTATATCCCAGATGTCAAGTCTGTTTCTCTTCCAGGTCTCTGTGCATTACTATACTACACGCATTGCACTCATCAAGAGCTCAAAAAAGATCAGATCTATCCTATAGGCTCTCATGGAGACTTTCATTATTAGTTATGGCTAGTGACTTTAATCAGTAAGACCCCAAAATCAAGTGTTTTTCAGTGATATAATAAAATTGACTTATTCCATAATGTGGCAAAAAAAGTCAAAGTGCCGGTAGGACATGATGTGAAAGTGAGAATAGATGTGTATGAAGAGTGAGCGCAAACAGTCCCCATTCCAGTAGTGGGACAGCCCCACAGTGCGTAGTGGTTCTCACTGAGTCCACAAGCACCCCTGCTACTTTTCTCGCTGTCCTCTGATTATACAGGTGGGAGTGAAATCTAGAAAAGCGAAAACACTTCCAACCTGCTATCCTCACCATTGCCAATCCCCCCCCCCCCAACAGGCCTCCAAGCATGCCTTTCTGCTGACATCACTGCACAGAGACCTGGTGGTGCAATCGTACTCTATCCCTTGCTCTCATTTGGTCTGTCTTTTTCTTGCTCTCTACTTCCTGGCCTCATGATGTCACACAACATATGGTTTTCAGCGAGAATTCAGCCAGAAAAGAGATTTACATGGTGGAGAGGAGAGAAAAGGAGGAGGTTCAACAAGGGTTGTGTGTAGGACACAGAAAACAAAGGCTACTCTTGCCTTTGTGTGTGTGTTTGTGTGTATTAGGGGGAGCATATGGCTGGTCTGTGCAGGGCTAATGAGGAGAGAGAAGGCAGCCGAGATTGCTCAGTGTACAGCCATGTGCCCTGCAGATTATCATCTGGCGGGTCTACTGTGTGCACACACATACAGAGCTTATAACCATCAGCACCACTGCTGCAGCACCTGACAGAAGGAACCAGGTAAACATGGGACACACGCACAGGAGGCATGTGGCCATGGTACACAACACACTCTTAAATGCTCTATGAGTAAAAAGGCCATGTTTCAGAGTGACATCTGGTAACAATAGACACATGCCTGTGAAGGTATTTGAACAAGTCGCACAAATGGGCTACAGAGTTCGACAGACAAGCAGTTGGCCAGTGAGTGGTGCACATGCCGCTTCACCAATCCCAACGTGCCCAATTAAAGCCCGCACTCATATCATCACTATCAATCACAAAAGTCTTTTACTTCAGCTTTCATCTCCACTAAGCAACACACATGTCTAGCACACGATAGAGCTGCATGTCGGCCAGGGTTCTCTCGCAAAATAATAAGAGGATGCAAATCATCCCCCTGGTGCATGCCTGTGCACTAAAGCTGTCTCAGCACATCTCATTAGAGTGAATTAGGACAGGGTGCGTGTAAATGTCAGTCCTACTGCACGATTCTTGGTGTGGTACCAATACAGACAAAGTGAGTCTGGCAGCAACGGGTCAATGTTCGTGCATGTGAGCAGACCACAAATATAGAGAGTGATCATCATTTTGCCATGGAGGGGATGCTCTGGTTAAATATTACCCTACTCCAGTTCCCAAACTTCTCTGCAGTGACTGCAGGCCATCTTCCAGGCCCTCATGGAGTAAGAATAATTTAATTGGAATGTTATTCGTCATTCCCAGTGTGCATTGTGGACCCTGTGGAGCTCAGGAAAACTAACAGAAAACATAAAAATCCTAGATGTGTTTTTCTTGATATGTCTGGCAGTTTACCTGTACCAGACATTATGGCAAATAATGCTCCAAGTCCTTTCACTCCATACCCTCTTGTAACTTGTAACCTGTCAAAATTTCTCTTGCAAAACATTCCTTGCCAAAATTTTATACCATTTAATATTTTTTGCAATAACTTTATTATCAAACTGTGTCTAGTTCTCAATTTCTCCTTCTTGTTTTTAATATCTAAATATCTGCAACTTGCTGAAGTAATATAATTACCATTATTGGACATGGCTTGATGTGTACCTGGGGTTTTTTAACACCAGTTCACATGGAAGTTCATTTGTGTATTCTGTGTTAATTAAATCACTGGTTACTGCATCAATCAGACGGTGTATAAGTGCTGACAGTTCAGTTAGAGTTCATTGTTCAACACTGGCCTTAACTGAGATTGCTTTAAATAGCATTTTGACAGGTTGGATTTAAAGTCTGGCAAAGGCCACAATAAAGAAGATATGATAAAGAACAGTACATGTGAACATTTATGTGCATTTCACTGTTATTTTATGTGACTGTTCATTCATGCTGTATGTCCTGTACTGGGCTGGTGTCCCATCTTTGGTAAAACTTCCACCTGCTGCCCAGTATTCCCGAACACTCTACGGATTCACTATGACCATTATGAGAACAAAAACAGTTATTGAGAATTAGTTAATAGATTTTTTATTTCTTTTATTTCATCATTGTGGTTAATATCAATAGAAACGTCAAGCAAAAATTTAAAAAACTTCTTTCTCCTTTCTTAAATAGAGTCAACTTTGGCTATCACCACCTAAAACATAAACAAAAGATACGCTCTAAAGATTGCTGCATGGTAACAGTTCCATGAGGACCGACATTTATTTTAGGAATCAAAATCGAGATGGGTCAAGAGATAAAATATCATACTACACCTTACATCTTTCACCTAAACTACTGTGTGCTATCTTTAACCACTGTTTCTGCCACCGATACTTATGGCTTATGAATTATATTCCACACTATGGCGTTAAAAGTGAACTGAAAAACAGCCAGGTGCTGGAGGGCTCACATCTGTCCTTTGTCTAGCTTTGCCTATCGATGTCACTGAGGTTATCAACAGTTCATCAAGGGAAACTGGAAGTGAGAGACAATACCTCCTCTTCTTTTAAACTGGATTCCTGTGACTTTGACCACTGTAGTTAAAGAGCAGCATCTTGATCTTGAGTAATTCAAAGGGAAAGGCCCTGGAACGGATATCGCTCATCTGCTGAAGTGATTCAAAGGTCAAGGGCAGGGAGTGACAAACAGACTACTGTCAGGTGAGTGTCTCTCTCAATGAACAATGTTATTTTTACAGAACCACCAGCCATACTCTGAACATGGCAATACAGATAAATGACAACTGTACTTTATGACAGAAAAAAGCTAATTTGCTGAAGCTAGTCTAATGTGTCTGACGTTACAGCATATGTATAATTAATTAGAATGCCAGAACTGACTATGGATTATTCTGATTGCTTCTAAAGTAAGAGCACTCAGTTTTGCACAATACACAACCACAATCTCTACAACTGAATTTAATTGCACATCTAATTCATTTAAAATGACTGTCACAGAAATGAGATGCAGATATCTGAAAAATTGTGTACTTTTGTGTTGAATGTTTGTTTAAGCTTGGTTCAAACGATTAAGTAATTGACCATTACATAATTACCGATTTGTTGATAGCATCATGTTATCAGTTCTCAAAATGGGATCAGAGATCTCTCAGAGGTAGGTAAAGAATGACCAGAGGTCTGCATTTTAAAAAATTTTGTTCCTGTGATAAGGGTCATGATCAGCCATTATTAAGGTTGTTACAGTTCTCATAAACCTAAATTGCTTAATCACTTGAACTGGCTTAAATCCAAACCTCCACACACAAAAAAAGTGTTTCAGTGGTACTTTAAGGGATTATTGAATCTATATTAGGTAATCCAAGTACAGCGGTTCGAACTGGAACACTTTTTGAAAGGGAAACAACTTCTTGTAGGTTTTTCCATCAAGGTTTTTAGTGTTTCCTTGGAGGAACCAGAAACTGAAAGTTTCTAAGACTGTGTAGGTAATTGAACTTTATTCTGATTAAATTAAATGACAACAACAACAATAAAGTTAACCTGTTTTAATAAGGTTAATTTTACAGGTTAGCAATAATGTCAGCAATAAAAAGCTCTCAAGCCTGAAATAAATAAATGTAATGTTACATATGGTCCTAAGATTGGATTATTTCAATTAAAGATAAAACAAAACAAACCAAAAACAAAAAACTAACAACAACAATATTTTATCAATAATTTTATAATAATAATAATAATAATATAATAATAATAATAATAATAATAATAATAATTAACTCTTTGAACTCTTTTCAAAATAGCAAACCTGCAACCAGAATCATAGCTTTAACATATATACAATACTAAACAGGTTTAAAAACACAAAGAACAAGAAGAAACAAGAAAAAAAAGAGTTGTCCTAGGTTTTGGTTCATAAAGGATAAGCACAGATATCTGTACGAAAGTAAATTTTTAATGTTTATATAGTGGAAGAAGTACCATAAAAACATACACACATGCTTTATTAACATTCAGGGTTAACCATAAATCTCTATATTATTATTAATGGTTTAAAAAACTTAATACAGCAGAGTGCGATTAAAAAATAATGAAATAGTACGCAATTTGTCCTTAATAGAAAAAAGGTAAAGAGGTGTGACAAACTGTAGGTACAGAGCAGCAGATGGACGATAAACAGCAACAATGTATCTATATTACAGGTGGACAGGATTAAAGGACGGATACATTTTGAGAACGTTGTAAAACATATTGAGAGATCAGAGGCTGGCTACGCTGGCGTTCTCTGGTGTATCCAGTAGGTGTCGCTGCGCGCGCGGTCAGCAGGTCGCTTATACTCAGCACCGAGAGCAGCTCCAACCGGAACGTCCGATACAAACCGCGGCACGTGCGGAGTCAAAAGAGAGCGAGACACACAGAGAGGGGGAAGAAGAAGTGAAGAAGAGCCACACTCCACCATAACTCAATCAAGCGATCAGCAGAGGACTTTTTGGATATCTGTGGATGAGGAAATCCCGCAGAGAAGAGAAAAGTCAGCCGAGAGGTCCATCAGACATGACTCCGAGGTGGGTTACAAAAAAAAAAAGAGGACGGAGAGAGTGCTCTGGGGTGCGACTGTGGCTGCGTACTAATCCGCATACTAAACAGCATGTCAAATAAGTTTGCTGTTTTTGGACATACTGTTAAGTGCAGTGGTTTGGATTGGAGCCCATGTGTAGCTAGTCTACCTGCGGCGGCCATATTTAGGTGAGCTCAGTGAGCGGGAGCCCGGTGCGCCGTTACCATGGAGACGTCTGAACGCTGATTAGATATGACTACCACTTTTATTATTATTATTATTATTATTATTATTAATCATTTAATTTAATTCGGTGCATTTGAAAAGTATTTTAAAAACTAGTAAATATTGAACATTTTATATAATAAAATTGACATAGCTAATTAAACCCCATCTTTTTAAGGTAGCCTACTGCGAGGACAGTTTCCTGTGTGAAGTTGTAGGGCTTAAATTCAGAAGTATGAAGTTCACACCTCTGCTGTCACTGTTTCAGGCCAAAGGTGCCCACGGACAGACGGCTACAAATCTTTTTATTCTTGCCGGAGGAAAGTTAGATAAAGCCGTACATCAGGCATGATTGATTCTTTACTGAATCGCTTAGTGATTTTTACACAGTAACAAAATCTTACAAAATATACATAAGGTGTACAATTCATCTGATGTTTTATCTTTACCTTTAAATGAATAATGACGTAAGTGAAGGAAGTTGCTACATATAAGACCAAATTTACCAAAAGAAAAAAAAAAACGTTGTTTACATGCTCAGAGTGGTTTCATAGCTCATTCCATAACTTGGATCTGTTAATATGAAATTAATGCATTTATAAACAGATACGGTGCGTTTATTTGAAATAGGCTGTGTACATCGAGGTATCGAGTTATTAGAACCAGTCAGAGTTGAGAAAGTTTAGCCTTTAACGAGAACCAAACGACTGATTCGCGACTTTTAACCCGTGAACAAGATGAGCCAGGATATTTTACATTACTTTTAGAAAGATCAAAAATGCACCCTGATTCATATTGAATAAAATCTCAACTATGCTTTTAAACAAATGAAGGAAAAAAATACAAGCTTATCTTAGACCTTGGTAAATTTTGAATTTAATATCATGTCACAAAGTTATCTTTTCCTCTATGTGAAAATATTTCTCTAGGCTATTTGAAGAGAACACGGCCTTCGAATGATCATGAATTAGTTCAGTCTGACATCAAGCAATATAAGACTCGCGATTAAAACACAAGCAAAGCATCATGAGCTCCAGAGTGAAGAAGATACCCCATTGTATAATGGGATTTCACCTAATTTAGTTTTTTTTTCTTTTCATTTTTCTGTAGAACTGAGAGGGGTAGTGATATACAGTATAACGCCTGTCTCTTTAAGGCGAGGCAACAGAGTGCTGTGAAGTTCAAGTTGGGGTCACTGTTAGTTCCTGCCCTTGCTTTTACCTTTTGAGTTTTATTGTAGACTGACATCACACACCAAGCTAAAACACACTGCATCATCGGCTCCATTCGCACTTTTACATTTACACAAGCGCGCGCACACACATGCGCAAAAAAAGGAAATTACTACAATTAAAAAAAGCTGTAGGGTACATATTTTATAGGAGGAGGGAAAGAGGTGGAGAGTGAGCAAGCAATCCTGACAACATACAGAGAGAGAGAGAGAGAAAGAGAGAGGGGAGGGCGAACAACATTCATAGCAATTAATAATCTTAAAAAAAGAGTTGGCAGTCGTGTGCGGAAAACTGGCATGGTTTTTGGAGGCTGGCAGTTCAGAGTTGAGACGTCAGAAATGCGTGCATTAGAGAGCTGAGATGATCATTACCGGAGACTCAGAGCGGATGGCAGAAGATCTCGGGTATCCAGGTAACCCCTTATGTTTATGTAGGCTATATGTATATATTTACTCCATATCAATTCGTTTACTTATCAAATGCTTATAAATGTACTTTAGCCTTTAAAAAAACCACTGCTTCCATAAACAGACGCACAACCCTGGCATGCATTCTTGTTTTTCGTTTGTTTATTTATTTTTGTATGCTCCGACATAAACTTAAGTAGTGTGTATCTGCATTAGTGCCATGACGAATCATAAAAAAATGTTTAAAGTTCACTTTTAGCCCTTTGTTTGTAAATCAACACCACTGTCTAATAACGTTCTGCTGGATTAATTATTGTTTTTCATCTCCTGATGTGTCATTAGACTATCATGCGCAATGTATTACTTACTTACTTCCTTTTCTTAAAAAAATGTTTCATTTCAGCACATTGCCAAGTTACAAGACACTTTCGAGTTTGAGTACGAGTGCATGGTGTTTTTACATTGTAATGAGATTAGGCTAGGCATGGGTGATGACTGCTGTTTGCTTTCACACACACCAAAGCACGTGAAGATTTATTTTCAGTTATTTAAAACTGCTGTCAGTGTATGGAATTAGAACTGGAATAAGATGATGATTAACGCTATTACTGAAACTCGTGCCACTTTATCTTGGTGCGTGTAATAGTAGTTCAGTGAAGTTTGGGGTCATCACGAGAATGTTTTGTAAAATAAAGAATTAAAGTCTAGAAGAGTTTCTAAAAGAGCATATCCATCAACGGATTGACTTATTGTCTGTTATCGTTTATATGCTTGTAGAAAAAATATGGATTTATGCAATACTTCAAAAAGCAGATGACATAAATCTAGCCAAAATTTAACTACTCACAGTGGCGCAAAATGACAAGCTGATGAGAAAGAGCAGAAAACTATTTTCAAAGCGCATAACAGAGTATTTCTTCCACTTAAGACTGTTGGATTTGCATTAGAAGTGCATTTCTTTGCCTGATGGAAAACGTTTAAAATGCGATTGAAAGTAGAACTGGTGTGTGCTAAAAGCGGCTGCAGCAGTGTTAAGGATATTTGTGAATGAACTCGGAGCCCGGTACAGAAAGAGAGAAGCTTGTGTGATGTGTGAGGACAGAGACAGAGAGACCTACACTTTCTCCTCCGAGCGGCTTAAATGTGCAACATTAAGACAAACCTAGACTGTATAAAATAAAGTTTTAGCAATGTCTGAAAGCGCGCATTTCATTCACCTCTCCGTGCCCGTTAACAGGAAAAACACCAAATCCTGATTCAAAAGAAGGGTTTTCTAAAACCTTAAGTTGATATTGAGTGTTTCAGATTCTTTTTGCACACATTGTCCTAAATGGAGTTCAAATGATCGATGTAGGTTTCTTGTCATAACTTATATGATATCAGTTTCAATAACGAATATTGTTTTGTTTGTTTCTTTTTTCGCAAATGTTTTATTTTTGTAAAACGTACGATATGATAATTTTATTTATTTATTTATTTATTTATTTACTTTTTTAGGAATATTCTTCTAGGGAAATTTACGCTCGAAAACATCAAAAGCAAACAAGATACATTTTTCTTTAATAGTTTTCTCTTTCTATTCCCCAAAGAGACATTTGATCAGCTGTTACAGCCTATACTGTATGTTTTCTCGGGCTGAACTATAAAATAGTTAAAATACTTAACAATACAGTAACTCATTAATTCAACCTGTAAAAACTCATTAATAGGCGCTCAATTACATAACATTCGATATGGATGAGATATGACTTGTTAGGGATATAATGCAATTAACTGAGGACAAAATGAATCTCAATGGGAGGATGGATTTGTGGTCAAGAGCTGATAGACAGACTGAGGGCGGAAAGAGAGAGGGAGAGAGAGAGGAAGTCAGACGGATGGAGGTACAGACAGACTTTAATTCCCTCACTTTTAGACCCCTGCCTCAACCCAAAACCAGCCAAGTGACAACACAGACAAAACACAGGGCCTAATGAATACCAAACCGTCCAAAATAGGACCCACGGGCCGTCCTAAAGTAAGAGCATGGATCATACCAAATATAGCAAATTAGTCCATCACACCCAGACTATATCATGGGAATAAGACTATTAACATTTTGAAAAGGCGTTTTGTTACGATTCCATGAAAGCACACGCTTCTTATATACATCATATTGACGTTTACACTTATTAAGTATTTTCTAACATCTAACGTCCGTGTTTGCACCTGTTTACTTTTTTTTTTTTACAGGTAAAGTGTTTTACTTAACTGGATTCAGTCAAGCAAACAACACTGATCTGAAAAATGAGTATTAGGATTAAGATTAAGACGGTGTAATTTGATCATTAGAATTAATTTGGAAGTTGAATGTAAGGCATGGATATGTAAGGAATTTGCCATTCACTTGTTGGGGGTTATTTTCGGCTGCAGAAGTCTTTAGAAGAGCCACATTCGTCTAATCCCGGGTTGTAAGGAGCACAGGGGACGTGTACAGGAGGATACAAGTGTTTACTCGTGGAGTTCAAACAAAGCTTTTTAAACATGATTTACTTCAGCTACCGCTTCCCTTTTTGACTCGACACTGTGAGTCTGACAGAAAAAGAGGGGATGTTCAATGCCTTAATCGACAAAAAAAAAGTTACAGGCGATTTTTCTTTTTATTCTGATTGTATTGGTCATATTTAGAAACAGGCAACTGTAATGCAGCTCTTTTAAATAGTGCTGTTTTTGCATATTCTTTTTAGTCTATTTCTGCAAGCAGTGACACACACACACGAAAAGAGAAAACATGAAAATAAGTCATGATTTTTTTGTGATTTGGGTTTTTTCCCCAAACACAGTCGTTCTTAAATGGGAAAGCCATGACCCATTCTCCTTTCGCTTTACAAACTATTACACCTGCCAATGATCAAATGATCATGAAATAATCAGCCAGGCTCGGGGATTACTACGGAAATTACTCAGGCAAAACCCAAGATGTAGTTTTCTTTTCTTTTAAACGAAAGGGATCTGAGGGAAATGCACAAGGAAAGCATAAGATCGACTTAGTATTAGGTCACTTGTGTCAGTGACCATCGTATTGCATTCATCTGCATTACAGTTGTGATATAAATATAGGTGTAGGCTAAAATCTCAGAGATTTCTGCATTTAAACGTTTTCAGACGTAAATGTTTGTAGATGATTTATTGCGAATGAAACAGAAATGCGTAAAATTTTGACCAGTGTAGTCTAATACTTTAAAGCATGTAATAAACGGCGCTCTGGGATACAGGTGTAGTATATACCTAAAGATTCATTATTGTCTTTATAGTATCACAGTTTTTTTTTTTTGGCTTGCTCAATTTTGCTTGTTATTTAAAATGCAGATTTGGAACGTATAAGTTAATCTAAAAATTACTGTGAATAGAAGAAGAGTGGATAACTGTGAGAGTTATTTTAGGAGCGTGTCAATGCGTTTTCGTGCAGGCGCACTTGATCAGGGCGCGCGCAGGAAAGCGCTTCGCGCGACACACTGCCTGTGTATCCAGAGTGCAGCTCCGTCCGCAGGGAGGTGTGAGGGAGAGATCCGTGCATCTGATGCCTTGTATATTTACTCTCATCTCATTTCGACACGTTTGAATTTGTTTCCATTGTGTCATAGAAAACCACGATGCTCCAGGTTGTGCAGGCTCCTTAACATACTGACTGCGTTTTTGTTTTAATGAAAAGTGTATATTATCATCTAACTGAACGGTAATCGTCTACTAAACATTAAGGGAAAATAAATTGAAGCTTATAAATACAGACTTCCTTATTTCTCTCAAAAAAGCGATCATGCAAAGTCGTAAACAAAGAGAGGATGAATGTCGGAATGACTATGGCTAACCTTATTTATTTAGCTGCCGGTTTCCCATCACTGAAGTCAAGCCCTAGGGGACTCAGAAATCTGTTTTATCTTGTATACAAATTACACGTACTTTCTAGCAGTCTAACATAACCTGATAAAAGTGTATATTTTATGTAATAGGGATTTGTACATCTAATATAGAGCAGAAATGTAATTTTTGTTAAACATTCCTGGTAATAATGATAATTTTATATGTACTGTTAATACAGATTAGTTTGCCCAAGCCCTATGCTCTATAATTCTTATAAGATTTACAGTTCGCTTGTCTGTAGTTCCTTATTTGACCGAGCTGAAAGGGAGCCGACTGTCCTATCTTTTATTGGACACATTTTTGTCCCTCTGGTTTATACCTGCTGTTCGTCACCCTTGCAAAACCTTCAGTAAGACTTTGTTTAAAACTTCACACACACACACACCACCTCTGGAATGCTTTATCAGGAAGACAGCAAAATGAAAACACATTTATACTGCCATTTTCCATCATTTATTTTTGTATTGTTACTGAGGGTTTGAAAATGTACCTACATATTCACCATTATGTCCCTTCTAATTTATTAAGAGCTTAATTTTAAATATTAATTCAATATCAATTTCTTTTGGACCATTGATTGGAAAGATTTTGACACAAGTCTTTTTGTGCAAGGACAACATGAATGTGAATCACACAGGTCACATTTGTGCTGTAAATCCAAAGTAATTTTAATTTTATATATTTCTTATCTGCCAACCAAAAATAGATGTAGACTCCTCAGGTAATAGGCCTTCAATTGTCTTTTCAATAAATACTTATTAAACAAGACATTTTGGCATAAAACTGACATCCTGATCTGAGGTGTCAGTTTACTGTGCTGCTTTCCAGCTGTACTTTGGAGTTCAGCAACATTAAAAAAACCTAGCAGTATATTAGGGTTCATATAGAGGCTTTGGTCTGAACTTTTTTTCTTACTGTTTCAGGTGGTGGACTGAAGACAATGCTGGATGCCATGGAAGTCCCAAGTCATGCTAGGCACCTTCTCCTACAACTGAACACGCAACGCACCAAAGGCTTTTTGTGTGATGTCATCATAGTTGTCCAAAATGCTCTATTTCGTGCTCATAAGAACATTCTGGCTGCCAGTAGTCTGTACCTTAAATCCCTTGTTGTCCACGACAACCTCATCAACCTGGACCATGAGATGGTGAGTCCGGGTGTTTTCAGAGTCATCCTTGACTATATATACACAGGACGCTTAAGTGAAGGTGACCCCACCTCTCCCACAGAGCCTAACATAGGTGCAGTGCTAGCAGCTGCTAGTTATTTGCAACTGCTGGACTTGGTAGCCTTGTGCAAAAAAAAGCTAAAAAGAAATGGGAAATACCACTTACGGCCCACGTCTGGGTTTTTGCCTTACAATAAAATGAGCCCAAGTGGAGTGCTGGGGGGAAGGCTGCGAGTGTCCACTCCAGTAATACAGCCCTGCTTTCCTGGTGGTGTGATGAGCACACCACGAGGCCCATCATTGGAGGATCTACCACCCCACTCTCTTGCCCCCCATGTAGGAGAGCTTTATGCTCCAGTTCCAACACAGGGTCAGCAACCCTACCCTCATACTCAAGCAACCCTGCCTCCACAGCCAGGTCTACGATTGCCTTCTTCTGACAGGAACTGCTCACCCATATATGGCCTAGACCTGTCCAAGAAGAGCCCCAACTCCCAGCAGCATTCTACACATCCTCATCTGAGTCACCATAACGAGGAGCCAGAAGGGGAACTGAGTCACCGCACAAGCCCTCTGCTAAGCCCGACTGATGGCTCAGGGAAAATGGAGGCTGTGCACCACACAGGCTCTCTCACACCACGGTCTTTTCCCCTCCTCAACCCACTGTCCCAACTCCCTCGTTTTCAGCGTTCAAGTTCCCAGGGCCAAGAGGCTTACCCCTGCCCTCCAAGCCCTGAGCCCTCAGATGAACAAGGAGACCGCAGCAGGGATGGTTCCAATATTTACCGCTGGGTAAAGAATGAGCCTATGACATACAGTGTGGAGGATGAAGATGAGGATGATGAGGAGGATGATGGTGGGGGCATGGGTGAGCAAGATAAAGACCACCAACATATGAATCATCATAAAAACAGTGACGAGAAGTTGAATATGAGTGAGGCAGGCTATGATAGACCAGTAACCTGTGATGGAGAGGATGAGAATGGGACAGGTAGTGAGGAAACAGGCAGTAGTGAAGGCAGGCCGTCTCCCCCTGGTCCCCGTGGGAGGTATCATATGCCCTATGAGCCAGAGACTTTTGGAGATAACCTATATGTGTGCATCCCATGTGGTAAAGGGTTTCCCAGCTCTGAGCAGCTCAATGCCCATGTAGAAACCCATGCAGAAGAGGATCTCAACCATGTCGGAGAGCTTGAAAACCCAAACAGCAATGGCACAGACAAACCCGCCAGCAACAATGGACCCACAAATCTGAACAGCACCGGCAGCCTCCACAGCACCTACCCAGACAGTAAATCAGGACAGAACCTACATCCACTGGGCATTGGAGAAATGATTCGGCCATATCGCTGTGCCTCTTGTGACAAAACCTACAAAGATCCGGCTACCCTAAGACAGCATGAGAAGACCCACTGGCTGACCCGTCCGTATCCCTGTAGCATCTGTGGCAAGAAATTCACCCAGCGTGGCACCATGACCCGCCACATGCGTAGCCACTTGGGCTTGAAGCCTTTTGCATGTGATGCCTGTGGCATGCGCTTCACTAGGCAGTACAGGCTCACGGAGCATATGCGTATTCACTCTGGTGAAAAGCCATATGAGTGCCAGGTGTGTGGTGGCAAATTTGCCCAGCAGAGAAACCTCATTAGTCACATGAAGATGCACAGCAGTGGAGGGAATGGTGGGGGATTCATATCTGATGGCAAGCTGAAGATGGACTTCTCTGAGGGTATCTTTCCTCTAACTAAATATGCAGCTGAACATCTAGGCCTAAAACAGGAGAAGGCCTCGGAGCTTCTTGCACAAGCGTCTCAGCAGTTGCTGGCAGATGCCAAGGCAATGGAGAGCCTTTATCCACTGACCAAACTGACAGCAGAGCACCTAGGCCTCACCCATGATAAGATGGATGTCCTGCCGCTGCCACCTGCCTCTCAACAGCTCCCTGCAGAGGCACGCACCATTGACCGCTACTCCCCCAGCTAGAGAGGAGACCTCCAATTCTGTCTTCCATCAGCAGTGCTAAGCTGGCCAGCTATGACACATAACTAAATGCCTGTATGCTGCCCACAGTATTTTAACTCTCACCTCAACTTCAATGAACCTGCACCTCAAACACAGGAGGAAAAAGACCTTTAGAAAGAAAAATGCACATAGGATGCATTGACTGTTAAAAGTGCCTTTCTCTACACATTTTGCAGTATAGCCATATTTTGAAAAGTGAACTGTGTTATTTATAATTTGCTCCAACCATGGACACACTCACACAACAGTGCAGTATTTATATAAAGAATAAGGTCCTTTTCATTCAAATTCCGAGCCAACCAGTCAATTGAAAACCAAAAAAAGAGACATTTTATTTATTTTATTATTTTTTTTGTATGTAAGTAAACCCAAAGAAAATAGGTTACAAAAGAGTGTTGCAATCATACCCTTAACCTGTGTAATAAGTGTGACTAGTGTATATAGAATGAGTAACAAAGCACATATGAACAATTTTCAGGGCTTCTGACCAGGATGGAAAAGAGATTCTGGGCAAAAGAGAAAGCCACATCTTTGGAATTTTATGATAATTGGAGAACTCTTTGGAATACTGGATATCTTCTGTAAATCAGTTTCCTGCTTTGCTGAGTAGCCCAGCATTCCCATGCAAAAAGGGAGCATCTATGTGAAGCCAGTAATTGTTCCAGCACTTTGGTAAAGTGACTTAAGCTTATCTATGCATTGATACAGTATATGTCCCATTTTGTAGAGAGAATATCCAGAATGTCACATATAGTTTGAACTATTTTTGCATATTATACCCCACCCCCTTACAAGTGCCTTCAGAGTGGATGTTTAAAGAGGAATAAGCAATTCCATTTGAGTGCATATTAATGTGCATATTCCAATCATGCCAGTAATCCATGATTGTGAATTTATGTTCATCAAGTGAGATAGACTAAGCATGGGTGTTGCCTTTAAAATCGGGTAATATTTACAATTCAGCATTGCAGCCCAAACATTCTTCAGGAGAACACAGTGAACCCATTAGAAAGCCTCAACAACACTCAAAACCAAACAAATAGCAATCGAAACAAACGTTTTTTCCCCCCAAATCCAGTGTATATAAACTCTAATCCAAGTAACGCACGTTATTTGATAAATAATGAATCTAATAGCATTTAAAGTAAACTTCCATAATCAGAGAATACGTCACAGAGGGCTGCATAGGCCCACTCATGGTGTTGTTGCTTTCAGGTTAACATGTGAAGCTGTTAATGTGACAGCCATACAGATTAGACATGGGGCACTCTCCCTGACACTGATAGCATGGATAAATCTCAGCACTCTCACTGCAGCTGCTCCTCTCAGGATAAGCCCTGTGAAATCCCCAATTCTCTCAGACTGCTCGCGCTGTCTGTCAGCCTGATCCCGGATTTCATGGCTGCTAAGCAGTCTTGTGATGTACACACTCCCGGGATCATCCCAAGCGCATAACCCCCCCCCCCCCCCCCCCCTCCAAACAAAAAACACTTACCCGAAACATACAAGCAGCTCACCCAATTTTGCAAAATCTTGAAATTTTTTTTTATTATGTCACATATCAATATTATTTATATGCACCTGTACCTTATTCTTATATACCAATGATACTGGGAATCTTCTTTTTTTCTTTTTTCTTTCTTTCTTTTTTTTTTTTAAAGGGGAGTTTGTTGACCACTATTGACATTTACAACCTCAATAGGTAAATGTGAAGACTTTTAAGCCATAAATGCACTGTGATAGGAATAATAACCCTCCCAGCCTTAGTGATTATACTGAACATGTTACAATGTTGTAGGCAACTTAAGTACACTGCCTTCTAGAGACTGTAGCATGCCATCATGTTGATGTTTCTATTGGTCACATTTGATCGATTGACTCTTAAACCAAAGAGAAGTGAAACTGGTGCTTACCTCAGGACCTGACCCATCTTAGTATGGGGACACAAAGTTAGGAAACAGCTAAGCATGCACATACACACACAGACACACACACACACACACACACACACACACACACACACACACACACACACACACACACACACACACACACACACACACACACACACACACACATTCTTAAGGCATATTTGTCCTCTTCAAACCTGTGGTTATTTCAAGAATATGAAAATGTGTTCATGTTGTCAATTTTTAAAAAGATTCTCTCAAGTATTCACAATGTTTCTGAGTAGTTTACTCAACTGTCTTCCATTCATACATTTTTCATGAATATTTATGCGTGAGC
>QNUK01000488.1:467500-512804 GCA_013621035.1 Clarias magur
CCACGTGTAGAGTACTGCGCTAAGATTAAAAAAAAAGAGAGAGAAAAAAAAACAACTCAGTCCAATGTCAAGAGCTATAATGAAGTCATAAAAAGTTTATAAAAACAAGCAGGGGCAGACTTGGGGGAGAAATTCCAGGAGCTTCACCAGAATTAATGTTACCAAACGACAGCACTTAAAACCTGAAGACTGTGTCTGTTTCAAAGCTACAGCCAAAGATACAGAGCTTCGAGAGTTTAAGCCAATTTGTGCAGATTAGAACAAGTTTTATGGATGCTGCACATTTTTTTGGATCGAAAAAAGTTCTGAACTTTACCTAAAAATGATTAGAGGTTGTTTTTTGTCCCCTTACATTATTAATTAGAACTTATTATAGTTATATTATATTATTATTATTAATTCCTGATAAACAAAATCTATAAAAAGAACTCTGTTAAGTTAGACCAAATCTGCGTACTTTCACTTTGCACTGAACAGAAAATTAATAAATTATACTCAGTGTATTTGCCAAGCCAGAATGAAAACTTACCTGCTTTATTATGGCTGGTTCATGTCCAAACACACACACTTAATTAGACTAATTACTACTACTGTGTAGTGTTCTTTACATCATGGACAAATGTGTAGTTTGACTTGTCCATATATTTGATTATCTACAGTTATGACAACATATAAAGAAGAATATCTAAACTTAAAAAATTTATCAACTTTCTGAAATAATAGGAATTCTTAAACGACCTGGGTGTGCACAGAATCAGGGCAGGTTGTGTGGAACTTGGCTACTTTTAAATGATTCTTATTTCTTTGATGCACCTGCCCATTTGTCTTTCTATACCTCAATAAAATAACACTTACTGTATTACTAACAATTGCTTTCATTATGCACATTAACTCAGAAGATTACATTTTTATATGGCTAAATGCGCACTTCCCGGTGCCATTAAAAACTATTTCTTTTAGGTAGACTTTGTAACCTGTGATTTCTTTGCAAAATAGATCTAGCTAAAAGACTCTAAAATAACAATGATTAAAATGATTATAACACCAAATGAAAAGTTATATTTCATTAGCTTATGTAGTTATAAGCAGTGGGAAATGTAATATGATCGATTTGCATTATGAACAAGCGAGGCACGGTGCTCGATGCCCAGGCTGGCTCTTCTCATCTAAAGGAATTGTGCCAGTGGGTCACTTTAAATGAAATGCCAAGGGTCAGACGTGTCTGGTGTCGGGCAGCAAGCCGTGCCACTACCCACATCAGATTTGCTAATGTCAAAGGGTATGGCTGATAGTGAATGCCCATGATGTTCTCATGCCACTTCAACTTGTCAACAAGCATGCTACATTTGAACCTGAACCATGTGTGCTTGAAACACACATGCACACAGACTCACATAATCATACAAATGTTACACCATTTTTGAATCTATAAGAAAGCTTATATTGTGTGTGTGTGTGTGTGTGTGTGTGTGTGTGTGTGTGTGTGTGTGTTTACAGAGTCAAGTCATCACTGACATGTGAGGGGAATGGGGTAGCAGAAAAGGGCAACGGTGCATGTTGTGCTGACGAGGCCATTACAATCACAGCAAGGGGCTATGACTCCATCCAAGCAGGGTGAAAGGGTACACACACTCTGCCAACACAGCACATACTGCATAGCTCAATCTCAGTGACATGGAGAGCGAGGATATGTGAAAAATCTCAACTACAGCACTATGGGCTTTAGATTTAGATTTCATCCTCTAAACTGAATGTGTCCCTTTATTGAATCAGACATTTCTAGTACTAAGTGTAGCCATGTTTTTTTGAAGGAACTTGTTTTAGAGCTTCCAGCTCGTGGAATTTAAATTCAAGTGCCTATGAGATTAAAGTGGGCTATGGTAGTCGAGGGTATTCGTGTTTAGACGTAGACGTATCACACTCTTTAACAACAGGTGCCCTAAAGTATTAATAACCATGAATTAACTAAAGACGAATTAACACTCTAACATTTTTAATGTTTAAAAATATCTGATTTGCCTTTGCCCTTTTTCATATTTTGCTTTTTTGTTACTGTTCTTGAGCTAGATAAAGTTGATCCTCTTGTTTTGTGCATTACTTTAGATGAATACGTCGCACTCCTGCAGCCTCCTCCTCTGCCAGTTCAGTCTTGCCAGGACATCTGGCACAGAGCAGTGTAGCCAAAGAGAGAGAGAGAGAGAGAGAGAGAGACTGAGACAGAGAGAGACTGAGACAGAGTAAGTGGCTGTGAGCAGCAATAAATGGAGATCAGGCAATCAGCTATTGCTTGGAGGATAACAAAAGTTATTTGGATGAAGGAAACTGAAAGAAACTTCCTACGTGTGCTGATGTGTCACCCTTTCCTTACACACTTAACTGCTGTCAGTGAAGCCCATGGCTCTAACCCGCACATACTATTCTATTCACTCCTACAGTTTGGCACACATAAGCAGACCAACACCTTTCTTATGCAGTGTTATTTTTATGCATGTGGTGAGTTTGTGTGTGTGTGTGTGTGTGTGTGTGTGTGTGTGTGTGTGTGTGTGTGTGTGTGTGTGTGTGTGTGTGTGTGTGTGTGTGTGTGTGACAAAAAACAAAACAAAAGAAATTACAGCCATTTGGTTTTGAATGAGATTTAATGCAGTCTGAATCATTTACACACAGGAGCAGAAATATAAGTCAGAATAAGTATGGTGTTGTTGTGGGTGTGATGAGGGCAAGAGTAGAAACCTAACCATTTCACTTCCTGCCACATGGCTGTGGGTATCCACTTACGTAGAACCACCCACTGTTTACAGCAGAGGTGTTAAAACAAGAACGAGGGCACAAACTCACACATATACACACCTTCGCTATCATGTGTATTCGTCCCTGTCTTACTGAAAATCTAATCTAATCTAAATCTAATTTAATCTTTTTAGATTAAACCACACTAAGATGCAAAATGATTTTATTCATGATCATTAGTATTAACATTATTATGGTGCATATAATTTACTATGCATATAGGCTGCCTTTGTATATCTTTTTCCTGGCTGTTTGGTTGCATACTACAGTGGCGCACATACACATGTAGGCACCCCCCCCCCCCCCCTCCACACACACACACACACGCACACCCACACACATTTAAAAGACTAATCGTGTGAAAGAAATTTAGTTTGTATGAAGTATCATAAGTACAATCTATTTTGTTTCTATTATTCTGATATCAGTATGGAGAAAATATTTTTCATTACCATGTAAGCTATGATTGTGTAGCTCTACACTATAAGGTGAATATAAATTAGCCCCTCTCTCTCTCTCTCTCTCTCTCTCTCTCTTACACACAAACACAAAGGAGATGAATTAGTAATGTGGGATGCTGGACGAGCTGCCGAGAGGGAATAGTGATATGCAGGGAAGACGAGGGAGGAGGAACGGCAGAGAGCAGTGGGAGCAAGCCCAGACTCAGCTGAGCAAAGACCTGGCGGGGTAAGAGAACTGTATCCTGCATTCTCTCTCACACATGCATATTCTACAAAACTTGATACTGTGTGTGAGTTTTGTGTATGTTTAAGGTGTGACACTATCAGTTTGAGGCTCTGCCGGAACTTTGATGCTGGCTCTCACTCTGTTGCCGTGGATTTGAGCTTCAAGCAGGATTTGAGATTCCAGACTTTGTTCCCCTGTGGCCAGTGAAGCAGCCTCTGGTTTCTTTAAGCACACTCTATTAACTTTGCAAAAGATGCGTGGCAGTACCGGACTTATCACTGTCACTATCTCCTCAAACCCTCTGAGTAGTGTATATCTGGTGAAACTGACTATGGATGTGTGAAGATGGCAGTCTGGGTGTTACTTCCTTAGGCACTTACACACCCACATGTACAAATCCATCAGGGGCTGAGAACAACTTTTAAGAAGGTTCTTTTTTTTTTTTTAACCTAAATTGGAGAATGGGAGGATGTTAGCCAACATTGCTTTCTTTGAAAACAGAACTCATATCACAGTTATGTTCAGCGTCTTTTTTTAAATGAATGACAACTGGGGGTTGACGCAAGAGGAGTGAAACATATCCCTAGTCCGCACATACCACATATTTAGTTTAAATGGGTTATTTCTTTGCATTTTGTTCTTTGTCCACACTGACACTCCATTTCAGATCACTAAAAACACATCTTTAGGGAAACCCCTTTCAGGGTGAGGACATTCAGAAGGTCTGGCATCAATGGTGATGTATAGACAGGTTTGCATAAGTGTGCCCTGGTATTTCCTTTGTTTGATGTCAGACGCTTTTGATTGGCCAACATATATTTACGGTTAGGGTTTTATCGCCACCTGTTGGTTTGGCATGATGGACAGCATGTAGTTGCATTTTAAAGTGGACAAGGACTTTCTTTTGAAGAAAAGAGGATAACAACTGTTTTTGTTTTCAGTTCTGATGTACATGTTCATAAAGCCTAGACTAGATTATCTATAGGCACAGGTGTATAAGACAGATCCCAAGATTAGTCATTCAACAAATTACAATCTCAGTCCCTCACTTACTCATCATCTATACTGCTATATCTCAGTCTTGGTGGGGCTGGAGCCTATCCCAGGAGACTTAGGGCACAAGGGCACCTATCCATCTCAGGGCACACACACATACACCCACACACACAAACACACATTCACACACACGTTCATTCACACTCTAATTCGAGAACGCCAGTTAGCCCAATCCACCCAAATTAGAATCTTCAAGTCCTAAGTTACAGATCCATACAGTGTAATTTCCAGTGAAATACTCATTACCTAAATGACCAAGATAAAAAAAAAAAAAGTTATTTTACAAATATATACAAATGGAGGTGTACCCTCTAAGCCACCATCCCAGGGAGGGGAAAGGATAGAGAAGTTATCAGGGTGGACTTATGTACACAAAAATATAATTTTATAGAAACTTTTGAGTAATAATACACTTCTGCAAACGCAATGTGAGTATAATGTGCAGAACAATTTCTATTGTAAGATATACTGCAAAGTTCCGGAGAGAGAAAGAGGATTTATGAAGTGGTTAAGTTCTGTACGTCAGAAATATGTGTGACATATTTATTTCTCATGCGAGCGCTGAGGAAAAAGAAGGAAAATGTATCCCTTTTCCAATGCCCAACATTTCTGGTCTAGTTTCATGTCTTTTGTGTGGTTTGTGCGATGCATTCAGGCTAGAAACTTTGCTGAAACCTGTCAACCCTAGTTAACAAGATGACCTTGAGCAGAGCTGAACAAAACACATTTGTATGTCTAAAACAGCTCCACACAATCAGCTACACTGTGTGCTGGACAACTGTGTGTTTTGTGTCTCAACTACTAATTCCAGAGTTACCCCAAAATTCACTAGACAAGTGTAATAACTTCTCAGCTTTATTTTGTTTGAAGATATGTTGTTTTTAATCTTGGCCTGCTTCCCTGAAACATATGATTATGAGCCACTGCTGCTGCTAACAGGAATTTACATTAAAGCTTGGTGTCACTATGAATATATCTAGGCAGGAAAAAAATTAATAAATTATGCAAATGGCTGCAAGTTTGTACACGATGCAGAGCATGTTGCTAGACATACTGTATGTGTTTGTGTAAGAATTCTCCAAAGCTGTACAGTACATATGTGCTGCATGTGTGTATGCATATGAGACGAGGTAGGAGAGTGGAAGAGAACCATTGTGTGTGTGTGTATGAATGTTTGTAAGAAAGGAATAAGTGTGTGTCATGGTGAAGGAGATTAGTGTTCCCATTAGGAAGACTAACTGGCCTGTGTTTAGTTGAGGAGTAAACACTGTGAGAGCTATAGTCCTCTATGAGTTCCACTATACATTCAAGTCACAGCTGAGAGCACTACGTGTGTGTGTGTGAGTGTGTGTGTGTGTGTGTGTGCCCAGGCTGCTGCTCAGATTAGTAGAACATCTCTCTCTAATGTGTGGCTTGCCTTTGCCCTCTACTGCACCGCACCAGCCTCCCTCGCTTCCTGCACAGGCCACAGCTTGCACCTCACACTTTCTTTCCCTTTCTTGCTGCTCTTAACAAGACTCTCTGACACACTTTCAGGCTCTCCCCTGTTCCCAGGATCACATGTCCCATAGCTGATTTGTCCAACTTTGGAAAAATTACTTCACAACTAAACATTTTTAGTTGAGCATAGCAGAATTCAGTTATGAGACAGGATTTTGCACTCTCTTCCTTTCTCCTGTGTGATATGAAAATAGAGACATAGATAGAGAAAAAGACCAGGAGGGTGGAAAAAAGTGTAAAAGTGAAACACTGAAAGCGTGACAGAGACATGCTAGGGAGGAGGCAGGAGGATGGAAGTGAGATGTAGGCCTCGTTGAGGATGGCTGAAAGTGTGATTTCTTTTTTCTTCTTTTTCAAGTGCCTAATTAATGCAGTGAAAGTATAAAACAAACTCTCACCCATGTTAGGAAACACTACCGTTAATTTAGCAGAAGCTTATTTGGTTAATCATATGATGTGTAAGAATACTATGAGTAACTAGGACACCCACTTACAGATCGAGTCAGTATCACTAACAGGCTTCTGCTGGTGTGTACCCATACATGTCTTGCGTGTGTGTGTGTGTGTGTGTGTGTGTGTGTGTGTGTGGATGCTGTTTGGCCATTTCTGCACCAGCATGCTGGCAGAGGCCCCAGTGTCTGTGCTTAGAGTCACGTCCCAAAGAGAGAGAGAGGGATGTAGAAGCTGTGAGAATAGGGGGAGGAAAGAGGAGTGGGCGTAAGGGGCATGGGGAGCAAGACACAGGAAGTGGAAAAAGATGATGAGAGCAAGGCCAGTGAGGTGCTTGCTGCCACTAGTGGAGAAGAGAGGAGGATGAGGATGAGGAAGCATAAGCAAAGAATGGAGGGAAGAGCACTGGAAGAATGCAGAAAGAGCTGGAGAGGAGAAGGAGTGAAGTAAATGTGTGTGTGTGTGTGTGTGTGTGTGCATCTGGCACAAACAAGCTGAGTGATAGTGTGGATTAGATTGGCCGGACATGTGTGTTTGTGTTTGGCTGAAGAGGGATGTGAAACACACAGACCCCTGACTGGCTCTGCTTTTGACCTGGAACAATGCCATTACCACGATGGACATACTCTTCTTACACAAAACACACACACACACACACACATTTGTCTTACCATCCTTGCAATAACTGTTCACTGTGCTAAAAACTCGAATCTTATACTCAGGAAACTTTTTGGCACTTAAAAATGTGCAGTTTTTAAAATATTTTTATTTATTTATTTTTATTAAAGAAAGTTTTCATCCTCCCTTTTGGACACATTGTCAGATATTTCTGTCCTTGTAGGACAAACAGTCCTCTTCAACATATAAAAACACTTACTCAAATACAGAGATCATGACACTCCCACTTGGCAACAATCGAGGACTGCAGTTTAATGTGTAAACAATTTGTGTGTATTTATCTGTCCTAAAGCTATAATGAATGGTATGGCCAATAGTCTATATGTTGACTATAACTTAATCTGAACGCTGTTATAACTCCCACTCCCAAAACACCATCCTAGTCCAAATAAGCTGAACTCAGAGAGCAGCAGTAGGAGTGCTCTGAACTAACAGACACCATGATTGACAAGCAAGCAGATGTCTGACTATGAACAGTTAGATGTTTGTGGTTCACATCATTTGTTTTTAATTGTATTTACAGAACCTTGCAGAATGTGGTAGGAAGCTCGCCAAGTACTGTACTGACGTTTTCAGTTAATTCCATCGAAGTCTTTATGACAAAAGAAAAGAGCTAGAGCTGGAAGCATGACATGGGTATGGGACATCATGCTACGGGATGCAAACAAACAGCAGAAAGATAACAGCTGTCTGTTTTGCAGGTTGATGCAGGAAAATGAACTTGCTCAAGGTCAGGGCAGCATCCAAAACAGGAAGACCTATGCGCGTGTTACGCCCGCTATCTGGGAGCCCCTGTGGACCGAAGTCCTGCTGGCATGTGGCACCAGGAAGCTGAGAGTGCAGCCTGTCCCACAGGGCCACTCCTAAGGTGTAGGGTCTTGGGGCTAGCAGCCAGCTCGTGACTCATCCCTCACCTATTTATAAAAGGCCATTAATACGAAAGTGCTGGAGCGCAGGAATGTAAACGTGCCCTGTCACAGACCTCCACTTCCTGCCTGTCCGATCCCAGCATGGCCCCTTCGGAGCTCCGTTATGGCATCTCACTTCTCCGAAATGTCAGCATCTCCTTGAGCCTCCCACCGCTGGAGAATTCCACATCTCCAAGAGTCACTTCCTGTTTCTGTGCTCCCCAGAGTGTCCCTGTGGCCATAGAGGAGCCGGACTCAACTCTACTTAGAGCACTCCAGAGAGTCGGCCTTTCAGCGGTAGCAGGCAGGACGAACCGTTTGTGGGTGGGTTGGAGGGGTGTGTGTTACACAACAAGGGTGCTGCTCAGCATTGTTTCCATTGTGGGAGGTAAATCTGTCTGTGGGGTTTGTGTGTGTGCGTCTTTGGGGAAGGCAGTCAAGGTCGAGAGCAAGTGGTGAGGTTATATTTAGAACTCAACACCAAACATTTTTATATGCACTGTGATTATCAATGCTGTAATGGCAAATTAAACATGTGGACTGAAATAATAATGGAATAATTAAGCATGTGAAAAAAACAGATAAACAGCTCCCTATTAAGTCAAGACCTATTTTTAGCAATGAGCTGTGAACGCATGGTCTTTCGTCAGGGTTCCAGTTCCGGACAAGGTTTAAATGTGTGTATGTTTACTGCATGTTTGTGCGTGCAGTGAAGGGGTTAAGTCCGCCTGCGCAGGGCCGGAATGTCTTGGCTATTTCCTGCGGGCTGCCCAGCCCTGACCTCCTGGCCCGAACCCGGCCACACACACGTATACAGCTGACCCGCGCTTCCTGTCAGACAGCAACACCCCCACAGCTCATCACACACACACACACACACACACACACACACACACACACACACACACACACACACACACACACACACACACACACACACACACACACACACACACACACACACACACACACACACACACACACACACACACACACACACACACATACACACACACACAAACATAGTGTCTCCAGAAGCATCCTTTCTTGACTCCATCAAAGCCAACTCCTCTGCAGAAAGCTTTGTTTTTTACCCACTTGACTACAGGTGCTGGTGTGCACATGCTCATCACACACACACACACACACACACACACACACACACACACACACACACACACACACACACACACACACACACACACACACACATACACACACACACACACACACACACACATGGTGCATCTCACGCAGGTCAGAGGTCACCCAAACCTGTTGTCCCAGCCTGTCTTCCTGAACCTGCCACACACACACACACACACACACACACACACACACACACACACACACACACACACACACACACACACACACACACACACACACACACACACACACCACACTCCAACCTTCCTTTTACTGTGTTTAGATGCATTCTCAGCGGGCGCACTTGTTCCAGCCGTGGCCATCTGTGTCTAAGCCTGAGCGGAAGGTGTCAGGAAGCCAGGCCACAGTCAGCCACAACAATAAAGGTGAAACCGGCCATTCTGCTGCTCTGAACTGCCTAGTCTAATTTTCCTCTGTAGCTGTGTGTGCTGTTGTTGTGTGTCTGGTTTGTCCATCAGAGTTGTAGTGCCGTGTTGCCGTGTTTCCCGGCGGCACAACATGTGGTACGTGTCTAGGCGTTACACCTTTTGTGGCTTGGAGGTTGTACATCGACACATAGCGGAGGTGTGATGTCAGGCTCCATGGGGTCTAGACGTCATGTCACTAGCGTTGAATAATATTATAATTATACTGATACTG
Source organism: Clarias magur (assembly GCA_013621035.1). Lineage (NCBI taxonomy): Eukaryota > Metazoa > Chordata > Actinopteri > Siluriformes > Clariidae > Clarias > Clarias magur. The sequence continues at coordinate 477,376 of QNUK01000488.1, forward strand.
TTATCAAGCATTGCCCAGCTTTAGGTACTAGGCTTGTGCAATTTAGTTTTACAACATTTGTTTTTGTGATTTTTTATAAAAAGAATTTCAATAAACAATATAAACATCCAAAACCAACAAGCATTTATACCATTTTGGGGAGAAGAAAAGTGCAAGAGGGTGTGATAATATTATCAGATGTGAAATCAAGAACTGGGGACCAGCAGCTGAAAACTTTCTAAAAACTTTTTGAACTGTTTGAAGTTAAAAAAAATAAAAAAAAATAAAAATATACAACAAACTTTTTACCAATCTGTTCTCCAATGGTCACATGCCCTTTTCACTGCTTGCACCTGCAGCTGTGATGTTTAATTGTTTTTCTAATTAAGATTCTCATTAACATTATTTGACAGCATGGTTAGAAGGCTTAGTAGTTAGCATTGTCGCCTTGCACCACCAGGGAGAAGGATTGGTTCCTGCCTCGGGTTTGTGTGAATGGAGGTTGCATGTTCTCCTAGTGCTTGGTGGGATTCCTCCAGGTACTTCGATTTCTTCCTACAGCCCAAAGACATGCAGATTAGGCTAATTGGTGCTCCCAAATTTCCAGTAGTGTGTGAATGATCGTGTAAGTGTGTATGTGTGTGCCCTGTGCCCTAAGTCTCCTGGGATAGACGCCAGGCCCCCCAGAGACCCTGTATGTAGGATAAAGCAGTGTAGATGATGAAACGACGCGCAACATTATTTGGAGTGTTAGATTTAACATTTCCTTGCAGGCCTGTCAGCAGTTTATATTAAAGTCTTAGATTCTATGATGGCCAAGGCATTTTCCTTAGTAGGAGGCAAGGGCACTTGCACAAGTTCAACTGAGAGTATGTGAGTCTTGTGGAAAGGGGTGAGGCTTACTAGAGCTCTCTACTGTTACTTACAATATCAGTAGAGAGTTCAAACACCTGCACAAATCATTCCAGATTCAAATGCTGACTGGTTCAACTTCGATTTTACTGAGGAGATTTTTTTCCTGCTTCTTAAATATCTTTTTGAGTGATAACTTGTACAAGCGTACTCCAACATTTAACACAAAATGCATAACGGTTGTCAGGTCTGGTCATGTAATACAGTTAGAGTTAAATAGCAGTGACATTAATGTAATACTGTGTGGGGATGATAAAAACATTACATGGCACAAATCTATTTGGCGCTCGTGGTTATCAAAACATTAATTCCTCAGTGTTATTAAAAAATGAAATAACAAAATGAAAAAAATAATATAATGATAATGAAGTGTTACTAATATAAAAGATGGGGTTCTAGAATTAAAAGGGATTTAAGTTAGAATATTTGGTGCAGGTCTACAAATATCTTGATCTTAAGTATCAGTGAATAAACTCTGGTTAAAATCAGAGAAGTAACTCTATCTGTGGCACTCAACGTTCTGTAATCAGGGGAAGACAAACAAATGATGTAGGCCAAAAACTTTCACCAAATCAGGACAAAAAGGAAGATTTACTCAGGACCATGTCATAAATTTGCCTTCTGGGATGAATAAAGTATAGTCTTATCCTTTATCTTATTTTACTTTCAAAAACCCCTCTTCTTGAACTACAGGTTGACGAGTTGACATATTCTTGTTGAGAAATCAAACAAATTAACAAAATCAACATAAAAGCACATTGATTCGAATACTTCACATGTATAATTTGTTTTATAATAATAATAATAATAATAATAATAATAATAATAATAATAATAATAATAATAATAATTATAATTATAATAGGGTAGTTCCAGTATTATGGATGTGACATTTGGATGTATATTAGTAAACATAAAGATTCAGAGCATGGACAAGCTTAGCATCAGTAAATTAATTTGCAGCAAATTAACTTTCAATCTCTGCAGCTATAAATGAACAAATACTCAAAATTCATTTAATCATTTACATCTTGAAAATATTTTGTTTTTATAAGCATTATGGATGTGTAGAGTACAGTTTTTATTTTTTTACAAATTTTTTCAGAGAACTACATAAAGCATTACTTGTACTATGAAAAACTTGAATGAACACAAAAGTGTGATTTAAATGTTTGTCATTTATGGAAAAAATATTAAACTGGCATTATGGATGTGGCATTTTTATGTTATGGATGTGACAGGTCTGAATCAGTAATTTGCAAACTATATAAAAACATACTTAAAAATAGAGAATTTTAAGATTAAATGATTAAATCAGCAGTAATTGCTGACATTTCTTCTGGTCCTTTCTCTCTTCCTCTGTGTTTCTTTTTACTTTTCATTACATCATTTTTGTGGCTTTTTGTGCTGTCGAATAGTTGAATAGTATTTTAGTGTATCAGTATGGTTTGGTAAGAGCCTACTTTTTACCCATGGTAAGGTTTACTTTTGCATAAAATATTATTATTATTATTATTATTATTATTATTATTATTATTATTATTATTATTATTATTATTATTATTATTATTATACCATATGTTCTGGGGTGCCTTTGGGGAACACAAGTGGATTGGACTATTTGTTTGGATTCTGAATTTAGATAGCAATAATTCATAAAAAACTAAATGTTTCACCAATCCTGATAAGCCAGACAGCTTTAAGAGTGAATAATCCATAAAATATGTATTTTACATATGAAATATGTAAAACCATCTGATTCATACATATATTAACCCATTTGGTATTATTACCTAAAGAAAAACATATTTGTATAAAATAATAGTGTTAAAATAAATGTGCAATTAACTTTATTTGTATTTTCAAAATATTTTAGATACATACTTTTTGGGGGGAAAATATCACACTAGATGGGCAAGGAACAATATTTGGTAAGTGTACTGACCTTGATTTGGAACATAAAATGAAACAATTAAAAATTGTGAGAAAAAAAATCACAAAAATAAAGTCTTGTGAAAACTTTTTACCATTTCAAATTTCATGTATTTCAATGGGTAACCTATAAAGGGTCAATGTATTAATAATACCTGGTTACCTTCAGTAGACAGAGTTGATTAAGGAGAAGCTGTGAGCAGAAGAGCATTCCTGAAGATTTATACTGTAGTGTTCACATGTGATTTGTGAATTTGCTCTGAATTTGCTCTTGAAAATAACTTGTCTCTTGACAACTGAATTTGTACTTGCCATGTATTTGAGTAAAAGCACAACCACACCTTTGATGTTTTTGTTCTTTCTTTTTAGCTAGTGTGTGTGTGTTTGTGTGTGTGTGCGTGTGTGTGTGTGTGTGTGTGTGTGCGTGTGTGTGTGTGTGTGTGCTAGACTTTACATTTGCTGTGGGTTTTACTAATTCAAAACTGGCTTTGGCTCTAAAGCAGATTCTTGTAGACATCGCTACATGTGCTCATTATCTGAGAATTAGAGTAAGGGGACCAAACCAGTGTGAAGAGAAACAGCACAACTTTCAATAAGCTGGGGAACACCGTCTGCTGCAAAGAGCACAGATGTTCTCTTTCTAACTGTCAGTCTTTATCTCCTCCTCTCTCTCATTCTCTCACCCCATTTTATTTTCTGTCTCTCTCTCCACTCTCTGTGAAATGCAAAAAAGAATACAGTAAGGACCTCGTTGAGAGTCGGCTACTGCATCACATCCTCTGATTCCACTCCTGCGTTTACAGGCTTCACATATTAACACTCGGGGAGAGTTCACACGAGAACACTTGGAGCGCACTGTGCTAACTGAACTAACACTGAAATGCCACTCTTTAATTTTCACAGCCAGACTAAGCTACTGTAAGTGTCACTATGAAAAAGCTTGAAGCTGCAAAATGGAGCCTCACTTTGGGAGAACAGCATGCACTTTCAGAGACATAATACTTCCATGAGCACCACTTTTACCAAAAGGTCTGGCTTAAACTTTTCCAGTCCACCTGTTTTCTCATTATTGTAAAATCCTATTCGTTCCCCAAGTTAAATTAACTTCACTTTGCCACCTAGGTCGTGGAAACGACCTAGACACTTATTAACCTCCACAGCTGAGCTCTGGCTTTGACATGATAAACAGGTTTGGGGAATGTGTGACAATTATCTGGCTAGGACCAACCTGAGCGCAGAACACCAGAGGACGAGTGTAAATCTGCATCTATGTTTTAGATGACACTAGGCTCTTGACTCCCCGTGATCGTAATTAGAACCACATGCACGAGAGCGTGCAAGAGCGTGTAAGAGCGTGTGTGTGCGTGTGTTTGCTCACTCCACCATCTCTAATCAGAGAACCCCCTGGAGTATGGTGTAAGAAGGCTCACACACTGCCCATAAATCTTGTAGCCTTGGGAGGACCTGTATGGTGATAAGTGTACGGGCCATTCAGGGCTTTCTTGTCCATCAGCGCACTGTACTAATGCCGCTTACAGAACAAATCATATTCTTCAAGTGGAGTAGACAGAGAAGCACTTGAATTTCCCTGCTTGTCTACTTTACAGAGAAATGCAGTGTGCTGGCTCAGATACCTTTTTGACAATTGTCCATCGCAACCTTCCTCTCCAACTCCATCATTTTTTCTCTCATTCTCTCACCTTCCCTTTCTCTGCAGCCTGTCTCTGTTTTCAGGCCCTTGGCCCCTGTAGGATGCTGCCTCTCCCTTTCTCCCACATCTGGCCAGGCAGCTGGGGCTGGCCGGGGTTCAGCGCTGGGGGTGGGGGTGGCCGCTCGGAGCATAAGGGTGGGGGAAGCTATCCGTTGCAAAGCCCAGGGCACTGTAAAAAAAAAAGGGGGCGAACTCTAGAGAAAAAAAGTATTTGACACACAAAAAAGTGTGCAGCCAAAAGAGCGTTGAAAGTTAAACCAAATCTCTCCAGTCTCTCTCAGTCTATCTATCAAAGTGTCTATTAAGGTGCATTAAGGCACAAGACTGTGAGCGAGAGAGAGGAGAGAGAGTCTGCGAGAGAGTGAGAGCAGGAGAAACAGGGGAAGCAGGAGAGAGTGGTAAAGGCAACAATTCCAATATCCTATTTCCACATCTTAAATGCATTAATCAATCTAACCCAAGGGCTCCCTAAAAGCCAGCCAGAGGAAGAGAAACAGAAAGAGAATGGGAAAGAAAAATACAGACAAGGAGAAGAGTAGGTTGGAACAACATGTGTCCCAATTTGCCAAAATTCGATCTAGCTCTCTTTGTTTTAGTTCCTCAAACAGTCGCTTAGATTCTGTTCAGATTCGCCTGCGTAATTGTGAAACCCTGCTGTTGTGGCACTGTGTTTTGCACAAAGGTGGCACAGAAAACGTCTCTTCAATGGGACTGGCAGTGAGATCTGGGTGCGTCTCATTGTCCGGGTCCGTATACAGGATGTCCACTTTTCTGACTGTGTATCCTACCTCTGTATAGTGCCAGCAGGACCACAAAGAGGCCCTTTTGTTTCGCCCAGAGCTGTACGTCCTTTTCTCTTTTAGTTCTGGCTGCAGTTCGCGACCCCTGCTGGAGTTCACACCGGGACAGTATGTGTGCTCTAGTTGCTCTGGCTTCTGCGTGCTGCCTATCTGTAGCCTCTCAGCAGCATGAATGAATGAATATGGAAAAGGTTTCTCTCCCAGGTTTACATTTTCCAACTCATTTCATGGCAGCTGGAGCCAGTGGGAGAGCCAGAGAAAGGGCTCAGAACTGAGGAGAATGGGACAGCACTGGGAGGAGGAGAAGGTTACAGTGCACACTCAGGGGGAAGTGAGAGAGGACTGAGCGAGAGAGAGAGAGTCGGTGATGAAGGGGGGACAGTGGGATTTCAGGCAGAAAAAAGGGGAAGAGGAGGAGAGTGGGAGAGCGAGTTGCAGTGTTCACTCTCGGGAAGGTGAACCCTGGCTCTTCTCGCTACAGGAAGCCCCTGATTAGAGCTAACGAGAACTGCAGGCCATATTAATGCAGCCACACACTTCTCCCACCCTTCTGCCATCTGCAGCAGTGCTCCTCTCTGCCAGACAGCAGAAACACACACACACCCACACCCCAATAATAAGAAGACATTGTACCAGAACAGAGAGGGGGAAAAAAAAATCTCTCCTGAACTTGCACATGTCCAAGCTAAAAACTGCACTTATTCTAATTTTACAACAAGACACGTGAGGAATTTTACATATACAGCACAAGTGCCAAACACACTAACCCATCAGCTCGAAGTCTACATGCGACAGAGAGGTTTACAGATGAGGTGCTGAATTTGATTTGCATCATTGTGAACTGACAGATGGGGAAATAAACGGGTGTAGGAGAAGATGGTGCGGTTGAAAGTTAGGAAACACACACACACACACACACACACACACACACACACACACACACACACACACACACACACAAAACATTATCAACAGGTCCTGCAGATGGATAAGCAGGGCGTTCTCACACAGTGAGACATGGATACCCGCTCACATTCTCTTCCCTCTTCCACCCACACATTAACATGTGTTTCACATTCAAACAGGCCATGTGGAAACCTCCAGCCACCCCTTAACTCACTGTACTCCTGGGCTCACCATAGCTGGTCATCCATCTACACACACACACACACACACACACACACACACACACACACACACACACACACACACACACACACACACACACACACACACACACACACACACACACACACACACACACACACACACACACACAACCACACACACACACACACACACACACACAAACACACACACACACACACACACACACACACACACACACACACACACACACACACACACACACACACACACACACACACACACACACACACAAAGAGTTCCTCTCTTGAGTTCATAAATGATGGTCTCACTGTGAGGATAAAATGATCACAAATTAACTGTCCCAGAAAAACACTAGCCAAAACAACCAGGCTTTTCCTCAAGCTTAAAGCTTTGGCATAAAAAAAGGTTTAAAATGCAGGAAGCTTCAAGAGACATAGCTTCTGCGAATAAAGGCAGGCTGATGCGGGATTAGTCAGAGTGTCCAATAATAAAAAATAAACATTTTGTCATTTAGGCTGATCACAATGAATCACAATATGTTAGATGGGTTTTGTATTGTGTTGTATTGTTTGCAGTGTCACCTTGGGTTTCGAATCTTGTCCCTGCTCTGTATGTGTAGAGTTCTCTCCATGCTTGGTGGGTTTCTCCAGGTACTCTGGTTTCCTCCCACGATCCAAAGTAAGTTGACTGGCATTTTTATATTGCATGCAGTGTCTGCCTGTGCCCTGAAATGTGCTGGTGCCATATGCAGGGTGTACCAGGCTGTGTGCCCTATGTTCCCTGTGTCACAATGCCCTCTGTCACCCTTCACAGGATAAATGGTACATACAATTGATGGATGTCTTGTGTTATATTGTATTGTTAAAATTATTAGTAAATTGAAACATATCAAACTCGTGTTTGCATGGTCTCCATGCCGTATTTTATATGGCATGTGCACCAACTTATTTTCACCAAGCAAATTCCTACTTCTATGTTTTTTTAATAAGATCAGTATCTCATATATACAGTTTATTAATTTGTTCACATATTGATTGCTGCCCATGTCATACTTAAAGCTTGTGCTTTACCACATATGATTGCACTTACTGGGCTCATGAAATTCCTCCTCTGCTAACATAATCAGAATTGCAGGTCATGTGGTAACATGATATGAAACTGTGGGTATTTTCAAAATGCAGATGGTTTTTGGCTGTTAATTCTTTGGCCATTTGAGAATACAAAAAGCTTTCCATGTTTTGAAAATGCCCATGTTACCATACCACATTCCCATGTGACTTGCAAGCCTGATTGTGTTTGCAGAGAACAGGAGAATGAGCCCTCTCATAAGCTCATAAATCTAATCATATGTCATGAAAAGTAAAAACTTTTCTAAATATATACAAAAGGAGATATAATTATTTATTACACATTGGTCTTATGAAAATAATGTGGTAAGAGGCTAGCTTGGTTAAAATATATCGATGCAGAACATGGCATACATGGTGTATTTTCAAGGAAAGGTTTAATATATTGCAATTTATGCTTGTGCCATAAAATTGGTATTAAAAGTATAGAAGGTGTTGCACGTAAAAGGGTTTTACTGGGATTAACTGTTTTTAGACTGGGTTGGTAAAAATATACAGATACCTAATTAGCCAGTCAAATGCAGTAATACAGACTACTGTAGTTAAAAGTACATATATGCATAGCTGCAGAGGGAAGAATTGTGCAGTCATTGTGCAAAATAGCACTAAAAGTCTTTTCCTTTGCTCAGTTGCATCTGTTATCAGTGAATGGAGAGGTGGCAGAGATACACAAAAATTCAATACTCAAGTTAAAGTACAAGTGCTTGTGTAAAATGTACTCCACTACATGTAGAAGTGCCACTTTACATTTCTGTTGGAAAAAAAAAAGTACGAAGTATGTGCTCTGAAATGTACTTTATGTACAAAGTACTTTACAAAGAAATTTTCTCCCTAGATATCTACCCGACTAAGTTACTGATTAACAGTATTTTAAAGTATAAAATAACTCATTCATGATGTGCAATGTCTAGTAGAGGTTGATATATGACAAGATTTGACACTAATCAAATGAATGGCGGGTGGTATTGTGAGCCTATTTTTCACAATGGTTAAAAGATGCAGAAAAATATTATAGTTACATACAATGTTGTTTTTGGTATGAATCACAAATGAAATGCATGTGTTCACAACTCTTATGTTAGATAGTTAGCTAGATCATTTCCAATCTTACCTTAACAAGTGCCCTGTTCAAGAGGATTGAAAAAGGAGCCAGATGAATTCACAGCCCAGAAACCTAGTGGTTGGGATCCGTTGCGAAGGTAAGCATCAATCACTTTGATGCGCTAACCAATCTGAGCTTTCCTTATGACCTGCCAGTCATTTCTGTAAACTTGAACTGCTTGGAATGGTGGAATTATTTTGTTCCTGTCAGTCATCATATGGTGTGAGTGACAGTGTAAACGCGTATGTTTAGATTAGAAAATCAGTGCAGTTTTCCTGTGATTGTCAGCTGAAAAGTAACAAATGGCAATTTAAAATGTAGTGAGAAAAATACAGGTTTTTCATTAAAAAAAGTAAAAAGTACCACATACAGAAAATACTAAGGTAAAGTACAGATACATGAAAAATAATAAGTACAGCAATGGAGAATGTTGTTACTTGTCACCTCTGAGTGCAGTCTAATTAATCTGCACTCATGCTAATAAGTAATAAGTATTTAATCTACAGCTCAGTCACGCATAGATATGTGTGTGTGGTAGCAGCAGGTGGTGGAATTTTTCATACAGTGTTATACAAAAATCTAAGGCCATCTTGAAAAAAAAAATTATGAAAGTGAACAGAAAGTTTAAATATACAGAAAATAAAAATATGATGAAATATAAAACAGAGAAAATGAAATGGTAAATAGCTTAAACTTTCTAGTTTCAAGATTCAGATTTTTTTTTTTTGTGGCAAATTTCTGTTTGTTTGTATAACACATCCATATATCTAAATATTCTTTATGATTTATTGCTTTCACTGAATATAATATAATATAATATAATATAATATAATATAATATAATATAATATAATATAATATAATATAATAATGAATAGACAAAGCTTTCCCATGATTTTGACTTGATCTTGATTCTAGTCAAGATTTACACAAACTTATAAAGCCCATGCAAGCTCCAGTAGAAACTGCCATTAAAGCAAAAGGGAGACATCAAATGCTAAGAGATTTTTATTTCCTTTTATATATTGCATACAATTTGAGTTTTACAAGGTAAAATTTATAGATATAAAAATAAAATGATAAAAAAAAAATCAGATGTCCACACCATCTGATGGTGTATGCTTGTAAAATACTTTTTTAAATACTTTAATTTGCTCATGAAATAATTAATCTAAATCAGCATAATTCAGTCAGATAGCTGGTGTGCACAAACCCATTTGAAAATGTATAATTTCTTATTTTTTATATTTATTTTTTAAGAGGGAAATATTTTTTTTAATGCATACATGCTACATATGAAGAGCAAAAAGATTAAGGTGAATAACCACTAAATTATTATTGATAATATCAAGGCCGTCACAGTTAAATAAGGTCAACTAATCTGATCGGATCTTTTTTACTGGTAGCTTTTGGTAACACATGTTTTTTGAAAGTGTAACACACTTTCTGTCTTAAATGACATCAAATATGAATGCAGGTACTGTATGTGTTTGTGTTTTGTGGGAATGACATCATGCGTTCATATGTGTTTCAGAGTACTGCTGAGGGAGCGAAGGGTTTCCTGCATGTCCAATTGATTACATGCGTACATGTGTGTAATGTTGATACGGTCTGAGGAAAGCATATGGAGAAAAGACTGAGCCATGTGTGTAAGCTCTACTCTAAATTTAGGAAACAAATTTGCTTACAAAGACAGGAAAGCATTTCTGACACTACTGCTACTCTCTGTTAAGAAGAATGCCCTTTTGATGCAAACTGATATGTGTGTGTGTTTGAGCCTAAGACAGTGGCAGACAGAGGCTAAGTGGTTTGGATACAGATAGCAGAACTGAGTCTATATTTCAAATATGGCTGTCAGAACAAATTTTCATGATCACATAGTGTACTTTAAGTTGCCTAATGGAAATCTACATTTCCTAAAGCCTTGGCAAAATGTTATTTAATAACGGAAGAACCAAAGAGAACTGAATCAATGCTTAATTTATTTCATTTTATGTATTTTATATTTGAATGTAAAAAAAGTGTCAAATATGTGATAACACAAGTAATACAAGTAATAGTTACTTATTGCAGGTCCTTTTTTTTTTTTTGCTCTATTAGGCTTATAGCATACTAGGTAGTACATCAAGTGTGGGCAAAAGTATTAAGACATAAGTGAAAATTAATGGTTTAATGACTTTCCCATATTTTTAAATAGTGTAAATCAAGACAGTAAGAATAATATGTTATGTTATGCAAGGAAATTGCTATACAACAATCAATGTTTAGTATGAAGTCCTTTAATTTGTTAAAACTCGCTGGATCTGGCTGGGCATAGAGACAGAATGACGCCTGCAATATTCTGATGTCACTTGCTTAATCTGTGCCTGCTTGATTGTTTCCTGAAGATCCTGTACAGAAATTCGTTCATAATCCCCTTGAGAATTCTCTAGTTTTAGCATTTTTTTGTGAAGAAGTGGACACTCTGACTTCAGAAAGTAAAACTTCTGCCACATATTTCTTTCATCCATTAACTAAAAAAGCTGATTCTAATTAGCACAACTCTTCAGCCAGATAGCAAAGAACTAATTAGTGGCATCTGTTTTGTGCACAGCGGAGAACTATGGGAGAACTCGTAATACATTTGGCCTTCACTGTATTGTGTGTTATTTATGATACAGTTTGATAATGTTAGAGGGGGCTTAAATAAAAAAAGGATTATCCTTAATTGTAATTAAATGCATGATCTAGCCAAATATCATCAACAGACAAATAAAACGAATCTGAGGCATTTATTTCTAATGAGATGTCTGTAGTGACATACAACTAGGGACTTGTGAAAGCAACCTAGGTTGTTAACATAATTAAACAGGAATTCCAATAACACACTCACACACTCGTACTCACACATGTTATAAGGGAGTGTGGTCTAAGCTTCCTGGTTTACCCAGCTGTGTGTCCCAGACAGTACTCTGATGTCACAACTCCCCGCCCCTCCACCCCAGGAGCCCCCTCTCCCCAATACCTCCCTCACATCCTGAAAGCAGCACAATGATGTCACAACCCAGCTAAGGATGTCACGTCCACTCAGACGTCCCCAATCTCTTGGTTTGTTCATTTTGTCTCTTACTGTCCCCTACTTTCATCCCTGCTTTAATCAGTTCAGTCCCTCTGAGACTATGGACAGTCACTGAGGCACGTACCACTGAGGCACACACACACACACACACACACACACACACACACACACACACACACGCACACGCACACGCACACACACATACTTTCTGAAGTCAGAGTGTCCACTTCTTCACAAAAAAATGCTAAAACTAGAGAATTCCCAAGGGGATTATGAACGAATTTATGTACAGGATCTTCAGGAAACACACACACACACACACACACACACACACACACACACACACACACACACACACACACACACACACACACACACACACACACACACACACACACACACACACACACACACAGTTCCATGCTATGGCAACTTGTCTATTCTTATGAGCACCTCATATACTAGCTGTCATAAAAAAAAAAATCACAAATAAATTTAAATGCCTTTAGTAATAAACAGTGCGATAAAGAACATCATTTACAGTTTAGAGTAATTTCCATTGACCCTTTTACGAGTGCAGCACGGATTTAATGTATTAACATAATCCAACTGTTTAAATATTAGGCACATTAGGCAAATACATACCATCAAATTTATTTATTAGAGCCATTAGAGGTTTTAATTCCTCAACTTTCCACAAACAGAAATTCAAACTAGTTGAATCAAAATCTTTCAGATAATTTTTATCACTTTTCCTAGTTCCACAAAAATTACAGTTAAAATTCAAGTTGACATTATTCATTTAAGTCCCTGAGGAAATTAACTCCTTCTCTTAAGAACCATGTTCTTGTGTCTAGCATCATTTTAAACCCATTTATTTTTGCATACATTAAACTAATTAGCTAAATAATGACAATAACAACAACTTATCTTTGATTTGTAAAAATTTGGAGTTTATTGACTTTCTCAATTAACATCATGTCATTTGAGATAGTGGATAATGAAAAATGCAGACCTTCTGGCCGGATCAGACATCACGAGGCAGAGAAACTAGGTTTTTTCATTTGTACAGCTTCTTGCACTAATAAGTCAAATGCTGTTTTTTTCAGCTTACCATACTCCATTTAGTATTAAAAACACAATACTGTCATTGAGGTTCTCTGTGGTCTTGTTCATGGTTCCTATAGGGCATAGTATGTAAGGACACTGTATTACGCTAGTACTTGCTTTGAGACCAGTCTCTTAATCTTGGTATGAAAGATGAGTGTAAATAAAGCAGCTTGTGGCAAATGAAAGGTATAAACCCTTCACGGGTATTGAAATTTTCATCTCTGTCTCTCGCTCTCTCTCTTATGCTTTATTGGAGCTGACACATTTTCTCTGCTTATTAGAGCTAAGTGGCAGTGAATTTCCTACAGCTGCGTGGGACAGTCCTGCAGCCTGCTCCACAGTTCTGTTCTCCTGCTATATGTTTGCTTGAGAGGTGAGAGAACTTCAGAATTTTAACATAGTTATAAGGATAAAATTTCCTTAGAGAGACAGATGGAGGCCTGTGAGTAAGCCTCTCACTGAAAAATATACAGCTGAATTGTGGATTATTTATGGACTACAGATGGACATGAAACACACCTGGACCTTAAATGGGGGCGTTGTAGATGCTGGAGGAACGAATGTATTTTTCTTCTTTGTAAAACCGTTATCTTCTCAACCATCTGAATGTGATTGATGAAATATATTTTACTTGAAATACATATGAAATGGAAATTATATAACAAGTTTTTCTGGATGAAACTGCAAATCATTTTTTAATTGTCATTTCATTCCAAAAATAAACTGACTGAAACAATTTAGTTTTGGCTAATGAATATATATGTTATATAGAACTTAATATATTTAAGTTAATATATTTAATAACTTTACTATAATAACTTTAGAACTTCAGAATGTTGACCATTGACACAAATGTATAAGAATCATTGAATCGGCATCTTTCAAACTGCTGTGAACTGAAATTATATAGATAAAGAGACACATGTCTCTTTATGTCTCTTCTTTGCAGAACATCTTACTGTTTCTCTTGTGTCTCTTTCTGTTCAGCTCTGTCAGTCAGTCATGTTTCTTTTACAAATAATAATTAAAAAAAATTGGTGGAAAATTTGCTTGTTACAATACTTTTTTTTTTTTACATTGTATTTTAACACATTTTTTGGGGGATGTGGTTGCCATGTTGAAGTCATGTTTTAAGTAAATAAATATTTGAATAAATGTTTAAACAGTCAGCCATTAAAATTATTATACATTTATTGTGATTCTTTGAGGTGAAATATAAACCGTATACATCTTTGAATACCACACTTGCTAAACCTACTGGCAGTATAAAGACAAGGAAGGAGCTGTAATAAAAACATCCTAAAAATGAACTAGAGTGCTAACACATGAGTAAACACCCACAGATGCACACAAGATGACAGAAAGCACATTTGCCTTAACTTGGTTGTTTCTACTACAACAATATTAATGCAAAAATCTATAATCAACTCAAATTGTATGCCGCTATAAAACTGTCACTGCACTGAGTTGGACAGCTGTGTATTTTTTTAAGGAAATGAAGGATTTGATTGAACAGATCAAGTAGCAGTCTCTAACAGAACCATCAGCCACACTTCCTCATTCTATATTTCGAACCCTGTCCTTTCTAATAATTGCACTTCCATGTACCAGATTACAGCATGGTAATACCAAGAATTCTTCTAATGTTTTAATAACCAGAAAATATAATGCTGCCATCTTATTCCTTATTTCATGCTTGCTCCGTGATTGTTTGTTTCGAAGCACAAATGACAGCAGTTGTTTTGTGGCACAATTTTTTTTTTTATTAATTAAAGATGATGAATGATGAAAACATACTGTGCTTTTTGCAGTTTGCAGAGTCCTCCAAATAAACGACAAGCTTATTTTGGCAAAACCATTTTCTGAACACTTTTTCAGTTTTGAACTGTGGAGTGTTTTTAATGTGTGGTGTGCTCCATAATTTCCGTTGCACTAAAGTGCATATATTCATGGAATAATGACATTTATCTCTGCAACCCTCTTTTTCACTCTTTCTTCACTGCCTAGCCAAAACCACCACAACGTTATTCGCTCTATCTGCCAGAACATCCTCTTTACTCATCGTCAACAAACACCACCATCACTTATTCCACAGCAGTTAATCAGTGATTTTAAGTTAAATGATTTCCTGTTATTACACATTTTATATTTTTTCAAATGGAGAGTTTTAATGATAAATTATATTTTAATACTAGGTAGATTCTATTATCTTATTTTCTTATTAACTGATTTATATCATGTGTCTCTATTTGCACCGAAGGTCTGATATCATGCACTCACTCACACATCTCATAGGGAGATGCTGAAAAAAACTCAGAAGTGAATTTCATCACAAATGTTGCTAGGATAAAATTAGTATTGAAATGAGAAAAATATGAAACGCATATATGTTGACTTCATTGGTGGTAAAACAACAGTAATACTTTTATATTATTTTTGCCTGCTCCAGACAATTATGCCAACTTAAAAAAAATCACTTTGCTACATTGTACTTATTCCTGGAGGTGATACAATGGCTAACGATCCAGGAAAAAAAATATTTTCCCATGAAAGACACATACCCAATAGAGGAGACCTAAATAGTGCACTATAAGCTACAGGAATCTAGCATGTGCAGTTACTAAATCACATCTTGGATCATATGTAATCTGCTGTAATGCATATGTTCTACATTTACCAGCAATATCATGTTCCTGCTTTAATAATATATTGCCTATAATCAGATCTTGTATTCAGACACTATTGTGTTAGCATCATTCACATAGTTTTGCTGTGCTTTTATGCAGCCCCAGTTTGCCTTTAAAAGCATTTATTATTTCCAGGCTTTCATTCATTGCCTGCATTCCCACAATCCTTTCATTCACTACTACCTTACTCCACCATTCATCATTCACCATTTCCATTCAGTCCAGAGACATTCATCCTTCAGTTCAGAGAGAGAAAGTGAGAGAGTAAAAGCGAGGGAGAGTGAGAGAAAATAAGAGACACCTACACTCAAACATGATGTACGTGCAAGACAGCAAGACCCCCTGTTGGAAGTGAACCCTTATCTTCCTCTCCACAGACTACTCCTATTCACCTGGCCTGAACCCACTGTGTTCCCTGGTGGCTTTTGCCACTATTCATACACACACACACACACACACACACACACACACACACACACACACACACACACACACACACACACACACAGTACATAAAAATACAGTTTTGTATACCAGAACTGTGCCTTTGATTTGTGAAAAAGGGCTTTTACCATATTTAGGGGTAAATAATGTAAAAACTTCACAAAGTGACAAAAGATAATAACACTGTACAAACACATTGATACAAGATCAGCTTTCATAACACAGTGAACCCAGGCAGGAAAACAATGAATATATTTACGCACACAGGCTTACACACTCCTGATTAATATACAGTAAGAAAAAAAAAAAAAAGAAATCCAGTGAAAATTGCTTCAAAACCACAACTACACTTGAGAAAGCTCTTAACTTTCCCTGCCTATGTTCACTTTCTTGTGCTGTTCTTTCCCTCTCTCTCTCCTACCTGATTGTCTAGTTGTTTTCCCTGGCGACTCCCGGCTTCCGTTCCCAGGCTGGGAGGTGGGCCAGTGGCCACAGTACACATACTTTCCAGCTCTGAAGGCCAGCGGAGGCTCCTCCTGTCCACACAGCCCTGCAGGAAGAACTCCACTCCTGATTGCTGCCATTGCTAGACACTATCACTTCGATTCACAGACCTGTAAGCATCCAGGGAGGGAGACATCACCGTAAAAATAAAGGAGGAAAAAAAAAAGAATGCATTAAATCAGTAAACCATACATAGTCTGACAACACTGCCACCTGAAAACATCTTTACTACAATTTTGCCTAAATATACACTCACCGAGCACTTTGTTAGGAATACATGTACAGGATGGGCCATTTATATGGATACACCTTAATAAAATGGGAATGGTTGGTGATATTAACGTCCTGTTTGTGGCACATTAGTATTTGTGAGGGGGCAAACTTTTCAAGATGGGTGGTGACCATGGTGGCCATTTGGAAGTCGCCATCTTGGATCCAACTTTTGTTTTTTCAATAGGAAGAAGGTCATGCGACACATCAAACTTATTGGGAATTTCACAAGAAAAACAATGGTGCACTTAGTGTTAACGTAACTTTATTCTTTCATGAGTTATTTACAAGTTTCTCTTTGTTCACAGCCATTGACATGTCGAAGAGGTTAACACGAGATGAGTGGATCAAAATTGTGTTGATATCTGGTGAACGCAGTAACCGGGTCATTTCAGATTTCAGATTTCAATGCAAGACACCCTACGAGACCACCCATCTCTCATGCTACAGTTAGCAAACTGCTTGCTAAGTTTCGTGAAACTGGTTCAGTGTTGGATTTGCCAAAATGTGGACGCATGAAAACGTCACTAATGAACAAACATCAGTGGCTGTCCTAGCTTCATTCAGCAAGAGCCCACAGCGTAGCACTCGCTGCATGTCACTGGAGAGTGGCATTAGTCGAACATCCCTTCAGCGGATATTAGCTACTCACAAATGGCACCCTTACAAACTCCAGCTACTGCAGCATCTCAACAAGGATGACCCAGATCGGCGAACACAATTTGCAGAATGGGCAAAACAAAAATTGGAACAGGACCCTCAGTTCACGCAGAAGATTTTGTTCAGTGATGAGGCAAACTTTTATGTGAATGGTGAAGTTAACAAACAAAACCACTGTTATTGGTCTGACACTAACCCACATTGGATAGATCCCTCCAAGACTGTTGGAACAAAAAAAGTGATGGTATGGTGTGGTATATGGGGTACAAAGATAGTGGGGCCATTCTTCATCAATGGAAACCTCAAGGCCACTGGATATTTGGAATGATGATGTGTTTCCCTCTTTATGCACTGAAGCTGGCACGTTCCCTGAGTTTTTCCAGCAAGATGGTGCACCACCACATTATGGGTGTCAGGTCCGAGTATTCCTAGATGAACAGTTTCCTGAAAAGTGGATTGGTCGTCGTAGGCCAGTTGAATGGCCCCCAAAGTCTCCCGATCTGATGCCCTTAGACTTTTTTTGTCTATGGTGTGAAGATACGAGATGTGCAGCACCTGAAACTACGGATACTGGAAGCCTGTGCTGGCATTTCTCCTGCGGTGTTGCTATCAGTGTGTGAAGAGTGGGAGAAGAGGATTGCATTGACAATCCATCACAATGGGCAGCACATTGAACACATTTTATAAGTGGCCAGAAACTTGTAAATAACTCATGAAAGAATAAAGTTACATTAAAACCAAGCACACCATTGTTTTTCTTGTAAATTCCCAATAAGTTTGATGTGTCACATGACCCTCTTCCTATTGAAAAAACAAAAGTTGGATCCAAGATGTCCGACTTCAAAATGGCTACCATGGTCACCACCCATCTTGAAAAGTTTGCCCCCTCACATATACTAATGTGCCACAAACAGGACGTTAACGTTAGTTATTAATATTAATATCACCAACCATTCCCATTTTATTGAGGTGTATCCATATAAATGGCCCACCCTGTACACCTACACACATCACTGAATTATCTTATTAGCAATTGTGTGGCCAAAGTACGATATATAATATCATGTAGATATGGGCAAAAAATGCCATGTAAAGGTAAAATGTTCACATCAACCATCTGAATGAAGAGAAAATATATGTTTGTGCCAAATGGGCTGGTTTGAGCATTTCTATAACTGTTGATCTCCTGGGACTTTCACACAATCTCAAGTTTGCTCATAATGGTGCAATAAAAAATTAGCAGCAGCTCTGTGGAAAGAAAATGGCCAGGCTAGCTCAAGCCAACATAAACCTTAGAGGACCACTCTTGTGTTAAGCAGAAAAGCATCTCAGGATGCACAATGTCTTGAACACCAATGCTGTTGAGCTACATCAGCAGGGAACCACATTGGGTTCCATTAAACAGGACGCTGAGGATGCAGTGGGCACAAGCACACAGGTGAAGACTGGAAAATCATAGACTGGTCCAAGGAATCTTGATGAGGCACACAGATGGTAGCGTAACAGTTTGGTAACCATCAGTACAAATCCATGAAATTAACCTGAACTTGAGGATCACAGAATGAAAGGGCACATGAAAAATCTGCAATAATTGTTCTTCCAACCTGGACCAGAATCACTAGAAGCATGTTTCCAACATCTTGTGGAATCCATGCCATGAAGAATTGAAGCTGTATTAAGAGCAAAAAGGGTACTCTACACAGTAGAGTATTTTCAGAAACATTGTACAGGTGAGGGTCATAATGGATCCGGAATCTATTGCAGAAGCACTGGGAGCATGATGTTGGGAATATACTCTGGATGGAACAACATGTGTGTACACACATATACAGTACATACTCAAGCTTAGGGGTAAATTACACTGGAAATACGTTCTGGATATATTGGTGTAAATCACATGAGCCCACTTTAGAATGTAAGCAATTTTGAGGAGTAGAGTAAGAGAAGACTTAAAAAAAAAAAAGAAGATATAGGGAAAACACAAGCTTGATCCACAAACTTACAGTAACCTGAGATAAGCATTGAACTAGGGATGCTGGAACCATGAGGCAGCAAAGTTTTACCACCTAGAGTTAATACATTATTTAAAAAAACATGGAAATGTAACATGTAAATAAGAAGCAAAGCACTGACAATGTAAATGACGTTTATCACAATAATTAACATTTTAAGTGTACATGAGTTTATCTTTGACCCTGCTGTGAGCTTCATCCTGTCCTACCCTGTCAGTAAATTGCTACACAGCACACCCACAAGTTTCACGTAGCCCCAAAGCTGAAGCTGATCATCAGTCAACTAGACTTTTATGTGATGTGAGTAAAACACAAATCCATGCAAATTGCATAATGATAGGGGCACTGATTTGCACATTTGGTAGACTTTTATGTCAGTGTGGTAATCATTTGCAGAGGCTGTACGGTGCTAAAGCCGAAAAGCAGCTGTGGTGGCCACATAAAAGCCACGGACAGACACGTTACTAGCCTTTGGGGGGATATCGACACTCATGCTGGTGCTGGCTGCCTGTGCTGTTTAAAGTTATATATAAACGAGGGGTGTACATATGAAACTGGGACTTTTGATTGTGCAGAATAACAGAACACAGTTATGAGAGTAAAAACTCCCTTTATTTCTCTATATAATCCTCTGCTACACTAAAAGACTTATACTAGAATTTCTCTTGTGCTTGGTTACCATCAATGATTGTCCATGATTGAACTGCCTGCTTCATGTCTGAAATGCTGGCCTGCTTCAATGTGCAACAAAATGGTTAATGTGCAAATGTCTTTTATCACAAAAATTACACATACAGGGGATGTGGCAATGCCTCCTAACCAAGTTCCTGTAATGTGCAAGTGGTGTGATTGTGTGTACAGTTTTCCATCAATTTTCAAGGATCAAGCTTACCACCTGAATGTTCCAGAGAAAGCCTGCAGTGGGCTCTGAGCCACATCAGCTCGGACCATCATTCACAGACATACAGCTTTCTTTTAAACATTTGCACGATTCAAATGTTTTACTGTGGAGGATCTCATCAACATACTGTGCTTGAAGCTTTCTGTAAATGTCAATCAGTTTTACGCTTACTTTCATGAGAAATTTCATCAAGTCCTGGTTTGACAACCCTTATATAATGTATTAATGTATATATTAATATATGTACTGTATGTAGGAATATACATATAAGCCAGATTGAAAATTAAGTAGGTATACTTAAAAAAATACTGCTGACTTTATATGAATGCTACACATTTAAGCATTAGCAAAATAAATCAAACTGTGGAAGGCACAAAGGCCAACCATGACACAGGGCTCAACAGGAAGAGTGCTATTAGGCAGCAATTAATGAAGGAGAACAATATTCAGTACACTTTTTCTCCAGTTCTTGTCTCTCATAGCGGATATTATGGAAACACATGATGTAATACAACCTATAACAATTGTTTTGGCTGTGGAAACAGAAAAAGCCCTGTCCTGTCTAATCAGTACGTGTGTCAGGATTGTGAACAGTGCATCTCTTTGTGAAACTGCAACTGTATATATTTATATATTCCAGTGTATTAAAAATATATGTTATTTATAAAAGTTATGCATACAAACAATGTAAAACACGCATTGTAAACTGTTGTATTTGATATTAACATTTTTAATAGAATAAAATAAAAATAATGTTGAATAACTGAAATCTAATACAATGTCTAGTTCTATGCACATTTATTAATCAAATCTGAATCATTCACTAATTTAAATTTACTTTACTAAGGAATTCATTTAAATATTTAATTCTTTCTTTCTTTCTTTACTTACTTAAATATGTAATTATTAAGGTATTTATTATTCATAATTATTTAAATATAGAAATCCCCTTAACCCTCAACTGCTCAGATGTGTGAGAAGAGAAGAGTGTCTGCTGAATGCTGTAAATGTAAATGCAAATATCCAAAAGAGTAATGAACCAGCAACAGAGTAATGGGTGCCCAAGGTTTGTAGACATGTGTGGGGAAAAAGATCTCAAGGAAGAACTACACTATGAGTCAAAAGTTTGGAAAAACATTCTAATTGCATGGTCTGTCCTGATTTCTATTCCTCTCTACATTGTAAAACAATGCTGTAAGCACTAATCTCCATGTGAGATGTCTGCTACTTACGCTCCTGTAAAGCATTCACACCTCTCTAATCTCAGGTGCTGTTAATTGGTGATTTTTGAGGCTGGCGACTCTAAACGAACTACCAAACTTGTGTCCAAACATTTGACTGGTACTGTACCGATTTAAAAGGTAAATGCAAGCTATTATAGAAAGGTACTGTATGATAAAACAGTGCATCACAATGTGCTACATTTAGGCTGTGCACCTGCAGACTAGTCAAAGTGCCTATGCTAGTCCTTGTCCACTGCCGAGAGTGCATACAAAGGACACCTGAGTATGAGAACTCAATTGTATGTATTTGTGTATGTGTATGTGTGACTTACCTGGGAAAGCTAAGACTCCATTATGGAAAATTGGTGAGTCACTAGAAGCTGCAGGATGCACTGAGCAATGCTCTAATGGAAAACCATTGGTCCTGGCATTCATATCAATGTTATTTGGCACATACCCGTATCTAAATGGTTTGACACAAAGTTCAAATTCCAATTATTACTAGAAGTTCTGTGAATCAATTTAATAGCAGTTAGCAAGCCAACCTATGAAGGGATGGCAGTAGGATGCTGGTAGATCAAATTAATAGAGAATGGAAGAAGGGTAACTGTATTGTTAATATGCCAATTAGTAGTAACAAATTAACCAGCCTATATCAGCTTTATTTAATGGTTTAAAACGATGTCCCAAAGCTTATATTGTGACAGTGATATTAGCACATGGACTATCTTCAGAGTGACATCTGAGGAGCTGATTTAAGTCAGTGAGGCAGCGTAGCATGACACACAGCAGTCAGAGGTTGGTAAGGAGCTGTGATTGAATTAGAGTGCAGCGGGTGAAGAGCTAGGTCGACATTCAGGACAGAAAGCTCTCTGTGCCCTGCCTGCAGACAGGAAACTACCAGGCTCACTCCGATTAAGCCTGCTTCCTCTCTCGTTGCTCTTACCTCTCTGCGACCCCCTGGCCTTGTGACCTTCGCTCTGAATGTGGCAGTGCTCCAGCAGAGAGGCCTGGCAAAGATAATGGAGAGACACACAATATACACAGCACACAGGGCATACAGGACACACCACACACACACACACACACACACACACGCACACACAATATACACAGCACACAGGGCATACAGGACACACCACACACACACACACACACACACACACACGCACACACGCACACACACACACACACACACACACACACACACACACACACACACACACACACACACACACACACACACATGCACACACACAAAACAAGCACACATGAAAAACCACTCATCCATTGAAAACTGCACATAACTTCAATTCAAAAACAATATGCTCCTTTCTGGCTCTTGGTTGGGATACCTTGCTGAAGAATTCAACAGACATCAGAGGCCATGAATTAAAATGTCAAGTCTGTCTGTAGGACAGCTCCACCACTCCTGTCTCTATTCCTTCTTTTGGCCCCAAACAAATTGTACCAGTAATTTTTTCCTCTCCAGGAGTTTTAGGAGTGGTAATGTGAAGCACCTGTAGTCACACAGAGGCCAGAGTATTGCTGCAGGAGTGTGTGACCTATACATAATCTCTCTCTCTCTCTCTCTCTCTCTCTCTCTCTCACACACACACACACACACACACACACACACACACACACACACACACACACACACACACACACACACACACACACACACATTGTACACAAACACACATCACAATATGCATCACAAAATATAGGTTTACATTATAAAAAATGTAAAGGGCTTTGGTGAATACTTCTACAAAAATATTATGTTCTTGATAAATTTGTTAAAAAAAAAACGAAAAGGGGAAATACATGAATTCATTAATTCCTCTCCTATATCACTTATCATATATACAGGGTCACAGTGGATTAGAGCCTAGCCCAGGAGACTAGGGCACAAGGCAGAGTATACCCTGGAAAAGGGGCCAATCGATTGCAGGGCACACACACTCTCACACACCTAAAACCCAGAGGAAACCCACCAAGTGCAGGGAGAACATAATACAAACTTCACACACACAAACCCGAGGCAGGAATCCACCCCTCAGCCCTGGAGGTGTGAGGCCACAGTGCTAACCATATGCCACTGTGCCGCAAAATTTTTTAAAGTTACTTATTATTATCATTTTTTATTATTTTTGTTTAGATTAGAATGACACCTGCACTATATATTGTAGGTAGTGATGAAGAGCTCTTAGACAGATCTACAAGGTCTTTGGCTTTCTCCACTGAAATTGTGTAACTATGTTCCAGGTATGTAGAATGAATATATGAAGCATAGCCCATTACAAATGATTAATACGGTGTAGAATATACGAAGCGATTAAAATAGTGAAAAAATCACACAAACCTACAGTCATTACAATCACAGTTGTAACCCTAAACAAACAAGAACTCTTCAAAGCCACCATTATCTCATCTAGGCATTACAGTGAAACATTATCTATTATCTATCATGTATACAAAATACAAACTCATGAATATACAACTAGATCTGGCAACCCAGGCATTGTAGATTGTAGAAGATTGGTCTGCTGGTATGACAGACTCATAAAAGACCTTCACCCTTTAGAGACACACTGCCAGATCCCAAGGGGAAAGACTGCATACTACAGCCAGCTTTTATCACTGTCACCTCCTATTAGACAGAGAAAGTGCACTTCATCAAGCTAGAAACTCTCTACTTCCAGCAAGATAATGTCAGTGTACAAGGAAGTCAGATAGCAATCTCCACATGAATTGAGATTTTCAGCATGGGTTTTCATACCAATATCTAATCTGAAAGGTTTAGGAATTTCTACAAGTAATAATTTAAACTTGTAGTGTTGTGGAATTTCAGACTGTAATTCAAGGGTGGATAGTAATGAATTACATGTACTCTCGTTACAGTGCCTGTGAACATGGGTCACAGTAATGGTACGTAGTATAATTAGTTTAATTTGTATTAATAAATCATAATACAGAGCGTTTTTTCCACTGTTACAGGCTAAAAAAATAAATGCATTCAATTTGGGAAAACTGGGATCCGATTAAAAGGCAGCTTGTACAAATTTGAAATAATTATGTTTAATCAAAAATAAACTAGTTTCCTGCCTAAAGTCTACACTTTCTGTAATGTTTAGCAGCAGAAATGAGAGACAGATGAGCATCCCTAACCCAAATAGGTGTAGAGGTGTCTTCAGTTTTAAATATGTCAAAGGAAACAGCATGATAATTATCTGTAAATTATGTGAGCCAAAAGCTTCACAGCTCAACAATCAAACATACATGTAAGGTAGCTGAGTGAGTGAAATGAGCTAGCCATATATTTAGCTGTTTTACAATGTGAAAGCTCTGTATTAAACCTAAGATATCACTTTGCTGTTCAGTAGTGATGGTTTGTTGTGTTAATAATAATAATAATAATAATAATAATAATAATAATAATAATAATAATAATAATAATGTGTAAGGGGCATGCTTGCTAACTAGCTAACTGTATTGCTTGATACTTCTGTGCATTAACATGAGCTAGCCAGCTAACAAACAAGCAAGCTACTGAAGCAATACTAAGCGGATTTTTTACAGTTAATGAGATAATGTTTTCTTTATGTTCCTTTAATAAGTGAGATTAGTTTCAGTACAGTATAGCTCAATTTGTGAGTTGATATAATTTAAAAAAAAATCTGAATCTGAATGTCTACTTAAATTTCTATATGTAGACCTATAGAGAAATTATTTATAAAGTAATTACTCAAGTAGTGTTTCACTATATGATTTTTTATTACTGAGGGAATGTAATTGCTCACTACTGTTAATTTAAATCAAGCGAATTATTTCTAAAGTAGAAGTACATTTACTCAAGTCAGTCACCACTGCTGTAATTGCTACAGGGTGGTTTTTATTGTTGTGTAATAACTGCTTATTGCAGACAATTTGTATTTAAGCATATGCCTACACACTCACTAAGACTGTTCGTTCGCCTGTTAGTGGAAAGTCCTCTGCTATCCCATGACTCTTGCTGCTAATACGATGGTTGGTGAGTAAACATGACCACATGAAATAACTTACTACTCATTTCACAAATCACACACCACTTACTTTAAATGCAGGGTGTGATCCTTTTCATCTTGTGAAGTGTGTGCTATATCAAGGCCATATGTAACATGCAGGGCTGCTCTGGCAATAAAAACAGGGCTTTATTAAATGTGAGTTCAGGGCTTGAACCCCCTATTAGATAGAGTTTCAGGGTCAGCCTCTTTCTATTATCCACTCACATGACGCAAGGTTAGTCCCAACCCCTCTGTTCACCTTCACCTAATGCTGACTATGCTGAATATGCTGCACACATGGACAAGAGTTCTTCATATTTATTTATTTTGTATTTTGAATTACCCGTACATTCAGAAACCCAAACCTTCTCGACTATGCACACACATTCCCATTAAATTACGGCATAAGCATCTTTTACAGTGATTTCACTTATACTGCTTAGGGAGAATCACTAAAGATGCTTTACATGCTTCCTCTGGGCAACATAATTCGTAAACATGGTATTAGTTTTCATTGTTATGCTGATGACACACAATTATATGTCTCAGCAAAATCAGATGAGAAAAAACAGTTTGCTAAAATTGAGCAGTGTGTGCAGGACATACGAGATTGGATGTAAATTAATTTTCTTCTGCTTAATCCTGATAAGACAGAAGTTCTAGTCATAGGACCACAAGTAGCTAGAAGTAAGCTTTCTGATCACACTGTAACTTTAGATGGCCTTTCTGTTCCATCAAGTGCAACAGTAAAAGACCTTGGTGTGATTATAGATTCCAGCCTTTCGTTTGAAGCTCATGTAGATAATATTACCAGGATAGCTTTCTTTCACCTTAGAAATATTGCCAAGATAAGAAACATATTGTCACTAAATGATGCAGAAAAACTAGTTCATGCTTTTATCACCTCTAGGTTGGACTATTGTAACGCCTTACTGTCTGGTTGTTCAACTAGGTGTATAAACAAGCTTCAGTTAGTACAGAATGCAGCAGCGAGAGTCCTCACTAAAACCAGAAGATACGAGCACATCACCCCTATCTTATCTACACTGCATTGGCTCCCTGTGAAATTTCGCATCGATTTTAAGATACTACTTTTGACATTTAAAGCACTAAATGGTCTGGCGCCACAGTATTTGAGTGAACTGTTAGTGTCTTACGATCCGCCACGCCTACTTCGATCAAAGGATGCAGGCTGCCTGTCAGTACCACGTATTATTAAAACTACAGCAGGGGGCAGATCTTTTTCTTACAAAGCCCCAAAGTTATGGAATAGTCTTCCTATTAATGTTCGGGACTCAGACACAGTCTCAGTGTTTAAGTCTAGGCTAAAAACCTATTTATTTAGCCAAGCATTTTTGTAAATAGATTAACCTTAGGTAAAGGAGCAGATCTGGGGGACTCATGGACGTAGAGTATTCTGGTGAACTGGTATGTTTAGATGCTGTCCTCCCCACTCTCATTGTTCACTCAGGTTTGTTGACGGTGAGGTGATTGGTTGCTTTACATCTCAGGGAGCCCTCATGTTTGTGTTTCCTTCTGGCTCTCCCTTTTAGTTATGCTGTTATAGTTAGTCCTGCCGGAGTCCCTGCTTGCACTTTGCACTAATATACATTCACCTTATACATGTTGACTGTGACCAGACCTAACTGGCATCTCTCCTTATTTTCTGTTCTCTCCTTTTCTGCTCTCTCCTCTCTCTCTCTCCCTCTCTTCTTTCCCTCTCCCTGTCTCTCTGTCGAGCTATACATGTTCGCTCCTGAGTTGCCAGTGATCCAGACCCCTCTGCCCCCTGGAGTCCTGCTACTGGTTGGAGATCTCGTCGCATGGATGCCACGTGTGGTCTGCCTGGATTCGTATGGTGGCTGGGGATGGTTTCCATTAAGACTGTCCTATCATCGATTGATGCTCTGGGGACCTGCGACTTCAGTTGTTCGATAGCTCAGGACTGGAATCTCCTACAGTCTACCTGAGCCTCCGGGAACAAACTGGACTCCTTTAATTTAATTTTAACACATCTCCTGTTACACTGAACTTCCAGTACACATTATTATGCTGATCATTCTCTGCTATCCGTTATCACCCAGATGAGGATGGGTTCCCTGTTGAGTCTGGTTCCTCTCAAGGTTTCATCTCAGGGAGTTTTTCCTTGCCACCGTCGCCCTCGGCTTGCTCATCAGGGACAATCTTATCATTTTGATTCATACACATTGCATAAAAACTTACTTCTTTTTATTGTGTAAAGCTGCTTTGCGACAATGTCAATTGTTAAAAGCGCTATATAAATAAAATTGAATTGAATTGAATTGAATAATGAACTATAATAGCAGCACCTCACTTACCAACAATGATACCACAATTATAAAAAAAGAATTTCCCCATGCTTTAACTACCACACCAGCAGAGTGAAAACTTCACCCTCACCCAAGCTGTCCCTGCATCAGGCTGTAGTCCTCAAATGCCTCAAAACTAACAATACAGTCTTATGCAAAAAGTTTAGGCACCCCTTGATAAATAACAGATTTTGGTGTTTCAGCTTTTTTACAGATGGTGTAATGCTTGCTTCCAGAATTTGCTGGCATTTAGTGGAATCCATTCTTCCCTCCACCAGTGCAATGTTTCATGTGCCGCTGGCTGCAACACAACCCCAAAACATGATAGATCCACCCCCATGCTTAATAGTGGGCAAGGTGTTCTTTTCATGAAATGCTGCTCCTTTTTTTCTCCAAACATGCCTTTGCTGATTGTGGCCAAAGAGTTCTATTTTAAATTCATCAGTCCACAGCACTTGTTTCCAAAACGCATCAGGCTTCTGTAGATGTTCTGTTGCATACTTCTGACGTTGTATTTTATGAAACCTTGTAAAAAGAATCTGAGACTCTGGAACTCTTAGGCCATGTCCACACGTAGCCGGGTATTTTTAAAAATGGAGATTTTTCTCTGCAGTTTTCGCCTTTTGTCCACATGCAAATGCCGTTTTGGTCGTTGAAGACTGAGGTTTTGTAAAACTCCGGCCAAAGTGAAGATTTTCCAAAAATCCGTTTTCAGTGGTGTTGTGTGGAGGGGAAACGGAGATTTCGAGTTGTTGTAACATCATGATGATGTTATTGTCTGTGTGGCAATCTTCTTAATTTTATGTCATCTTTGTTTATGAAGATATTGTGTGCAATAGTGGACGTACATACAGTAAACAAGTGATTGTGTTAATGTTGCGTACTGGACTTTTTACATGTATATACATACATGCGCAGTTACTCACACATTACGTTAATGAACAGAGGTGCCTGAATATACTACTAAGCTCACTGCTGCTACATATTGTACAAAACTCTGATGATACAGACCCCACAGACAGTGATAGCAGTTTTGGACGAGACCCGGTTGGACTTCTACAAAGTACAACAGGTAATGACGTTTTGTCTAGGCTTCTGATTGGCCCCCTGTTGATTAAGGAGGCTCCAACAGCACTTAACAGGGTGTTTGCATTTTCATGTGGACAAAGATACTTTAAAACCCTAGGTTGTGTGGACAGAATTATTTTTAAAAACAAAGAAGAAAAAATCTCTGTTTTTAAAAATTCTCGGCTACATGTGGACATGGCCTTAGAGTGCCCAAACTTTTGCAAAGTGCCATAATAATGTTTTTATGTTTGTTCAATTTATGGCATAAAAAGTAACTATGCATCAGTGTTTGCTGAAAATATTGTGCATTTTTTCCATTTCCAATAGAGATTGTGTTAAAATTTTTTCAATTAAAAAATCACCAAAATTTGTTATTTATCAAGGGGTGCCTAAACTTTTGCATACCTGTATTTTTCCAGTGCTTAAAAAGTAAGCAGTCAGGTGCTTTGAAGACTATCACTCAGTTGCCCTGACACCAATTACTGTATTATGAAGCATTTTGCCTACTGTGGAAGCAGATTGAAGGAGGACACAATCTCGATTCCCTGTCCCATCTACAGTCGTGGCCAAAGGTTTTGAGAATTACATAAATATTGGAAATTGGAAAAGTTGCTGCTTAAGTTTTTATAAAAGCAATTTGCATATACTCCAGAATGTTATGAAGAGTGATCAGATGAATTGCATAGTCCTTCTTTGCCATGAAAATTAACTTAATCCCGAAAAAAACTTTCCACTGCATTTCCTTGCTGTCATTAAAGAACCTGCTGAGATCATTCCAGTAATCGTCTTGTTAACTCAGGTGAGAATGTTGACGAGCACAAGGCTGGAGATCATTATGTCAGGCTGATTGGGTTAGAATAGCAGACTTGACATGTTTGAAATCATTGTTCTTTCATTGTTAACCATGGTGACCTGCAAAGAAACACGTGCAGCCATCATTGCGTTGCATAAAAATGGCTTCACAGGCAAGGATATTGTGGCTAATAAGATTGCACCTAAATCAACAATTTATAGGATCATCAAGAACTTCAAGGAAAGAGGTTAAATTCTTGTTATGAAGGCTTCAGGGCGTCCAAGAAAGTCCAGCAAGCGCCAGGATCATCTCCTAAAGAGGATTCAGCCACGGGATTGGAGTGCCACCAGTGCAGAGCTTGCTCAGGAAAGGCAGCAGGCAGGTGTGAGCGAATCTGCAAGCACAGTGAGGCAAAGACTTTTGGAAGATGGCCTGGTGTCAAGAAGGGCAGCAAAGAAGCCACTTCTCTCCCAAAAAAAAACATCAGGGACAGATTGATCTTCTGCAAAAAGTATGGCGAATGGACTGCTGAGGACTGGGGCAAAGTCATATTCTCGGATGAAGCCTCTTTCCGATTGTTTGGGGCATCTGGAAAAGGCTTGTCCGGAGAAGAAAAGGTGAGCGCTACCATCAGTCCTGTGTCATGCCAACAGTAAAGCATCCTGAGACCATTCATGTGTGGGGTTGCTTCTCATCCAAGGGAGTGGGCTCACTCACAATTTTGCCCCAAAACACAGCCATGAATAAAGAATGATACCAAAACACCCTCCAACAGCAACTTCTTCCAACAATCCAACAAGAGTTTGGTGAAGAACAATGCATTTTCCAGCACGATGGAGCACCGTGCCATAAGGCAAAAGTGATAACTAAGTGGCTCGGAGACCAAAATGTTGAAATTTTGGGTCCATGGCCTGGAAACTCCCCAGATCAAAAACCCACTAATTCTGACAAACTCCAAGAAGTGATTATGAAAGAATGGGTTGCTATCAGACAGGATTTGGCCCAGAAGTTGATTGAGAGCAGTCCAGTCGAATTGCAGAGGTCCTGAAAAAGAAGGGCCAACACTGCAAATACTGACTCTTTGCATAAATGTAATGTGTGTCGTGGTGTCACATCTTGGGACCTATCATGGTCCCATCACATCAACACCGTGGTGAAAAGACCCGACAGCGTCTCTACCACCTCAGGCAGCCTGAGAGGGCTTTGAACTGCCTCCAAGGTGCTCCAGGAACTTTACTCCTACCATAGAGAGCATCCTGACGGGAAACATCGCAACCTGGTTGGGGAACAGCACCATGCAGGACAGACGAGCCCTACAGAGGGTGGTGCGATCAGCTGAGCGCATCATCCGAACTGAGCTCCCTGACCTGCACTCTGTCTACAGCAAGCGGTGCTGGACCAAGGCCAGGAAGATCATGAAGGACCTCAGCCACCCCAGCAATGGACTGTTCTTTCTGTTGCCGTCTGGGAAGCGCTTCCGCTCCCTCAAGGCCAATACAGAGAGACTGAGAAGGAGCTTCTTCCCGCAGGCGATACGGTCTCTCAATCAAACCAATACACTGGACTAAACACCCTTGCATTTTCTTGCACACACAGAACGGACAATTATGTCAATGCACATTGCACATATATGCACATATGCACATTTTGCACACTTCAAGGACTTCTTTTCACACCCCCCCCTCATCTCATTAAAACACTACCTCAAGTTTCTCACAGACTATAGTCGTAATATATTACATCACATCATTCTTCAGATTTTATATTGTAACTTTGTTGGAATCTGTTTTATAGGTTCCTTTTGTAAAAATATTTAAGGTCACGGAGCGGTCGTATAAGCATTTCACTGCATATCGTACTGTGTATGACTGTGTATGTGACAAATAAAATTTGAATTTGAATTTGATTTAATTTGATAAAAGCCTTTGAAACGTATGAAGTGCTTGTAATTATATTTCAGTACATCACAGAACAACTGAAACAAAGATCTAAAAGCAGTTTAGCAGCAAACTTTGTGAAAACTAATATTTGTGTCATTCTCAAAATTTTAGACATGGGTGGGTAGTAACAAGTTACATTTACTCCGTTACATTTACTTGAGTAACCTTTTGAAAAAAAAAATTACTTCTATGAGTTGCTTTACTCCACCATACTTTTTACTTTTACTTGAGTTGATTTGTGAAGAATAAACGCTACTTTTACTCCGCATGGCTTCAGCCATGGTCGACAGCAAAGGAAACATGTTACAGTTAGTTTAGCTGTTTTATTTAATGTTGCACTGGTAAAATATATAATTTGCTAAGCCATTTGGAGGGCAACTGAATATACAGTACATCTTATGCTGGAAATAGTCTACACTTTTGAAACATACATGTGTTACAGTATCTGTGGTACAGTAGATATCTGTTTCGAAAGATTTATGTTGTGAAAAAAGAAAAATTAGGAAATTTATCTTTCTTATTTCTTAATTTTTCTATTTTGTAAAGAAATAAATTTCATTCATTTATTTTATTAAATTTATTATTATTAAATAATAAATCATTTTATTATTTGAAAATGTCTAGGATTGAGGTCAGGGCTCATAGAAGGCCACTTTAGAATAGTCCAATGTTTTCCTCTTAGCCATTCTTGGGTGTTTTTAGCTGTGCGTTTTGGGTCATTGTCCTGTTGCAAGACCCATGACCTGCGACTGAGACCCAGCTTTCTGACACTGGCCAGCACATTTCTCTCTAGAATCCCTTGATAGTCTTGAGATTTCATTGTACCCTGCACAGATTCAAGACACCCTGTGCCAGATGCAGCAAAGCAGCCCCAGAACATAACAGAGCCTCCTCCATGTTTCACAGTAGGGACAGTGTTCTTTTCTTCATATGCTTCATTTTTCCGTCTGTGAACATAGAGCTGATGTGCCTTGGCAAAAAGTTCCATTTTTGTCTCATCTGTCCATAGGACATTCTCCCAGAAGTCAACATGTAGTTTGGCATATTCCAGTCTGGCTTTTTTATGATTTGTTTTCAACAATGGTGTCCTCCTTGGTCGTCTCCCATGTAGTCCACTTTGGCTCAAACAACGACGGATGGTGCGATCTGACACTGATGTTCCTTGAGCATGAAGATCACCTTGGATCTCTTTAGAAGTCTTTCTGGGCTCTTTTGTTACCATTGGGATTATCCGTCTCTTTGATTTGTCATGAATTTTCCTCGTGCGGCCACGTCCAGGGAGGTTGGCTACAGTCCCATGGATCTTAAATTTCTAAATAATATGTGCAACTGTAGTCACAGGAACATCTAGCTGCTTGGAAATGGTCTTATAGCCTTTACCTTTAACATGCTTGTCTATAATTTTCTTTCGAATCTCCTGAGACAACTCTTTCCTTCGCTTCCTCTGGTCCATGTTGAGTGTGGTACATACCATGTCACCAAACAACACAGTGACTACCTGGAGCCCTATATATAGGCCCACTGACTGATTACAAGACTGTAGACTCCTGTGATGCTAATTAGTGGACACACCTTGAATTAACATGTCCCTTTGGTCACATTATTTTCAGTATTTTATAGGGGTGCCATCATTTTTGTCCAGGCCTGTTCCATGACTTTATTTTTTTTAAATAATTCTGTTGAAGCATGGTTGAAAAGCAATGTCTGACTTTCATCAACATTCATATAATTTTTTTTAATTATTACTTTTGTCAGATTAAAGTTATTTCTGTGACCATTGTGAGTTTTTTTTGTTGGGTACCAACAATTTTGTACCAACAATGTTGCCCAATTTAGCTAACCCATGTCCTAAAAGAATGATCAAACCCAAAATTCGACAGGGCTGCGGTCAAAAAACAACACATCAGATAAATTAGCCTCCTCATATTATCGGCTGACAACCTTCCCTTAATGAAGCCCACTTGGTCCTTGTGAATTATACCCAGTAGAACCTTCTCCAGCCGTGAAGCCAGAATTTTTGCCAAC
Source organism: Clarias magur (assembly GCA_013621035.1). NCBI lineage: Eukaryota > Metazoa > Chordata > Actinopteri > Siluriformes > Clariidae > Clarias > Clarias magur. The sequence goes on from QNUK01000488.1 coordinate 511,143, forward strand.
ACCTTGCAATCCAAATTAATAAGACTTACTGGTCTAAAATTAACAGGATCTGTTGAATCCCTATCTTTTTTAGGTATCAGGGTTATTAATGCTTCCATAAAGGTACCAGGTAATACTTCAGCTTCAAACGCCTCTGTATAGACTTCTGTTAAAAATGGAGCCAATATATCTACATACTTTTTATAATATTCTGATGGGAGCCCGTCTGTCCCCGGCGATTTATCCGGCTTCAATGAGGTTATTGCAGCTTTGACCTCTTCTTGTGTAATGGGAGAGTCTAGTGACTCTGATTGCAAGGCATCTAACTTAGGTAACTCAATACTAGAAAAAAAATTGTTTAAATTTGTCTTCATTCGAAGTACCTGAAAATGTATATAATTGTTTATAAAACTTCTGAAAGACCTCATTTATTTCCTTTGTCAGTGACACCATAGTATTCCCTTTCTTAATAGCCGGAATAATGTTAGCAGCATTTTGTTGTTTTAATTGTCTAGAAAGGAGCTTGCCCGCTTTTTCACCTCCCTCGTAAAACCTAGTCCATAGTCTGAATAATGCATACTCAGCTTTTTTATTCTATATGTCATGTAACTGAAATTTATATTTACAAGTATCTTGATATAAGTCATTAGAATGACGTCTAGCTAACTCCTTCTCCGTTATACAAATAGTTGCTTCCAGGTTCTCAACCACGTCTCTTTCTTCCTTCTTTTTTCTTGCTGCTTGAACAATAAATTTTCCTCTAATATATGCCTTTGATGCCTCCCATAAAGACGCTAACTTATCAGTGCTTCTAATATTCAGTTTAAAAAATGAGGTCAGATCATCAGCCAACAATGCTCCAAAACACAAATCTTGTAATAGTGCCGTATTTAACCGCCACCTTCCTTTTCTACCAGCTTCTGTGTTTAAAGCTATATCCAATTCTACTGTTGCATGGTCTGATTACACTATTGCTCCAATTTTAGAATCTATGACTTGACCGATAATAGAATTTGAAACAAAAAAAAAATCTATCCTAGAGTGAGATTTATGGCATTGAGAAAAAAAAAGTATACTCTCTTCCCGTTGGGTTGACTAGGCGCCATATATCAGTCAATCCAATATTCTCCATTAGCATATGGAGGGCAGCTCTATCCCTTGGTATAGAGGGTCCTTGATATTTACTCTTATCCAAAACCCTATCCATAACCTGATTAAAGTCCCCTGCCAAAATAATTTGTCCCTCTTTGTCTCCAAGAATATTGTTTATCTTATTAATAAAATCTGGATCTGCCTTATTGGGGGCATATATATTGCATAATATCATTTTAACTCCATTAATGAGAGATTCTATACATATAATCCTGCCAGCATCATCTTTAGTTTCTGTCAACACTAGAAAATTAAGCCTCTTATTAACTAGAATCATTACCCCATTTACTCGTAAAAGATGAATAAAATACATGGCCTACCCAATCTCGTTTAAATTTTAGTGCTTCAATATCTGTTAAGTGACTTTCTTGCACAAAAGCAACATCTACTTGTTTATGTTTGAGATATGTCAGGACCTTTTTTCTCTTAATCGGGCTCCCACAAATATTCCATGTTATAAACCTGATGTGACTACGTATTTATATAAAACAGATAAATCGCACACAATCGTGCGCGTAATCAAATCCGTTA
>QNUK01000489.1:0-15000 GCA_013621035.1 Clarias magur
CGGCGGAGGAAGAGGAAGCTCGCTGTCCTCGGCGGCGCATGAAGGCGACGGCAGAGGAAGAGGAAGGAGCTCATGATCCTCAGCGACGCATGAAGGCGGCGGCGGAGGAAGAGGAAGTTCGCTGTCCTCAGCGGCGCATGAAGGCGACGGCGGAGGAAGAGGAGGAAGCTCGCTGTCCTCGGCGGCGCATGAAGGCGACGGCAGAGGAAGAGGATGGAGCTCGTGATCCTCAGCGGCGCATGACGGCGGCGGCGGAGGAAGAGGAAGCTCGCTGTCCTCGGCGGCGCATGAAGGCGGAGGGAGAGGAAGCTCGCTGTCCTCGGCGGCGCATGAAGGCGACGGCAGAGGAAGAGGATGGAGCTCATGATCCTCAGCGACGCATGAAGGCGGCGGCGGAGGATGAGGAAGCTCGCTGTCCTCAGCGGCGTATGACGGCGGCGGCGGAGGAAGAGGATGGAGCTCGCTGTCCTCGGCAGCGCATGAAGGCGGCGGCGGAGGAAGAGGAAGCTCGCTGTCCTCGGCGGCGCATGATGGCGGCGGCGGAGGAAGAGGAAGCTCGCTGTCCTCGAAGGCACTGTGCTGCGTCGGAAGCTTGCCGTCCACAAAGGCACAGTGCAGCGACGGAAGCTCGCCGTCCACAAAGGCACTGTGCAGCGACGGAAGCTCGCCGTCCACAAAGGCACTGTGCAGCGACGGAAGCTCGCCGTCCACAAAGGCACTGTGCAGCGACGGAAGCTCGCCGTCCACAAAGGCACTGTGCAGCGACGGAAGCTCGCCGTCCAGTGCAGCGACGGAAGCTCGCCGTCCACGAAGGCACAGTGCAGCGACGGAAGCTCGCCCTCCTCTTCACCGCGGTGCAGCGGCGGCAGCTCGCTGTGTTCAGTGGCACGGTGCAGCTGTGCTAGTAGCCCTTGGAGCTCGGACACCTGCTCCCGCAGATCACGAATGCGCTCTTCGTTACTCAGAGCGCACCGCCGAAAGCTGCTCCAAACACTCTGGGACGCTGCTCCCAGCTGCACGTCCCACTCACACTGCGCTCTTCTGCCGCTATGCCGTTTGGTTCTCCTCCTGCTCTCCGCGTCGGTTCCCCAAACTCCAAACATCGTTGCCCCCCCCAAAAGAATCTCCCGGGGGAAGGGCTCCTCTGCTATGCCTCTTGTTAGGTCTTGCATTCTGTCACGTTTCTGGGTGTGAGGCATAAACGCAAGAGGATCCAGGTGGTTCAGGGAAACGATGATTTATTGATTGATAAATACAAAAAACATGGAAATAAACAGAAACAGATATACTTTAAATAAAACGAAACCAAAACACAAATTAAGACACGACATACACTTTAAACTCATTGTAACTAATGCAAGACAATAACCTAGAACTTAAACACACCTTTTATAATGAACTTAATGATCAACTCGGATCAGGTGCGCGCCCACGTGACCTGACCGAGTTGAGAACTGGGAAATGAAGTAACCAATCGAACATCAAAAGAACTACACAAACTTGTCTAGAGGGCGCTTTGGCGCCCTCTAGGGGTTATCCCTGACAACACACACCATCTCCTTAGTGTCTTTCTTTACTTGATGCATGACAATAATTTGACCCTTCTAAAACAGAGTAATATCTTTGCCATGACCACAGGATGCCTTCTGACCTGTTGTCTAGTGTAACAAACATGCTACTATTCTTGCAATACTAGCTGTTAACAGAAATAATGGGTAAGGACCACCAGAGATATCGATTATATATTTAAAGTGTATGTACATTTAATATTATGCTGTATATTTACACCACCCATACACCCGCCACGCATATCACACTCATACTGTCCACAATGATGCCAAAGGTTTAGAGTCCTTTCTCTCCTTTGCACACAAGTCCATTAACAAAAACAAAAACCATAGAACGTCCCGCTCCACACCCGATGCCCTCCGTGAGCAACGTCTCCTTTAAGGGTGACACGGTGATCACAGACGCACCGGTCTCATGCACACTGCCGCTGGTGTAGTTAATCCGGGAGGAACCGCCGTCACTCACACCTCCTCCCGGGACATACACACACACATAAAACACAAAACACACAAAAACCCTCTTGCATAGCAGGAGGAATAGCCGTGAATGCAGAGTAGGCTATATAATGTGCTATAAATGCCTCGGCGGGCTTCACACACGTAAACATATAAAACCATCACACTTACATGCGCTTAGGACATACCAGGTCCCGCATTCGGGTTTACAAAAGCAGCTGTAGCTTCGGCTTTAGCTTTAACAGTAGCATTTAGCATAGATGAAATGGCTGCTGTTACCTGGCCTAACCTCTCTTCTTCTTTTATTGGTTTGACAATAACGGTTCCCACAGCGCCTCCGCTGGACGGGAGCCCGTAACCAGGCAACCGCCTGTTACACCCCCTCCCCCTCAGAAGAAGGCGTGACCTCGGCGTTAAAAGGCTTTAGATTAACTACATGTTAGCTTGGCTAATCAGTTGCACCTGATAGTTAACCTTGTTAAGAGCCTTAAGGATTTTAGCCGGTCCCTTCCACTTCGGAGCCAGTTTGGCCATATGGGAGTCCTCTGCCCGAGACTGAGGGAAAGCGCGGACCCACACAAGGTCGCCCACATTATACGTGACCGCCCGTCTTCTGGCATTATAATACCTCCCCTGCCGTTCCTGGGCCCGGACTATGTTGCTCCGGACGGCTTGGAACAGTGCTTCCTGACGCTCCACTGTGGAATAGGCAGGATGATCAGGAGGGATGGTTCGATGCAGCATTCTCTCCAGTGGTCCCTTTAGCTTCCGACCCAGTGCTATCTCTGCCGGGGTAAAATCAGTGCTTTCTTGCCATTGGTCCCACTGTTTGTGGTTTTCTCTGACAAATGCTGCAATCATGAATTTTAATGTTCGGTTGGTTCGTTCCGTGATGTTGGTCTGTGGGTGGTAGGCCGTGGTGAGCTTTTGGGTCACGCCTCAGTGTCGGCAGATGGTGTTGAGAAGCTGGAAAGTGAACTGCGGACCCCTGTCGGAAACCAAGTAGGCTGGTGTACCCCACCGTGTGAAAATCTCCCTTGTTAAGATGTTGGCGATGTTATGAGCTTTGGCTGTTCTCAGAAAAAAACACCTCGACCCACTTGCTGCAGTAATCTATGACCACCAGCAGATGTTCGTTGAGCCGGGATGACCGGGGAAATGGACCCATGAGATCTACCCCCAACATAAAACCAGGTTCCACTACAGGTGTGCTTTGTAGTAAACCCGCCAGCTTACTAATACGTGGTTTATACTTCTGACAAGTCACGCAGTTCTTACAATATTCCCAGACATCTCGGCGTATCTCTGGCCAGTAGGCGACTTCTAGTAGCCTCCTTAGGGTCTTCATCCACCCCAGATGACCACTGAGAGGGTTGTCGTACTGAACTACAAATTCCAATGCCTGCAGCTGGAGTACCCAGCGTGTTAAGCGGGAGGAGGGGTTCGGCTGATTAAAAGCCCAGGTCAAAGCAGCATGGTCTGTGATGATGGTAAAAGCTTTGCCTTCCAGATACTGATGCCATTTCTCCACAGCCCACACCACAGTCAGACATTCTTTCTCTGATGCTGAATACCTACTTTCCGCACCATGTAGAAGCCGGGAGGCGTAGGCGATCATGTGTTCCCCATCTTCGTGATCTTGGGTGAGTACTGCACCCTGGCCGATGTTGCTGGCGTCTGTCTGCACCTTTAAGGAGCGGCTGAAATCTGGAGCTGTTAAAACTGGTGTGTCTTGAAGAGCTGTTCTCAGATCCTCAAAGGCTGACTGGCATTCGGAAGTCCATACCCACTTGGCTCCTTTCTTCTTCAGAGCGTGTAAAGGAGCAGCATGCTCTGAGAAGTGGGGGATGAAACGGTGGTACCAACCAGCCAGACCTAGGAAGCGCTGTAGCTCCCTCAGGTTGCAGGGAACGGGGTAAGTTCGTATAGCTGCTACCTTGGCTTCTTCAGTTTTTATGCCTTCAGCCGATATGATGTGTCCCAGAAAGGAGAGGGATGTCTGACAGAGGTTGCATTTTTTCAGGTTGACTGTGAGACCAGCAGCTTCAAGAAGTGCAAATATCTGTTGGAGATGGTTAAGGTGAGAAGTGGTGTCCTTTGAATAAACAACGATGTCATCAATGTAAACAAAACAATACTTTCCTATGGCTTCCGCCAGAACCGAAGTCATAAGTCTCTGAAATGTTGCTCCTGCATTTTTCAGGCCGAAAGCAAGACGGAGGAATTCGTATTGGTTGTTCTTTGTGACGAACTCTGTTTTTGGGATGCTATCTGGATGCATTGCCACCTGCCACACTACACAGATCTAATGAGCTGAACACAGTAGCCCCATAGAGAGCCTCCAAGATCTTGTGGACCTGGGGCATAGGGAAGCCATCTAATGGTTTTTTGCTGTTCAGGGCCCTAAAGTCTACACAAAAACGGGTCCCACCATCTTTTTTCCCCACTAGTATGACCGTGGCGGCCCACGGCGAGGTGGACGGTCTAATGAAACCGGCTTCTAGCATCTTGGCGATCTCTTCCTCCACAATTTGCTTGCTCTTTCTCCCGCTCTCACGCAAGTTCATAAATAAAATAAATAAGCTCGGAGAACGTCCCGCTCCACGCCAGATGTCCTCCGCGAGCGACATCTTCTTTTAATGGTGAAGGTAATCCCGGAGTTTTCGGGTTTTCAAACAGCAGCCATTACCCAGCCGAAGCTAACGCCGAAGCTAAAGCTAACGCTGAAGCTCCAGCCGCTGTTTGAAAACCCGAATGCGGGATAGTATTGTCCTACGTGCATGAGGGTTTTCTTTTTTCTCGTGTTCTTGTTTTGTGTGTGTGTGTGTCCCGGGAGTCGGTGCGAGTGACGGCGGTTCCTCCGGGCTTACCTTCACCATTAAAGAAGACGTCGCTCGAGGAGGACATCTGGCGTGGAGCGGGACGTTCTCCGAGCTTATTTATTTTATTTATAAAGTTGCGTGAGAATGGGAGAAAGAGCTCACAGACTCTGAGTGTGTATGTGTGTATGAGTGAGAAACACGGGGAATGGATGGTGTAACACTGCACAACAATAAATGTATATACACTTTTTTGATTACATAAAAATCGTTTTCTGGTGGTCCTTATCCAACCCTGATTCTGCTAACGGCAAGTTATTATTTCCAATAATAGTAGCGTGTTTGTTACACTAGGAAATGAGAAACTACATACTGCATCAGTTAGGGTTGAATGACCTGTTGTAGCTGAAACATTAATCACTGCAGTGAGGGAGGGGAAGACTATTACCTATTTTCTTAAATCCTGGTGATAAATTTTTTGGCCAGGCAGTGTACCCTGTTGAAAATGACCAGATGACCAACAACATGTATCTATTATAATGCACATGATAGTAATTTGCATGTCACATGTCCATTGTGATCATCGCTGTAATGTACTGTAAACAGATAAGGTGATCTATCGAAAGAGTGATAAAAATATGTTCTAAAAAGAGAAATGACATGTGGTTGTTGATGCTTCCTGTAAATGTACAGAAAAGGGAGGCTCTCATGCAGCGTGTGTGCATGCATGAGTGAGATAATCATGTCATTATCTTCATCATCACCCAAAATGTGTGTGTTGCACTTTAGAGGACTAGTGTGAGAGCAGAAGTAATGATGAAGACTGGTGTGTGTGTGCAGAAGTAATGATGAAGTATGTGTATCTTGTGTCGGTTGTGTTTCACGTGGCTGCAGGTGAGTGAAGTTATTTTCTATTACAGAAAGGAGAGAGAATATTAGCCAGTTCTTAGTTCAGCTGCTTTGTGTTTAGGTCATGTGCTATCTGTCCAGACTGGGTTTACAGCAGGCCGTAGTTCAGCCCTGTTCATGAACAACCAAACCAAAAACTGTCAAATGTTTATCATTTAGAGTTTTAATGAACAACAATTTTACTTACTACAGTGTTATGATATTAAACGCACCCACAGAGATGAACACATTTAATGGAAATATTTGAGTAAGGCTTTATATTTTATAAATATAATGTTACTAAAATGCTATATGTTAAGACCAGCATGTGCTTCTAATTAAACTGTCAGCAGCAATCTTTATATGAAAGGTAAACATTCACATCATGTCTTGTGATATAATGTCTTACGCTCTTATTTAGAGCTGTTCAGCTTTGATCATGTGAATTTTTCATCCTGATTAACAGTCTAAAATGTATTGATGAAGAGAGGTGGACTAATGAATAAGGAGGATTCTACATCCAGTTAATTTTATGTTTTGTATTAAGAATGAGCATAGCAGGCCTTAGCATTAGACAAATACAACCTCAGATGATCAACAACATGTATCTATTATAATGCACGTTAAACAAAATATAAAAGGTAATTTCCTGTAACCTGTATGTCATATGTTCAATGTGGTCATCGCTGTAAATAGATACGTGTGAATTTCACACCTTTTCTGCTACCCTTCTGTCAGTAACCACCATTTTCACTTCCTACATTACACCTTTTTTTTTTTAAAACAGGTGGTTATATGCATTTAACTCTCTATTCATTATATCGCACATCTGGTCCATGTGGCGTCAACTGTGTATCACTGTTTATTGTTTCAACAAAAAAGCCTGAATAATAAGTGAAGGCCAGAGTTGAATAAAGTTCTTTTAAATTAAATCCCAAAGGCCAACATGTAGTGAGAAACAAGGTCAGAGCACATTCGTCAAACAGGGTCAAAGCAGATTGCCAAGGCAGTATAGACAGCCGTTGGATCCAAACTCACTGAAAATCCCTAGAGGCTAGAGGACACTCAGTTTGCTAACAGCTAAACCAAAGTCAGAGAGGGTGGTTTATGTGGACTATGTAACCCAACATGTAGCTTCTGTAATGTAGAGAAAAAACAGTGCAGGCCAGAGTTTCAAAGTTAAGGGAGGAATCACAGATAAACAACAACAAAAAAATCTGTATCTTACACGGAACACATGATCCACATTTCTTTTATAGTGGAGCTCAGACAAAATGGCCGAGGTAGTTAAGTAATGAATAGAGAGACAAAGATTATTGCACTGAATCTCACATATTGACACAACACTCATCTTTTATTAAATTATGAGAGGTTCTGTTTTGAATTACACTGGACACATCTAATGATAAGTTACTGAGGTAACAAACTTAACTACCTGTCACAGTACGCCAGGTCACGCCCACATCTCAAACCTGCGACCCCTTTCCACACTCCAGTCCACTGATTCTATTTTGCCATCTCATTCGCCAGCTCGAGCACGCCTGCTCCCCCTCTTATTCATCACTCCGTGCTTTATAACACTCTCACAAACAACCATTCTTTGCCAAATTATTGCATGCTCCAGGCCCAGTGTTCTCGTGCCTTTTTGCCAAGTTGCTTTTTAATTTTTCCACACTGTCGACCCTTTTGTGCCTGGTTACGTTTTTGTGTCGCGTATTGGATTTGATCACTATGCTGACGGATTTACCGCCTTCGATTTTTTCCTTCCGATTTTTGACCAGGCCCTGTCTAAATCCCCAGGATTATTGCTACTCGGGTTACAGGTGCGTGCTTCCTTATCAAAGTTTGATCACCAGCGCCTCAAGTCACAAGCCCGATCTCCTTACGTGGATGCTCTCACTCTGTGCATCGCATATAGCATACACTTGCCGCATTCATTCAATATAATTCAACTGTCATTGTTGCAAACCAGCTTTAAACAATCAAAAGAAATTATGGAAGTTTGTATGTAATGTGAATGTATATGAATCAAAAGAATAAGATTGTTCCTGATGAGCAAGCCAAGAGTGAACTCCCTGAGACAGCAATAGGAAGAAACCTTGAGAGGAACCAGACTCAACAGGGAACCCATTCTCATTTGGTTGATAATGGATGACAGGGATTGATCTGCAGTCAAACTATGTGTTAGATGGCTGGCTGTTCAACATAACAGTTTATTATATTTAAGTCAAAATGAAGTCCAGTTTGTTGTAGGATGCTCAGGTAGACGTGTAGGAAATTCCAGACCTGAACTATGGAGCGACTGATCTCCGATCCCTCTTAACCTAGCCATTTACTGTACAATAATGAGTTTTTAAAAATGTAATGTTGGTGCTAACTGTTAAATGTTAACGATTAAAGGTTAACTGTTTAGACAGATGATCAAGTTCACTAGCTGACAATTTTATTTGTCCAAAAAATATCTCTGTTTGTATCCATTTATTGTTATTGTTTTTATATATATATATATATATATATATATATATATAATAATTTGACAATTTGCTAATGTAAATATAGAAATAACTGGAAAAATAGACTTTCAGAAAAAAAATAAGAATAACTTTTTAAAAAATAATTGTCAAACATTTGTGTTTTTTTTGTTTGTTTGTTTGTTTGTTTGTTTTTCAGGAATTTTGTTGTACCTAATAATATTTATGCAGTATAATCAGGGCCTCTTAAGTCATTATTCATTCTCAGTTGTTGCTGTTTTAGTGTTACTGTGTGTGCTTTACAATATTAGACAACGTTCAAATAATGCACCTTTCCCCACTTTCCCCACTCCTATTGATGTCCCAACTGTTCACACCACATTCAGATTACTCAAAGAAAAACAGTGAGGCCAGAGAGAAAAACAAAAATGCACCCTTCCCCACTTCATGCTAACTCAATTCAGCTTCTGGAAGGAGGATTACTTTTAACCCTCTGGGGTCTGGTGCCTTTCTGAAGACCTGCAGTGCTTCAGGCCTCTTCTTAAATTTGTGTAAAATTCAAATGTCCTGGATTCTAGATTCTAAAATTGACAGTGTTACCATCCCTGGATCGGAAGAAATTGAGATTTTCCTTATAATAACGTAATAATATTGTTTTTTCTATACGCATCATTTTTATAGAATATTTGCTTTGTCTATTTTATCAAAAATGAACAACTACTGACTCAGTGCTGATTCCAGTTAGAGATAGAGCAAAACTCATATCAACTCACTAGCTTACAAAATCACATCTATCTGAATAAACCCAAACTGGAATCAGTTCTGCACTCAAGTTCACAGAAACCAGTACAAAATAGTGCACCCTGTTTGCTTTCATTATTTTACAAAATCATAATAATTTGTTGTCATTGTGAGTGCACTTAAATAAAAGTAGAGTCTTATAAAGGTTATGTAGCTTATATAGTTTTATTATATAGTTTTTGCATATTAATCTGCCAGTGAATGTGACACACTCACTTTTTTTTATGCATACCCAGAGTCTGTTTTTCAGGCTACGCTAGTGCTACACATGATAAAATCTAAAGGCTCATTGTGTTAACGTTAACTGTGGAACCTAGTGAGTACCTTGGTCTGCAAGTGTTTCGCAAGGTCAGCAAAAATGTAAATACATTTTTAATCGGTAAACGAGAAAGGTCGTATGAAATATGAGCAGTATAGTGGGTAATGTGCACATGTACTGTTTAGTATAACACTATGACCACGTGTGTGCGCGTAAAGCATTTTTATTTTGTGTGTGTGTGTGTGTGTGTGTGTGCGCGTGTGTCTGTACGTGCATATGTGTGCGAAAGTCATCCTACATAGTTGCCTCCTTCGTCTTTCTCTCTTCTCTCTGGCTTTGACGGCAAGCTGGTGTGCATGCATGTGTCTGTGTGAGCGACTACGCTTGTGTGAGTGAGAGTCTCTATCTGGAAACTGGTGTGTGTGTGTGTGTGTGTGTGTGTGTGTGTGTGTGTGTGTGTGTGTGTGTGTGTGTGTGTGTGTGTGTGTGTGAACGTTGTCCTACACAGTACCCCCAACCCCTCTCTTGCCTCAATCACTACAGCCACCATTCTTTTCAAAAGTAAAGTCCAGGTTAATTTGTTTTTATTTCTACTTTATATTTTGTATTAATTATTTTTATATGAATATTTTTGGGTTGTGGAACAAATCATCTGAGTTTCCAATATTTCTTATGGGGGAAATTCGCTTTAATTTACTAGTGTTTTGATTTACAAGCACACAAATTATGCTCGCAATCTAAGGTTCCACTGTAGGTTGCTTAAATTCAATGCAAATAAGAAATGCCTACATTTAATTTAGATTCTAAATTTTTGGTACTGTGATTATGAATTTGTTTAATGTTTCACTTGAATTTGTCTGCTAGCATATAGTTGTGGCTCATTTATCCTTGAGAGAATGAACTAAGTCTATAGTTATAGTGCCACTTAGCAGTAAAGTCAGCAAATGCACCCCCCCTAATGCCGGTAAAACTATTATACTGGTTGAGTACCACCTGTAGGACATGAGCAGTTCTTCCTCCAGACAGTTTTTCCTGAATACTCTCAGGAAGCACCGTCACCGCTATGGTTTCTCAAAGACTGCAGTTGTGCTAATCTATCAGGAGATGTACACCCTAAAAAATGCTGCTGGATAAATATTGGACCAACTACATGCTGGGTTAATTTAACCCAGCAAAATGGGTTATTTATTTAACCCAGCAAGATGGGGAAAATATTCAATCCAAATGCTAGGTCATATTTAATTATAATGCTGGGTTAATTCTACCTCACAAATAGGTTATTATTATTTTTATGTTTTACATGTTACATTTCTTTGATATACTGGTCTATTACAAAAAAACTCTAAGTTTTGCAAACCATACATATATGCAATAAACAACACCCAATTAATTGTATAAATCATAGAAAAAATATTTATATTTATTTTTCAAAAGCACAAGATCAGATAATACAAAACAAGTTCAACAGCGACATCATTACGATACTATTACTCAAAAGCACTAAAGCCTGAGACCAGTGCTGGTCATTATCTCCCAACATCAGGTGGTAGGGGTACGGCCTCGACACTTCAGCCTGCTGGAGATATTCCACGGTGTTCATTCCAACCTTAGTTTTTTTCAGATTGAAAAAACAAAAGTTGGATCCAAGATGGCCGACTTCCAAATGGCCACCATGGTCACCACCCATCTTGAAAAATTTGCCCCCTCACATATACTAATGTGCCACAAACAGGACGTTAATATCACCAACCATTCCCATTTTATTAAGGTGTATCCAGATAAATGGCCCACCCTGTAGAATTAACCCAACATTCCAGTTAATAGAATGGGTAGAGTAGAATACTTCTGGATAGAAAATTTGACCAATTTATGTGGTAGAATTAACCCAGCATTATAGTTAAATATGACCTAGCATTTGGATTGAATATTTTACCCATCTTGCTGGGTTAAACAAATAACCCATGTTGCTGGGTTAGATTAACCCAGCATGTAGTTGGTCCAATATTTACCCAGCAGCTGGGTTAAAAACAACCCAAACTGAGTTGTTTTTAACCCAGTGTTTTTTTTTTTTTAGGGTGTGTGGTATCATTAGCTAATTTAATGAGGGTGTTAAAAGGATGAGTCAAAATGCAAAATGAATCCTGGAGGTTTTAAGTTATCCCAAAATGTATTTTCCATATGATTAGTTAACAATAATTTGTAACGTGCCAGTAAAACAGACACATTTCAAGATTTTATAATTTTTGACCTGAAGAATAACTATTTTCTTATGATCTTTAAAAAAAAGTTTAAAATGTTGTACTTCATATTTTATTAGTTTTTGAGTGTTTGTTTGTTCCTGTAGGCTGCGCTCTCTCTGCTGATAATCTGACAGAAATCACACGACGCAGAGGTGATTCAGTGCTGTTACCCTGCTCCTGCTCTGACCTGAACACCAAACCTCAGAAACTCACCTGGAAGACTGGAAGAACAGGACGTCTGGCGGAAGTGTTCAATGATGAGCACTACAGTGGCAGACTTCAGCTGTTTAATAACATTTCTCCTGGTAATCTGTCTCTGCTCATATCTGACCTGAGAGTAGAGGATCAGGGAGTCTACAGGTGCAGCACTGGACCACAGGAACACAGAGACATCATGCTTTATGTTAATGGTAAAGTATTTAAATCCACAACAAATGTTCTGTCATTGTGAAAGCATACTTGATAAATGCATTTAATTTTTCAAATATGTACAAAAATGGCTACACCGATTACCATCACTAAAGAAGAAATGATCTCATTGTCATAATGAAGATACACCAGTATCAGGTTACAGAAAGAATTACAGTAAATACTGATGATGGGTGTCAAACTGACCTGTCTCTTTAGAATGCTATCAGATTGGTCTGGACATACTTCTCAGTCTCATATGTGATTATTTTTTGGTAGCAATGTAGTGTTTACAGATCTACAGTACATAATACCTGTATAATCCATTTATGATAACTGACATAAGTCTAGAAAAATATTAATAAAAGCTTTAGCAGGACTTTATCACTGCTGTATCTTATTGTTTTTGTTTTTCTCTTTCTGGAACTATAAAAGATATGTTATTATGTAATAGATCGAAAATCTACCTAACACACTTTCCATAACAATCTTACACTCTGAAAAATGCTGGGTTGTTTCTGTAAACACATTCTTGGGTTGTTCATGCTGGGTCAAAATTCTGGGTTATTTCGGGGACTTTAAACACAATGTTAGGTTTTGTAACAATTGGTTTATTCTTTATTTCTCCAAACGGCAGCCTGCAAAATGTTTTAAATATTACTGTTATTGTGTCACAAAGTGTAGTTTTAAGAGTAGTTTAAGCGAGAATGCATGTGTGTACAGCTCAAAACATCTTTCGGTTATTAAAGATTTTAAAAAGGTTCCCAACGATTTCGGAGATTTGAGCTCCAGGCACTCCTACGGTGCTCGACGCTTATATCGCCGCAAAACATAGCCTCATCTTGGCAGAAACTTCTGAAAACGACCGCTGGCTGTGGTGTCTCTAAAGTGGTTAAAACAGCGGATTTTTTTTTTTTTCATTTTGTGTATTCCTAACAGGTAATCTTTGGTATAATACGGTTATGGTATAATATATCGCGGCTGTGTGACGCATCCTGTACGCCGCGTTCTATTTGCACTATTTGCACCGGTGTCCTCAAACCCTCGAGTGTGCACTTCCAAGTCAACTCCGCTATTTGCGTTTTTGGAATTGACACACGGCATGAGGAACTTTCTGGATTCTTCACTTCTGAAGTGGGGAGCACGAGGACGCTTAATGCTGGCAGGATTTTATGGTAAGTTTATATAATTTTTTTACCTAAATGTTAAATGTTGTAGTTGTGGTAGAAGCAAGCTCATTTCTGTGTTATTCGCTTTTCTGCCTTTTTAGTCCCACTTTGATATGGGGGTGTGAGGAGTTCATGTTTTTATATTCTGTTCCAACAGTCGGCTATAGTGTATTTTATGATAAACGTGCGGTTGTAGCACACACGAATAAAAAACAACTAAATGTAATCTTAAATGTAATTTTAGGTAAATTACTAGTAATCTTCGCTAAAGCTGTGTGTGTGGAAAGTCTCTTGGCATATTTTATAATATTTAATAGGTGTCAGAAGAAGCTATTGGGATATGTTTAATGACAGTCTTAATATGTCTTCTGTTCCTGTCTGTTTAAAAAAATAAAAAAATAATAAAAACTGCTTGTGTTATTTTGACCCAGCAGTTGGTTTATTCTTTGGAGAACTTTCAGGATTCTTCACCTCTGACTGGATCGTACTCAGAGCACTCAGTATTTTATGGTAAGTTAATGTAAATTTTTACTTTTTTTTAGTAATTTGTGGTAGGAGCGAGCATATTTTATTGTTTAAAATAAATGCTTTGATATTAATATTGTGTGGGATTAATATTGTTTTCCCATTCTGTTTTGTTATTCAAAATTAAATCCAGATGGAGCGCCATGTCCTGTTATCCCTCACAGGTAAATTATTCAAAAATATACACTAAATTCATGTTCACGTTATTTTTTTTTTGTGTGTATTGACAAGAGAAAAAATGTTTTGCATTAAATGCATATGTAGCTGTACATCCTTAACAAAAATGCTCAACATAAATGTTAGGTATATTGCAACACTAAGTGATGCTGTATAATCCATAGGTGGACCAACATGATGAGGATGATATCTGCAAAATATGGGGATGACTGGAGCATTGTTCCATGTTTTGTTCCTTGGGGATGAGACAAGAGGAACTTGACAGACCTTCTCCATTGTTGGAGGCAATGCTATTGATACAGACTCTTTGGTGAAGGCTGTTTTTTTTTTTGTCATTGATGTTAAGAAGCGTCTTCTCACCTGGGAGTTTCTCCAGCATACTGTAGATCAGATTGATGGACACGAGTACTCATCTTGTGTCATTAAATTTTTGAGGACAACATTTAATCAATAATATTTTTTAAAGTTTTATCATTTTTGTTTTTAATGTCATTTTTGAAGGAAATTAAATAGTAATAGTTAAATAACGGATAGTTAAAATATTAAGATGGGAAATATTTGTCATGTGGGCATTATAAGATTTGTATTGAAAACTTCTAAAAGTTTTTAAACATTGTATTAAATGCTATTCAAATCATACTTACAGGTGTCTCTTGTTTTTGTTTTACAGAGTGTTTGTTACAGTACATTTATTTTATATTTAACAAATGGTCAACTTAAGATTATATGGTTTTGTCTTACATATTGGTAAAAAAATTAACTTATTCCCATTTTCTTATTCTGTAATAATCTATTTACATTATCTGAAGTTATCTGAATGTGTACGTTTTGTGTCTTTTTTTTTTTTAATATAAAAAAATCAAATGGAATGTGTCAACCCAGCAAGAGTGTCAATTTAACCCACTGGTTGGGTCAAATAAAGTAACCCAACACTTTAACATTTAACCCAGCAAAAGTGTCAATTTAACCCAAAAATGGTACAACTCAGCACTTGGGTCAAAACAACCCAGTGCACGTTCTGTCCAATAGTGACCCAGCAACTGGGTTATGGTTGGTTTTTTTTTTTTACCCAGCAGTGTATGAAGGGTTTATGTACAGTAGGTGGCATGTGGCCATATAAAAATATTTTACCTTTATTTAAAAGCTGAGGTACATGTATATAATGATACCTATTTCATTGTTTTTATGAGTTTTGTTTGTTTGTTTTTTCTACTATTTT
>QNUK01000489.1:20000-222500 GCA_013621035.1 Clarias magur
ACTGCATTATAGACCTATGTTGTGTAATAATGGCAACTGGTAAGAAATTACATACAGAAAACTATTTTCAGTTACAGCTAGTAGCTAGTCTTCTGATAGATAGATAGATAGATAGATAGATAGATAGATAGATAGATAGATAGATAGATAGATAGATAGAAGAATTTTTTTTTCAATATTTTTTTTTATTATTTTACAGTGTACAATTTATAGTCAATATATAACAAATGAATCATATACTAATAAATGATTCTAATAAAGTTTTATGAAGTGTTAGTGGAAGACTTAAAGTTAGTCACAGGAAAAAAATAATGTGGTTAATCCCAGCAAGGGTGCGTCCTACAATCAACCATTTTCAGTCTATGTATTCAGCCTACAAACATAATATAAAGAGCTCTTTATTTGCTCTTACTGAGCTTACAGTAGCATGAGATGCACAAGTCAGGGTGGGATGAGAATAGATTGAGTCCATATAGAGAACTCGCCGACTGAAATTAAAAGGGGGTAGAAAAATTGAGAACTATTTTAGAGTTTAAGTTTTCACTTTTTTAAGCTACATCTACTTGTCAGAGGCTTGCAGACATGCCACCTCTGGTTGCACAACATGCATTAAATCATCTGTTTCACAAGTGCTAAAAATAGGTAGTGTGCAGGGTTGCTAAGGTGAACCAAACGTTGCACGGCGTGGATTACAACTGATCTTTTGCAGAATGTATCACAGGGTCTAGAATGCTTTGTTTTTAGCTTTGTTTTTTAGATATTTTTTTTTAGAAAATGTAGGAATTCTGGCTTGTATCTAGTATAGGTCAGCTATAAGTTTTTTCTTAATGTATTTATCATTTATCTTCAGCAACTGCGGATGTTACTGTGGTTTATCACAAGGCACTACTCACACACATTCACCACACCCAGGAGCCGATCTAACAAAAAATATATAGACATTTTTGGCACTGGGTGGAAACTCTGCACTGACATTAACTGATGTTGTACAGTCATGTACAGGTATATAAAATTAGAACCATAATAAGAGTCATTTGATTGTAGTGGGTCTTAGTATTAGGGAAATTCAACCTCAGACGAACAAAATAACAGTTTTGTTTAATTTTTTGTTAACTATGAAAAATATTTCTCCTAAATTTCAACTATAACTAGTTATTTAGAGTGTATGTTCAAAGGAAATGACATCACAGCACATCAAAATAACCCGGGATCATGCAGTATTTGCAAAGCATTGATAACTTATATAAAACAAAATGCAAATAATTTGTAAAGAAATTGTGGTAATGCTTTGGCTAAATAACATTAAGAAATCAGTATTTGGTGGAATAATAACACGATTTGCCATCACAGCTTTCATGCCTTTTGGTATACTCTCCACCAGTTTGCTATTGGGAAACATTTTTTGCAGAAAAAACTGAACAGCTCATCTTTGATTGATGGTTTGTGACCATCCATGTTCCTCTTGATGGCATTCCAGACGTTTTCTGGAATAAATTGCAGCTCTCTCTCTCTTTTTTTTCCAGAGCTGTATATTAGAAGAAAAAATGGACCAAAACAATGTGAGAGACTGATAAAATCATACAGGAAACAATTACTTCAAATTATTGCTGTTAAAGATGGATCTAGAAGTTTTTGAATCAGATATACTGAGTATTGCCCTCATGTTTTCCCCCTTTATGGCTTCGTGTTTGTTAAATAAATAATGGGGGGAACTGTAGGGGGGTGGGGGGGGAGAGCACTTTGTTGTTTGTCTTGCATTTATTTAATACTGAAACCCACTACGATTAAATTATTATCGTAATAATATTATTATTTTATTATTTTTATTTTTTTAACACAAAGGCCACACAATTAAAGAAGGGGGCACTTTCACACTCCTGGTGGTGATGGCAAAAAAACAAGACACATCCATAATAACATTGTGTGCAAAAAAACATATTTATTAAAAACAGGAAAGTTTGTTAGCAGAATACAATGATTACAACCTTCCTCTCGGGATCATAACTGATTAAAGCAATGAAATCAACAGCCTCATATGGCTGCAATTAAGAGTGCGCACCACCAGGTGTCGCCTTTGTATAAGTTTTTAACCTGTTCGAGCTCCAGCCGGAAGTATCCAGCGTGTTTCACTATGGAGAGCCAATCGCGCTCCTCCATGATGTACACGTGACACCAAAATTGTCCAATCACAGTGCCGGAAATGATAGCCTACCCGTATTGCGATAGATCCCGCCTCTAGGGGGATGAACCTGCAATGATTGGTTAGCCTATGACGTACTTCCCCTGAATACGAGTGGGATACAGATAACAACACGACTGAATGTGAAGAAGCTAGAGATTCTCTCCGGTCTGTCTGTCAAACTACACTACAGCAAGTGACATTTCCTCTCAGTTTCAACACGAGATTAAAGTTTCAAGGTTTGGTGAAATCCTCAGCGGTCTTAAGTGGACAAACAATAATGTTATTTAGAGATAATGTACAGAGCTAGCATTAGAGTTAAGTGAAAGCATTAAAACCAGTGACCCTAGTGTTAGCCTAATCTGTGTTTATATCAGTGACCTGGGTCATCTTTATACTGTTTTGCTGTACTCAGTTTTTGAGTTCCTCAGTAGGAGCACTCGGAGCACAGCCCTCACCCCTGTTTAACACTTTATATCACCTATAGCTTGTTTACACACCTACAGTACATCCATGGTGGTGTATCAGCTCACACTGCCTCCTCTTCACAGCTCCTGGCTCTCTGGTTCAATCCTGACCTCAGTGGGATATTTAGGTTAAATGAACTGATTACAGTAAACATGATCGGTTTAAAGTAGATAATTGTTAATTCTCAAAAGTTAACCAGAAAGTGGATATCTTTTCTTATGTTGTTTTGTGTGTGTTCTTCTCGTGTCTGCAGGTTCTCCAGTTTCTCCACACCTACAGTACTAAAAACCATGCAGGTACTGCGATTATGCTTGATTACCCTTATATGTGAATTTGTGTTGCCCTGTGATGGCATAAAATCCAGATCCAACATAACCCTGACAAGGATAAAGATGTTTCTAAAGATTAATTCATGAAGGAATCTATGCGAACTAAGTGCAATATATATATATATACATATACACAGTACAGATCAAAAGTTTGGACACACCTTCTCATTCAGCGAGTTTTCTTTCTTGTGTTCTTTAGCCCAAACGCGTCTCTTCTGCTTGTTGCCTGTCCTTAGCAGTGGTTTCCTAGCAGATATTCTAGCATGAAGGCCTGATTCACACAGTCTCCTCTTAACAGTTGTTCTAGAGATGTGTCTGCTGCTAGAACTCTGTGTGCCATTGACCTGCTCTCCGATCTGAGCTGCTGTTAACCTGCCATTTCTGAGGCTGGTGACTCGGATGAACTTATCCTCCGCAGCAGAGGTGACTCTCGGTCTTCCTTTCCTGGGATGGTTTTTGTGACTGCACTTGGGGACACAAGTTTTCAGAATTTTTCGGACTGACTGACCTTCATTTCTTAAAGTAATGATGGCCACTCGTTTTTCTTTACTTAGCTGCTTTTTTCTTGCCATAATACAAATTCAAACTCTTTGAATGAGAAGCTGTGTCCAAAACATTTGGTCTGTACTGTACACTATATTAAAAAGTAACTTCTAATATACAGTACGCCATTGTTAATAGCAGGTATTTTGTAGTATGTTGCCATTGTATGATGGGCGACAAACTGAGACTTGTGGTGAAATGTCTGTTAAATGAAGGCATAAAACTAATTGACATTCACAGAATTCAATTCAATTCAATTTTATTTATATAGCGCTTTTAACAATTGATATTGTCGCAAAGCAGCTTTACACAATAAAAAGAAGTTTTTATGCAATGTGTATGAATCAAAATGATAAGATTGTCCCTGATGAGCAAGCCGAGGGCGACGGTGGCAAGGAAAAACTCCCTGAGATGGTAATAGGAAGAAACCTTGAGAGGAACCAGACTCAACAGGGAACCCATCCTCATCTGGGTGATAACGGATAGCAGAGAATGATCAGCATAATAATGTGTACTGGAAGTTCAGTGTAACAGGAGATGTGTTAAAATTAAAATTTAAAGGAGTCCAGTTTGTTCCCGGAGGCTCAGGTAGACTGTAGGAGATTCCAGTCCTGAGCTATCGAACAACTGAAGTCGCAGGTCCCCAGAGCATCAATCGATGATAGGACAGTCTTAATGGAAACTATCCCCAGCCACCATACGAATCCAGGCAGACCACACGGGGCATCCATGCGATGAGATCTCCAACCAGAAGCAGGACTCCAGGACGGGTTAGACGGCTCCACAGGGCAGAGGGGTCTGGATCACTGGCAACTCAGGAGCGAACATGTATAGCTCGACAGAGAGACAGGGAGAGGGAAAGAAGAGAGGGAGAGAGAGAGAGGAGAGAGCAGAAAAGGAGAGAACAGAAAATAAGGAGAGATGGCAGTTAGGTCTGGTCACAGTCAACATGTATAAGATGCAGAAGACTTCAAGCACAGTACAGTGATGTGACTCTTAGCCATAATAACCATTTGACTGGTGCAAATGTTTTAAAGAAGGCCATACGTCCGTGAATGACGACCCCGGCTGAGGTGGCTCTGAGCCCACTGTAGCTGTTACCGTGAATATTTAGCGAGGGGAACGCTGATCCTTGAAAATGAATGGAAAACTTGTCTCTAACTTTCATTCACCAACACCACTTGTACATTCCCAGTACGGTCCTAAACTTGCTCCAAGCCATTTCTACATGTTTGGGACATTAAAGTCCTAGGAACCCAGCGTTTCAGTTGTGAAGCAGGCAGGCCGATCATGGCGCCAACATACTGAGAAAACATTCTACCTTGATGATATTCAAGCAATAATAACTATTTAATGAAATTACATCTGAGCCAGTTAATAAACCTTTAAAACATGTTTTCACTAACATGTTTTAAGAAGAATAGATTACAGTGACCAGACGCTTATGTCCTTGTGGAATCTACATTGTTGTATCTCCTCACAGGCAGCAACGATACCCAGAAAAAAGTCCAAAAGAAAGAAGAATAAGAAGGACCGGAAAAAACGCAGAACTTCAGCGTCCTCCTGTGAGGATCAGGTAATGATGAGGAGATTCTTAATGCATTACATGTTTGAATCCCAGTTGTTCAGGCCTGAATGTTCTGCATGGTGTACATTGCGCTTTTGTTCAAATAAATTTGTTGTATGTTTCCTTCTTATTATGTGTTGCTTTAGGGAAAAGAGGACACAGAGAAGTGGTGTCACAGAAGTGGTGAGAGGGACAAAAACAAGTGTGGGAGCAGGTAAGATGAAATATTTATGTTCATACAGTATGTGCATAATATCAGCTGATGACTCTTTAATAGGAACACCAGGAAGAGACCCCTGAGAGATGCCATTAGGCTTAATAAGCTGCTCACGGAAGCAGACTCGGTGATTGGAACCTGACTCGACTCACTAGAGACGGTGGTCAAACAAAGAAAACTTTTAAAAATAATTATGGACCTTACTGAATAATGACTCGCACCCACTATGTGTTTTCTTAACAAAACACAAGAATACATTTAGTCCAGACTGCGACAGGTTCACTGCTCTAAAGGAGCATTATGGGATGTGGTTTATACCTGCAGCCATTTGGCTCCTAAATGCAGTGGTTCCCAACCCTGGTCCTTGAGGAACACCTGCCCTGCACATTTGCTGATAAAGAGTGAATTGCCACTGTATATACATATGTTTATTTTCGCCATTGCTAGACAATCTTGCACACAGTATGCGCTATCGGCCAAAACATGGTATTGATGCTCAAAAGTGTCTGATCTAGGTGAAAAAGTGAATTAGATAGATAGATAGGATCATATAACACCATTTTGGCCAATTAAGATTTCACATGAAAAGACATAAACCTGAAATAGTGTATTATTCTAAAATGCTAAATTGTTAACATGAATTTGACATGGTTATGGACACTATCAATGTTTATCTTTTTAAGCTTTTACCAAAAATCAGAATGCTTTAATTTAAGCAAAAAATTTTACAGGTCATATGCTATTAAAAGACTCACCAATTTTAGTATCAATACTTGTAAAGAAATATAAATAATTAGATTTTTAATGATTATTCCATTAAAAATAGGCTGAAGTTTTGTGTACTTGATTTATTTTATCTTATTGTACAATTTTCCCCCTGAAAAAAACTGTGTGACTGTTATTCTGTACTGCCGCAAAACTCTAAGTTATCTCAGGATTTTGCATGATGCAGTGCAGGTCAAGCTGACAGGAAGACTAAATTGTTTCACGTAACCACTCTGTGACACAATTATTACCTCATTAATGCACCTTAAATTATTAACAGTGTTAACTGTAACAAATTGTAACACTTGTAAACCTTAATTGTAATTTTTTTTTTTCCCTCGGTGCAATTCTTGTTTGCTGCTGTAAGCTTATGTAACAGAAGTGATATTATTAAGTAAAATGTTTTGAGGGTGGTTAACAACATTAAGGTACAAAATTAAAAAGTGCCATTTGTTAATGAATAAAAAAAAATCACAAAAACCTTTAAGACTTAATTAAAAGTATTTTTATTCTTGTCTAATTTTTATTGAACTGTTGTTCTTATTTCTCCAGTAAAAGCGCTGACTGTTCACGATCAGCGAGGGAAATCCAGGCGAAAAGTAGAGCTTACAGAAAATCTGATAAAGAAAGCGCGAAGGTGAAATCAGAAGCGGAGAAAGATTCTCGTGGCCGTAAGCACAGCTCAGTGAATCGCACTTCCTCACAGCTTGTTGCGTCTACCTCAGCAAAGAGCTCCAGCAGCCAGATTCCTAAAGCCCCAGCCAAAGAGCAGCATGAGAGGAGTAAGAACCTGGGGAAGAGGAAGTCTTCTTCAGAGGAGGCTGGAAAGAGAGCAACCGAGGGTGAAGAGAAGATGAAGAAGCTCATGAAAAGAAAGGCAACAAAGGAGGATGATTACTCAGTGACCAAGCAGAGATCTGGCAAAGAACAGACTGATGCTGACAAGAGCGTGAGGAAAGAGCTAGAGGAGAAGGAGTACAGGAAGTCAAAAGAAGAGCGTGTCTCACATGAGAAAAGTCAGAGCCAAAACTTGTTTAAGGAGTTGAAACATGTAGCATCTGACTCCATCTCTCCCCATACCTCCAGAGATAAGCCATCATCATCATCATCATCGTCTTTTAAAATAAGTTTCAAGATCCCAAAGAAGTCAAGTGTTGTGAAAACACAGAAAATAGTCACAGCCAGTTGGCAAAATGATAAAAAGTCTCCCATCACTAGTAAATGTCCTCCTAAGGTGATAGATTCTCCAACTGTAAAGGTAACTCCTGAACAAACAGCGGCAAGGCATAAAGAGGTTCCTTCTCCGGTTCCTTCAAGTTCTCCTCCTGTACAGCGGCTGCAGTCGAGCGCAACAGAAGAGACGCGTGTGACAAGCAGCAGTAACGCTTTAGTACAGCATGTACGTTCTGGAGTAACAAATTCAGTCATAAAGCGGAAAACAAAACAAAAAATAATGCTCTTATATATGTGTTTTTTACTTTTTTTTGTTTTGTTTTGTTTTTTTTAGGTTAGTTGTTATGATTCCCCTGAGCGCACAGAATCCACTGATGACGATGATTATGAGGTAAGTTCTATAAAATGAATTCTTTACAGTGAATATTTTGTATGTCTTTGAGTGTCATGTTGTTCTGTCACAACCGTAGATGCAGATAGTTGAAGAGCTGCACCTGGCCCGATCTAACAGACAACTGCATGTGAATGTGGACGAGAGTTACGGCGAGCTGACCAGCATGGACGTGGACCCTGCAGACGAGAGCGCCACCGTCACACTCAGTATGTCAATGCACAAATGATCATTTGTCTTGGCTCCTTAATATTAAATAGTCGAGATGGGGGAAAATCGAATTCAGTTACATATCGTACGATTCTTTCATATTTCAAGTCACATATCAAATCCAATTTTTTTTTTTTTTAGTAATTGCTTGTTTTTTATAGAAATGTTTCCATTGGCAATGGTAAAACGTTGCAGTACCTGTATTAACCAACAGGTGGTGTACTTTAAACTGTTTTACCTCAGCAGGCAGCAGCACAGCATCCTGTGTGGTTAGAGCAAATAATTTCCTACGTTTGTTTAGAATTCTAACAAAATTTATAATACACACTTATGTATCGTGATAATGTCGTATCGGGCGATTCCCATCTCTATTAACTAGCTTGTGAATAGATTATACTGTCCTCAAGAATTTAACGCTCCCATTAATGTTTTTTTCGCTAATTACATTGAAAAAATGTAGACAAATTCAACCTTTAAGTAGATTGTAATAAAATTAAGTTATTCCGTAAAAACAACAAGAAATATGTAATTTTTTTAGTTGATCGGAGTGTGCAGGTACAGCTGTTATCCATGATTTCCTAAATTAACTTGGGTACAGATATAAAGGGATACAGAGGGCAAAGTGCATTTTTATCCAGAAACATGGGATTTTTGCCTCAGTGTGCAGTGAGTAATCCTGAGGTTACAAATTCTCCAAAACCACCATCAGATGCCACCTCCAAGCCAACAGATTCCATTTCAATTTATCAATTCAATTTTATTTCTATAGTGCTTTTAACAATGGTCATTGTCTCAAAGTAGCTTCACAACATGAAAATAAAATGTATGGAAGTGTGTAAGAGTGAGAAGAATGTGTCAAGGGTGATGGCAGCGGTGGCAAGGAAAAATTCCCTGAGATGGTAATAGGAAGAAACCTTGAGTGGAACCAGACTCAACAAGGAACCCATCCTCATCTGGGTGATAACGGATAGCAGAAATTATATAACAACATCATGTGTGTTACGCAGCTGGAAGTTCAATATAACAGAAGGTATTTAAATGAACATGAAGTCCAGTTCAGCACAGGGATGAGTCAGCAGGTGCAGAGGGTAGAGGGGGTCTGGATCACTGGGAGCTCAGGAGCAGCATGTGTAGCTCCAAACCAACATGAAGCAGAATCCAGCTGGAGGTGGTCCTTATCTGGATGCCTCAGGAACCTCGCAGGGCTGGCCTCTGTCTACTGAAGCTGGCACAATCTCCAGATACCTCGGGATGGGTAGAGAAATAAAGAGCAGGTGGAAAGAATTAGCGTAGTTGCCATTTGAGATAGGTGTACTGGAGTATTTGGAAGGTATGCCATAAAAAAAGCATTCTTTGTTTTTTTTTGTTTTTTGCAATAAACACTCAGTGAAAGTTTGGAGTAATAAAAAAGGAGGATGGCATTAATGAGCAACCCTACAGACCTTGTTAGTGGGAATGGCATCATGCAGTCTATAAAATGCATTTTAAACCAAAGTCTGGCTTCCTCTGTCAGGAAACTAAACCTGGTCATTGGATCTTCCAGCAGGATAATGATCCAAGGCATATGTCCAAATCATAACAAAAACAAAAAACTTTCCTGACTACAGAATCTAGATTTTTCCATAAACATCTCCAGTCTCCTGTGGTAAGCTGAAGAAGAGGGTGCACTGGGACCTCGGGTTAGTGATATGAAGAGATTCTGTAAAAAAAAAAAATTATAGGTGATGGGGCGAATGCAGAAGTGCCAATAATTGTGATGCACAAGCTTGTGCTAACAATAATAATTTTATCAAAAAGAAGTTTGTTTGTGTGTGTGTGTCATGTATAGGTCAGAAGCAGCAGCAGCAGGACCTCCTTATTGTGCTCGACACCAATGTTCTCCTCAGCCACCTGGACTTCATGAAGAAGATCAGATCTCATGGACTTGGAGGTAAGAAGACTGTGATTTCATGCCCAAGTTTGCTTGTTGGTCTTTACTTTTAAAAGTAGTGTAATTACAGATTGTAAGACAGAGCTTGTTTTTTCCAGAACATCCTAGTCCACACTTGTGAATTACATTTTGCTTTTAGATCCAGACTTTTGTGCCACTTTCATGTGCAATGGCTATTTATTTTTTTTTTATCTACTACAGTTGGTGCACACAAAATAGTTTGCAATCATTTTACATAAGTTTGTGTATAACTGGCTGAGTACTGTATCTCTGCATGTTTTTTGTGCTGCAGCTCTGGGATTCCCAACACTGCTGGTTCCCTGGGTTGTCCTCCAGGAGCTGGACTCTTTGAAAAGCGGCAAACTGTCGAAGAACGTGGAAAGAAAAGCGCAGCCGGCTGTCAACTACATCTACACATGTCTGAAGAACCAGGAGCCGCGTCTCTGGGGCCAGTCCATGCAGCAAGTCTCTCAGGCTGCCTGTGAGCTGCTGACTTTGTATACTTTCTTGTTGTGTATGAGTGCATGCAGGAGCTCTCCAGCTGATGGCGCTGTTTGTTAACAGGTGGGCTGGACACGATGAATAATGACGATCGGGTGCTGCAGTGCTGTCTTCAGTACAAGGCGTTGTATCCAGAGGGCACCGTAATGCTGTGCACGTAAGAGCTGTTCAGGCTTTTAGGCGGACGGGGTTTTTTTGTTGTTGTTGTTGTTGTTTGTTTTTGTTGTCACATCTGGGAGTCGGCTGCTAATCACGGACTGACCTTGTTTTTAACGACAGAACTGATTTGCTAACGTGCACCTGCTGGACGCCTTTGGTTATTTGTATAGCGTTTTTAACAACAGATCGCAGTATCACAGTACTGAGCAGGTGAATTGAATTAAATTTATGGTGAAGGACAGGGCAGGTTTACAATTTATAAAATAAATCTAGTAAAAACTAAGCATTTTAATTATATACAATTGATTAAGGGATTCACACAACATAAGATATGTGGTGTGAATTGACCTTTAGTATTAACAAGGGACGTCACAAACATTCTGGACATTGGACGGCACTTTTAGAAAGCATTGCATTCTAAAACGTCAAACTCTAACCAAACCCGAAGTATGAAGTTTATCCATAAACTGTTTGCCTGTTCATTTTGTTTCCTTATTCCTTTTGGGGTTTTTTCATTCATCCTTTCCATTTAATCACAGTAACGATAAGAACCTGTGCAGTAAAGCTCTGCTGAGTGGAGTCAAGGCCCTGAGTAAAGCCGATCTACAAGAGCAAGCAGAAGTAAACCCTGATAGCTTTCAGCAAACTTCGGACCTGACTTCTGCTTATACACATGCAGCAGCTGATAAGCAACGTCAGGAAGGTGACACGGCTCTGTATTTCATTCTTTAAAACTCTATCCTTACCTCACAGTCTCAAACTATGAGTCAGATCTTGCACCCTCCTGATGACTCCAAAGCATGGTTTTGGTGCTAAAAGTGACTGACCTAAGTGAAAAAGTGAATTATCAGATAGGGTCATATAACACCACTTTTCATAATACTTTTTATCTCCTCCTCCATGCTTTGCATTTTTGTAAATATGTATACACGTTTATATTTTTATCAGGTAAAAACAAACATATTTGCTTATTACAGTTTTATGTAGTGTCCGTAACTTTTTTTTTTTTTTTGTATTCCAATCCTTCAGGGATCCTTATTGTGACTCAGATGAAACTTGGCCAATTTAGATTTCACATGAAAAGACATAAACCTGAACAAGTGTAAAATTGCCAAATTGTTAAGATATCGCAACATGAATGCGACATGCTTACAGACACTACAGATTTTTTGCTTTTTAAACTTTTACCAAAAATCAATTTAAGCAATGATTATTTAATGGTCATGTGCTTCTAGAAGCGTCTACAAATTTTAGCATCCATAACTTTTCATAAATAAATAACTAACATTTTTATAGAAGAAAGATTGGTCACTTCCATGTTGCATAAACTTACACTAGCTTCTTTGGCACACACATTTTCTGTATTATGTGTATAACATTAAAAAAAAATTAAATCAGCACCAATATTATTTTGGCTGTAATTATTTTTATCTGTCATTTTTGTTTAAGCAGAAAAAGTACAGAGGTCATGTGAAAAGGTGGAAACGTGCAGGAAGGAGGAGACGTGTCGAGAACTGAGCGAGTGTGTGTCCGTGCTGGAGAGCAGCCTGCAGAGAGCCCTGTCTGCCGTCCTGGAGGAAGAGATGAAGGCTGCGTTTGGAGAGCTGTGGCTAGAGGTGACCTTGGCTTGAACATAACGTGCACACCTCGCTATTCCTGTGTGATTTATAATCTCTGTTTGTCCCACCTGTTCTTTTAAATGCTATCTTATCGTTTTTATTAGCATTCACTTCTATTAACTCTTACTTTAATCTCTTAGTTTGTTTGTAGAAAAAGACAAATCCCATATCCAAATCTTTTGTATCTCGCTTTAAGTGTAAGATGGATTGTTTAGTTTTGTTTTTTATCACAGAAGTCTTAATATTCTTGTAAAAAAAAAAAAAATTTAAAAAACTGATTTTTAAGATACTTTTTCAGCTGAGCTGTAAAGCCAGATTTGTGAGATTGACTTGTTAAGGAAGTTTAATAATTACTTGGGTCAAAGGAAAATAAACCTTCTAAGAAACGAATAATGATTAGTTTTCTTCGCTGCCAATAATAACCTCCGGCTTTGTAGCACCACCCTTCCTGCCTGGAAGGGTTTGGGTGTTATTTATTACTGTGGGAAATTAACTGAAATTGATCTGATTATTCTGTGTGGACCAGAGAACTCATGAGCATCATTCAGCTACACATACTGTATTTACCATCATGTTTGTTTACTGGATTCATACAGCTTTTTATTCTAACTTGCTTATAGAAGTGGGCAGATTGTCCAGAAACATATATTTTAATAATTTCTACCAACAGTTGTAAACCGTATTAAATCTGTACTTATGGAGTCTGTTTCAATGTTTGTGTCTGTACATTTATGGTTTGATGTGCATACGTGCTTTGTAGATCGTGTACGTGAAGCCTCCATGGACTCTGGATGCCTTGCTTCAGTGTTTCCGGAAGCACTGGATCGCTGTGTTTGGAGCCATAATCAGAAGAAGTCTGATCAGTTGTGTGGAGACACTCAGCAGTTTTGTCCACACAGGTATTGTGGTTTAGTTTTTGGTTTAATTGTTTTAATTTTTATTCTGGCTATTTATTATTCTTATTTGTTCATTTTGGGAAAACTCTCAGAACTGTTAAAACACAGCCATTGAGATGGTTTCAAATAAATATCTAAAGCTATTCTGATGTCTCCCACATTTGGTGCGAAGGAAGAATGTGCTTTGTCTGGTTTAAAACTTTGTCTTTTGGAGTTCCTTCTAGTCTGGAGTGCATACACCACAACACTAACACCACCGCCAGGTAAATTGAATAATATTGATTATCAGTTATTCACCAGTAAACTGGTGACAGGATCATTTGCACCCAAGGCTTAATATAGGTCCAATCCCACAGAAAAGCCAATGTAGCATAAACTGCAGAAAAAAATCAATGGTGGCCATGAGAGAAAGGTATCTGGACACCCAGTGCATCAATGATTACCGTTTATGGGGCTTAGCAGGCAGAGAGTTCATTGTGATTGATCTGACCATGAAATTCCCCAGATCCCCAGTCCAATCAAGCATTCGAATATCTCATTCCAGCGACAGCACCCACCACAGATGGGCTTCGACTGGTGACCTCTGAGCCTTGAGGTCCTGGTTGGAAGCCAGGATGAGGTGTAGGCCTTGTTTCGGGCTCTTAGGTAGAGCCCAAGGTTCCTCAATGTGTTTCCTGTAGCACAGAGGAAGCCGAAAGAGAGGAGGAAAAGAAACGCTTGCTGCATCCCAGTCTCAGGACGCCTTCCTGGCCCAGAAGGAGGAAAGGGGGACAGCACTGATGCTGGAGAAGGGTTGCATCAATGCCCCTTCTTCCTCTGTATCTCTGAGGAGAGTCAGACCAGCACCACTCCCTGTCAGACACCTATTTATTCTAGTGCTTGTATTTTTGCTAGATACCTCAAGGCAATTTTGCTCCGAAAGGCCACATCCTGAAAAGTTACCTGCTCCTCTACAGTCAGTGGGACTCGCCAGGGACATCCTAACAGCTCAGGAAACACCATTCATGTCCAAAGCAATAAAGCCAGCTGTTTTTATTGGGCTACATCAGAACCTATGTCTTCTGCCATCCTCACACCAATGGATTTGTTGACGAACCCCTAAAGGCCATACTCAAGAAGGTGGTGGACACCTGGTATAGTCCTGTTTTCAGTCTCTTAAACTCTACAAGGCTTCCAAGGTGTTCAGGCTTTGCTGTTTAGGAGAATGTCTCAGGGACTCCTGGATGTTTCAAAGGATTCTAGGGAGGAATAAACCTCTCCCTAGCAGTTAGTGCTGGAGTATGTAAGGGGGATTGATGCTGAAGCTCACTGACTGTGTCACACTCGTCGGTCGACAGCAGGAATGGGCCCAGGCAGAATTCTTAAGGAATTCCAGCCTGGTGACTGGATACGCTTTCTGTTTCTTGATAGAATTCTCCTTACGTTGTTGCCGAGAGGGTCGGCTCAGTCAACTGTCCCCTGCAGGAACCACTGAGAGACATGACACACTTTGATCAAGTGGATAGAACTTGTCCCTGCCAACTGAGCCTTAAAACAAATCAGGAGACCCTCATGTTGCTGGTGCTCTAACTCCAACAACAAACAACGATGGATATAAAGAGGGATCTGCTGTCTAAGACACTGTGGAAGATTTTTACTCTCAAAAGTGCAATAAACGATCACATTCTGTGTGCAGATTCAGCTGGAGTCACTCCGCATCACAAACCCGGCTATCGGCTATTGCTGACACACAACTAACTCCCTGAACCTCGCTCAGCTGAAATCGTCTGCACGTTGCACCAAACAGGCTGCCACTTACCGTGCACCCGACACACAAGGAAGAACTCGCCCACGCCGCCTCTTTGTCTTCCTTTTCACTTTTCAGCAAATTTATTAAATAAATACATTCTCTTGCTTCCCTTTGTCTGTGTTCCACTGCTCGGCTGCAAGGTTGTTACAGGCACATAAAGCCTGTCATCTTTTCAAACTGCTTTGTAATAAACTTTGATGAATGCACCGTTTGCTGACTTCTCTACGCGTTCATAAATATCTACACGACGGCTTCAGACAGTGCAGTACAAGTAACAGGAATGATTTTGAATGAATATGAATGATCTGGCGTAGTGCGTCATGGTCCAGCTTTGGTGCTTGGCCCCATTTTGATCACAAAAACGCTCGACAGTCCCAGATCTAAGTCTTGTTTTTTGGCTGTGTATAATTTAGGCCTGAGTCAAGTCATCATATCCAGTGTGTAGTTGTGTGTATGTATGCGATGATGTGTATTAGACCTGGTATTTTCCATTTATTTTGCGGTAGCATTACTATACTTCCCTGCCTTGGTTTCCTTGGCGGGGAGCCATGCCTGAAAAAGCAAGTGCGGAGCAAGGAGCGAGTGAGAAATGGAGGCAGGGAAAGTTGGGAAAGTGAAAAGGGCATTGTAAAACTTTGTAGAGGAGTGGAAAAGTACTGGTCTGTCTCTTTGTGCCCAGGCTCTTGTGTGTGTGTGTCTGTGTGTTTGTGTGTTAGTGGGTGGGGATATATCTTTGTATGACCTCTAAAGAGTGTGTGTGTGTGTGTGTGTGTGTGTGTGTGTGTGTGTGTGTGTGTGTGTGTGTGTGTGTGTGTGTGTGTGTGTGTGTGAGAAGGTCTTTCATTAGTGGGAGTTCTCTCAATCTCCTCTTTGTTTTCCCCCCCTCTGACTTTTTCACCCCTTTGTATAGCGAAGTGTGTAAATGGTACAAATTGTACTCAAATGCATGTTTCTCATTAGAAGACGCAATACCGTCAACTGCTGCTCAGCTGCAGGTTATACAACAGGAAAAAAATACAAAAATGGGAACATTGTCTTCAGCTGCAGTGTGCTGCCATAAAACTTTCACAAATAACTCTTTGCTGTTCACTACCAGCCTGCTTCGACTGATAGATCTCTAAAAACCCTCCCGCTTCCCTGAAAGAACATTAAAGCTCCTAAATTTTCTTTAGTTATTCCACCGAAATAGTGTTATAGAAGAAGAACATGTATTTACAGCTACAAGTTTATAGCTCTAAGTTTTCAGTGCTGTGAAAAAGTATTTGCCCCTTCCTGATTTTTTTTTTTTTTTTTTTTAGATCATCAGACGTCATAATTAATTATTTAAAAAAAAAAATTCTGAATAAATACAAAATGCAGTTTTTAAATGATGTTTTTATTTATTAATGGAAAAACGCTCTCCAAACTTGCTTGCTCCTATGTGAAAAAGTAATCGCCCCCTAAACCTAATACCTGGTTGCGCCACCCTTGGAGACAACAACTGCAATCATCACTGTGGAGGAATTATGGCCCACTCTCTTATGCAGAATTGTTTTCATTGTTTAACCATATTGGAGGGTTTCCGAGCATGAACGGTCTGTTTAAGTGTCTCAATCAGATTTAAGAAGGGACTTTTTCGCATAGACTGGACAGCTTTTCGCTCTCAATAAATGAATTCATCATTTAAAAACTGAATTTTGTATTTACTCTGGTTATCTATGTGTAATGTGAAAATTTCTCAGTTTCTCAATTTCTCAGAGGATCTCAGTCGTTTAAATGTGATAAATATGCAAATAATTATAAATAAATACAGTAAATTAAAAAAAACACCTGGAAGCATACATCTGCTCTGTAGTACACTTTTTTTGAGGCAGGTCAATCAGGCTGTCTACTTTATTCATGCAAGACATCATTATTAAACAAATCTGTATAGATTTCAGTATATAATCCTCTAACCCTAGATACACAGTGTACAACATGGGATTTATCTCATGAT
This sequence comes from Clarias magur, assembly GCA_013621035.1. Classification (NCBI taxonomy): domain Eukaryota; kingdom Metazoa; phylum Chordata; class Actinopteri; order Siluriformes; family Clariidae; genus Clarias; species Clarias magur. Next base: position 36,712 of record QNUK01000489.1, read on the forward strand.
TTGCAAATTGCTCACTGAAACGAAGTTGATTATTTCTCTCAAGCCATCATGTGCACGTGTTTGTTTGTTGTGTGTAGATGTATCGGTGGATCGCGGCTCCGTTCTGAACGTCGTATCCGCGGCCCAGGAGCTTCTTACAGCACTGCGCTGCAGGTCTCCGTACAGCGGCCACGTAGACTCGACTCTCTCCCACCTTGAGAACTTACAGCACAGGTTTCAAGCCAAGGTGCGTCCGTGATATAAAATCTATTATTATGAGCAATCTGCTTTGCCAGTGTTCTTCTAGAAATAAGAAATTAAAACTCTTTATGCTTTGTGCTGCCGCATCCCACAACCCTACCTTTTATTTTAAAACATAAAAATTGTTTCTCTTCAGTGCTTCTCCTTTATACCTTGTCTCACACCTCAGCCCAGCTATAGGGGTGTACTCTTACACTGCGGACATGTTTGTGTTTGTGTTGGAATCAGCCTCAGAAATCCCCACTGGTTGACAGAGAGGGTGACGCTCTAATGGCTGATGCGGTTCAGGATGTAGCACCGCCTTCACAAGCTTCTCATCAGGAAGTGTGGGCTGTGTTCGAGAGCATCTGGAACAATGTGTGCCGTGTCAGGTGCCATCCCGTTTTGTCTCAATTTGACGTCTTTACATTTAGAAAAATATATATTTTTATGGTTGTTCTAAGTTGTTTCAATGATCAGTAATAGTAATAATAATAGGATCAATTGTAAGACATTTTTGCAACATCATTTTCACACTCCAGGTCTAGTAAAATGTGCATGTTTTAAAAGTAACTATAACTTCGGCTCTGCATGACGTATCCAACGTATCTTCCCCCCAACATTGACACACACCAGCAGGACTTCCATACAAGGAGTTGTTTTCTTTTTTAAATCATCATTGACCAAGGCAGTGTCGCCAGAACAGAGCTGTTCAGCTTGAGTTTTAAGGACTAACTCTTTCATGCATCAATATATTACAATGTAATATGGAAATTAACATCAACTATATACAGTGCCTTGCAATATTATTCACACCCCTTGAACTTTTTCCACATTTTGTCACATTACAACCACAAACGTGAATGTATTTTATTGGGATTTCATGTGATAGACCAACAGCAAGTGGCACATCATTGTGAAGTGGATGGAAAATGATAAACGGTTTTTAAAAAATGTTACAAATAAAAACGTTAAAAGTGTAACGTGCATTTGTATTCAGCTACCATGAGTCAATATTTTAAGCTGCAAGTCTTTTGAGATGTGAATCTACCAGCTTTGCACATCTACGGAGTGAAGTTCTTGCCCATTTCTCATATCGCAAAATACCTCAAGCTCAGTCAGATTGCATGGTGAGCATCTGTGAAGAGCAATTTTCAAGTCTTAGGTCTGGACCATGGACTGGTCCATTCGAACATTCGAAATTTACCCTCTGTCCCAGTGTCTTCCCATCAACTCTGATCAGTGTCTCTGTCCCTGCTGAAGAAAAGCTTCCCCACAATATGATGCTGCCACCACCAAGCATTGTTTTAGTCTCATCTGATCAGAGCACCTTCTTTAGCATGTTTGCATGGCTTGTCCCAAATTGCAAACAGCACTTCGTATGGCTTTCTTTTAGTAATCGCTTTCTTCTTGTCCATCTTCCATAAAGGCCAGATTTGTGAAGTGCACGACTAATAGTGGTCCTGTGGAAAGATTCTCCCACCTGAGCTTTGGATCTCTGCAGCTCCTCCATGAGCCTCTTCTTTGCTGTTTCTTTGATTAATGCTCAGTTCAGGTGGACGGTCATGTCTTGGTCATGGTTTGCAGTTGCGCCATACTTTTTCCATTTTCGGATGATGTATTGAACAGTGCTCCATGAGATGTTCAAAGCTTGGGATATATATATATATTTTTATTAACCTGACCCTGCTTAAAACTTCTCCACAACTTCATCCCTGACCTGGCTAGAGTGTTTTGGGGCTTCATGATGCTGTTTGTTCACTGAGGTCCTCTAACAAACTTCGGAGGGCTTCACAGAAAAGCAGTATTTACTGTATACTGAGATTAAATCACACACAGGTGGACACTTGATTCATTAATTAGGTGCCTTCTGAAGGCAATTGGTTCCATTGGTTCCACACTTTCTTGCCACTTTGTGTTGGTGTATCACTTAAAATCCCAATTATATGCGTTTATATTTGTGGTTGTAACGTAGCAAAAAGTTCAAGGGGTAAGAATACTTTTTCAATATACTGTATTAATATAACCATTAATTTCTGATACTGATTTCTGTTTCCTTACACACCATGTATCTGGTATGAGTTTAAAAATGGTAACGTTAGCGCCGTTCCTCCATCTCCGTCCTCCTCTCCTGTCTGCTTCTCACCCCTCCATCAGCTCGGCTGTCTTCTCAGCACTGCACTTCTCTCCAGGCTCATCGGGTTCATTAGAGCCACGAGCCACGCCGCCTCCCGGAGACGCCCTTAGCTGCCTCCACAGGCTCAACGCCGCTCTCGAGCAGCTGCTGGAGGCCTTCCAGAGGTACTAAACCATTCTGTGATGCATGCAGCATGCAGCTCGTATAAGTAGTTGAGAAGGGGAAAAGATAGCAGCTATTGTACATAATAGGTTTGTGTACAGTATGTGTGCACATAGTAACCTTTATTGTGTAATTAAACAACTCAGATTGTTATTAAGCGTGCTGACATGAGACATCAGGTCTAATCAACTCTTATCACTCATGGAACTGTAGAGGTGTTCATATTAGAACAAGCACAATAATATAAAGCTATTATTAATGTCATTATAAGAACTTCTACCAGACACAATAACAATGACTTTGAAATGAAAGGTTTAGTTTAGGTTAGGTTTATTCTAATGCTTAATTCTTCATGGCCGTGGATTATACAGTAGATTCAACAAGCTGCTGGAAACATTCCTCAGAGATTGTGGTCCATATTGACATTCATCCATGATGCGAATCTCCCGCTCCACAGCTTCCCTAAGGTGCTCTTTTGGATTGACGTTGGAGGCCTTTTGAATACAGCGACCTTATTGTCATGTTTAAAAAAAAAAAAAAGCAGTTTGAGATGATTTTAGCCATCTGACTTAGCGTGTTATCTCGTGCTCATTAAGGGATGGACATACTCAGGTAGGTTGTGGTAAGTCGCCCACACCATTACACCACCAACAGCATCCTGAACCGTTGACACAAGGCAGGATGCAATCATGCTTTTCACGCCAAGTTCTCACTATTCAGAATGTTACAGCAGAAATCGAGACTCATCAGACCAGGAAAAATTCTAATTGTCGCCTCAGTTTCCTGTTCTTAGCTGACAGGAGTGACACCCGGTGTGGTCTTCTGCTGCTGTGGCACATCTGCTCCAAGGTTCACTGTGTCCTTCATTCAGAGATTCTCTTCGACATACCACGGCTGTAACCAGACGTTTTTTGAGTTACCACCAGTGTTGGGTGGTGTTACTTTTTAAAGTAACTAATTACATTACAAAATTACGTTACCTTCGTTACATTACTGCGTTACTTTCTGATAACAGTAACTAGTTCGAGTACTTTTCCATTGCAGAAAATGAAAACTCCTTTGTGCTTCCTCGTGCATGTTGTTTTAGTCAAGACCTTTATAATTATTCCACCATCATCACTCAGCGAAGTTTGGCCCATAATCTGTTAACTACTAATACCTCTATCTCACCTAGGCGGTTTCGCACGGTGGCCGTAAGTACGGTTCATCATGATTCACCTCGAGTTTCGGCGCTGTGATTAGGTTTCCATCTTTCCGCGCGTCGGTCCTCGCATAGTCAAACCGCATTGGTGAGATAGGGGTCTAACAGCAGGAATAACAGAGGGGGGCGGGTTATCGGGGACGGAGCTTGTAGGACGACTTTCTCTCACACACACACACACACACACACACATACACTAACGGATTGGGAATGACTGCAGTCTGGCTCACGGATTACATAAATTGTCTGAATAACGGATTACATTTTTGAAAGAGTAACTGAGTACTTAAATGGCGGACCTGACGCGTTAGATCAAAAAAGTAATCCGAGTACTCTAACACGTCACACCCAACACTGGTTACCGCTGCCTTCCAATCAGCTTGAACTGGTCTGTCTGTTCTCCTGTGACCTCTGACATCAATAAGGCATTTTCACCCAGAGAACTGCTGCTCACTGGATATTTCTCTTTTTAACACTATTCTCCATAAACTCTCTACAGATGAAAATCCCAGATCGGCATTTTGGGAAATATTCAGGCTGACACTAACAATCATGCCACATTCAAAGTCACTTAAATCACCAATCTTCATCATTCTAATGCTCAGTTAGAACTTCCGCTGATCATGCAATGCTCTGAGTTGCTTCCTTGCGAATGGCCGATTAGATATTTGCGTTAGCGATCAGTTGAACAGGTGTGCCTAATGAACCGGTTGTCGAGTGTATATTCTTCATACGGATGTTATAAAGGCAGGATGCGCTGACTTGCCTTGACATGCCGTGACAGGCAGAAGGTTCCAGTTTATGAGAATTCGGGGCATGTTATGATGTCGGTGCCGTGGGGAGTACAGCTCATAACGAATTCCCTCAAGTGTTCCTTATCTAATCTCTCTCTGTTAAAGGAAGTATGAATTCTCAAGAAACATCAGCAGTCTTGTCTAGGAATGTTCCACGGAAGTCTAGAGGTTAGACGTTAGATAGCTGATTGATGTCAACTGTAACCGCTAAGATGTTTTATTAAAGCTCTCAATATTCATAGAAGTCATGAATTTGTACCCCCCTCATGCATGGTGTTCATCTCTAGTTTATCTGTTTTAATATGAGCTGATGTCTGACATACAGTAACAGTTAAGTTACAACAAAAGAGAATATTACTGGCGGTATTGACTGAGTCCAAAAATACAATTTTGAAAGGCTGGTTTGAACCACATATCCACTTGTCTTCCGTCTGGCATTCCCACCGTAAAGATATTTTAGTTTTGGGACGTGAAGCAGCCAGATTTCATAAGGCTACAGTACATCTTGAACAATTATGAATAACTGGACAGCTGCTACAGATTTTGTTAAAGATTTAATGATGTGATTAATTTCGGTATGTCAATTGAAGCCATGTGTGCAACTGTTATCTCTTTGTTTGACCCAAATCCCCATTCTTTATTTGTTTGTTTGTTTGTTTGTTTATTTATTTATTATATATCTCCTTTCTTCATTCATTTTCACACACATTCCTGTTATTATGTTTGTGTGTATTCGTAGTTGAATAATCAATAAAAAATAATGAACAAAAAAACATGAAGTCCGTCAGAGAGCCGTGAGCTCAGATTTGGTGTTCGTCCCAGTCGAGAGCGGTCACGGCGTGATGCAAAGGGTGTAGCGGCAGATTCATAGCAGTTACCATAGATATGGTCAGAGTAATGTTCATGTTCGGGAAGCTGAGATGACTCATCAGGCAGGCACACGAGCACCTCGCTTGGTTCACTTTGCTCTCTAACACACACAAAAAAAAAAAAGCCCGAGCCGAAGTTACAAATGCAGAAATGCCAACTTCAGTCTCCTCACTTCTTGCTCCATTTCTCTTTTATTATGTACACTTTTATCTGGCTGTAACACGCTCTTCTAGTTTATTCACTTTTCATTGAGACTCTCTTCACTTTTTATCTCTTATGATACTAAAAAACAAGCCAAGGCAACCAATCATTTTCAGTTTGCGTGTTTGTGCCCAGTTCCTATTTTTGGTTAACGGGAGTGGAATCTAATGTGTCGTCTGCTGTGTAGCCTGACAGTGTAACATGCATTGAAGGCTCAGTAACGTTACAGACTGTTAGCTGGGTAATGGACCACGTTCCAGTTTAACGTCCCTACAGAAAACTTGAATCCAAAACTCTGGACTCATAGGTTGCAAACATAACTAGAGAGGCACTTTTTGTTTTGAAAAAGTGAATGGTGCTTGCCGTTATTTACTCCGGCCTCTAAAGTGGTTGCTGGGGCGTGGCTTGTCAGCTTCACATTGATCCTGAGAGCCTGATTGGTTGCCAGAGTAAATGAACCCACCCCTATATTTCCATGATGATGGGATCCACAATTAGGTTCAGTTTCAAAGTTCCTATAGAAGTTCAAAAAATCTGGGCCTCCGAGTGGCGCAGTGGTTAAAGCGCTCGCCCTATCATCCGGAGATCGCTAGTTCGAATCCCGGGTGATGCTGTAACCTCTCGCAGCCAGAGGTCTAGAGAGAGCTGATTGGCCGAGCTCTCTAAGAGGGGAGGGATGAGAGGTACATAGTTAATCCACATTAATCACGGCTCTACAGCCAGTCAGGGGCGTCTGTGAGCTCGCCCAACGGAGGGAGCGGATAGCGCTGTCCTCCGAGTGTGTTACACCGCCCCCAACGGTGCGCGAGCGAGCAGTTCGAAAAGATGCGGTCGGCTGGCGTCACGTGGTTCGGAGGAAACACGTGATAGTCTTCGGCCCTCCCGGCTGAGTGGTAGTAGTAGCCTTAATGTGGAGCCCTCTAGTGACGGGGAGGAATTGGACACGACTAAATTAGGGAGAAAAATCGGGGGAAAATCCAAAAAAAGAAGTACAAAAAATCTAACTGTGAGCACTTTTGACGTGCCTTCACCATTATATATCAGTGGGGCAAATTTGGGCACCTTATTCAACAGGTACAACTTATTCCCTATTGTTCTGACAGAGCTGGCAAGCCTCTTCAAATGTGGAGAATGTTATATTTCTACAAAGTTCTTGCTCCGCGCCAGAAAAGTTGGTCTCAATGTTAAGTCTATGGGATTTTTAGAATACTGTATAACACCCCTTAGAAAAGTCTACAGCACCCCGTTCCTGAATAATCCGCACGATTTGACACCTCTTTCATGGGTCTACGACAAACAGTACGGGACTAGAAGAATAAAAAAGAAATAAATAAGATAATACAAGTGATGCTTGACTTCTCAGGCACCACTAACTAGATAAAAACCTGCTTATCAAAGAAAGTGAAGATGTTTAAATGTGGGCTTCCTCCCGCACAGGTTACTGTCTGTGAGCAGCACTGTAGACGACGCTCAGGCCCTGCTCACCTTTATTCACACTAGCGAGGTAAGAATTATGTCTATTTTTTTTTATATATATTAATTTCCTTTGTCTAAATGAAGAGACTTGTGATTCATCTTATCCTTATTTGTAAGACACCAACTTCTGGTTTAATATACATACATTTTACAACAGTTTAGAAATGAATGTACTGTATAGCTGGAAAGCTGGAAAGCTCGACCTGACCAAAGTGCTATCAGCGATCGGCTAGCGCTATACCTGTAAAAGTGTTCTAGATGATGAGTGAGAGAATTAGGAGACAGAATAACAACCTGCAGCATGAACATTAATTATTTGTGCTTCCATAAAGCTGAGGATGGTTTAATGATTACTAACGCATGTGCCACTGTAATAAGGGGAAACGAACACATCAATGCCATTAATGAGGCTTCGGGATATTACGCAGTGCTCGACCCTGAAGGTTTGATAGTTGAGCCATTAATGAATATTATAACCTAAGTGTTTTATCGCTTATACTCAATGGAGGTTAAGCCACTCCGGGCTCTTCACTAGACCCCATTTTAATTAGATTCACCTTTATTGCCATCGAACAACAAGTAGAACAGCAATAAAATGCAGTTTAAGCCGTGACATTTAATTGACCGTGGATGAAACACTTTCCCAAAAGACATTCAGGGTTTATGCAGTACAGCGCCAGTGCAGGACTGTGTTTTCAAAAGGTGCCCGTGGTTAGTTCTGTGGAGGATAAATAATGAAATGGTCCGTTTTATCAGTCCTGGCCCAGGCTCTCGTATTACCTTTAATGGTGTGTGTGTGTGTGTGTGTGTGTGTGTGTGTGTGTGTGTGTGAGAGATGGGTGGGAAAGAAAAAAAAAAAACAATCCTGCACTGCATTTCAGATCGCTGCTATGGAGCCACGCTTCACTGCCAAGGACCTGTTTGAGTGCCTGTCTCACCAGGAGTACAGGTTAGTTCAATCAGAACACACACACTTACACACTCACATTCACACACAAGTGGAATCTGGGGATTCGTAACTAACTCAATTTGCCATGAACTAACACACAGTCTGGCACAAGTGATAGAAAAGCATTAAACAGAGTTCTTGGTTGCGTACTGTACAGAGCCTCGTCCTGATTCAGAGCGTTTAATAAGAGTAGGAGGAGTGAAGAAGATCCTTTATAACCGATAATAATGAGGATGTGTTCAGAATAGTCCCTAGTGCATGCTGGGTAAGGTTTCCTTTTTTTTGTTTGTTTTTGAACAAGTAACCTTGGACATGCTGTGGATGTTTGAAAGCTGTTAACTGCAGCTATTCTTTAACCAGGTCGTGTTGTTGTGTAATGCATTGTTGCTTTGGCTCTGCAGGGGGTCTCGTTACATGAAACCCAAACGCAAACACAGACGGTGAGACGGTGTTCACCTTCGTTTTTAAGCTCCGACCTTGAACGAAAACAGGCCCGAGTAGTAATTAGTCATTCTTAACTACAGTACGTCGTTAGCTCAAGACTTTTATACAAGTGCAGATTTTAGGTTTTTTGAATAATCTTCTAACGCCGCTTTATTATTAATATAATGTGCGATTTTATCCTAACATGCAGCAGGATCATCTCAGAAGACACCTCACTGCCGATAGTGAGACACTTTTTTCACCTTCCCCGCGCTTGGCTTTGATCTCTGTTTACGCAGCGTGTAAGCCTAGACTTCCTGTCTTGACGACATCCCCGTCACATACTGTACCTCAAGCGCTCCATGTCGGTCGCTGGCTGATATTCAACACCGCTAAACACACACTCTGTGCATGTGCCACGTCTCTCCCTTTGTTAATCGTTAACCCGATCGTAGCCTGTTGCGTAAAACCCGGTCTCGGGTCATGACTTTGTCATTGTGAGAATCAGTGTAGCAGGTGTACGCTAAAGGCAAGGGCAGCAAAGCTTTTTGGCCGGTCACATGACGTTTAAAGCAAAGAGCTCATCATACAGATGGCCCTCTAAAGTGATGTGGGAGGAGTCTGTTTTAACAGAATGAGAATCAAACACTTTTATACCAAAAGACTAAAAGACTGTGAAGACTAACACACGCCTCCTCTGAGACATTTCCTCGCATGGAAAGCAGCGTTCCATCTTGCGTTGCGCTGTCTGCCCTCTTCTGCATACATCGACTCAAAGACACAACCGTGATTGGCTGGTGTCAAGACAGAGTCTACTGTGTCATCACACCAGCACACAATCGGGGCAAATTGTGCCGTTTTGCATTATTTAAACATCGCCCATGTCCAATGATACGCAACCGTTTTCAATCGGTGTCAGAACTTGTGTAAAGGCAGTCCCGTGACAAAAACGTCTAGCACGTCTTTGCGTGTGCCGAACGTTCGTTTTCCTCCGCCAGCTCACAGACGCCCGAGTGCACTAGGAATAATTTAGTGGACGTTTATTTTTATCCCTCCACTCAGTAAGAGACGACAGGGCAGTGTCCAGGGATCTCCGCCGGAGGTCTAGGAGCTTTGGTCTAGACGAGTGCTGTCCATTTGAAGTTTGACCGCACACGCTGGCATTCTGCCGTTTTCTTCCTTTCTTTTTTTTTTTCCTTTTCTTTTTTAACGCTGCTCTTTATTTGGAGAGTAATTGAGTCTGGACATTGAGGGCATTCAGGGAAAGCAGAGCTTATGCTGACTGTGTATGTGTGTAATGGTGTTATTCCTGTGTGCGGTCGCCATGGCAGCAGAGTGGCTCTAATGGAGTGTTAGATCACAGATCTGTGCTCAAGCATCCAGCCTGCACCTTTTATGATGGTGGAGGAGTAGGAATATTTCCACCGTTCCGTCTGTGGTCGGTGTGTAGTGGACTTATACGTTTGTGTGTGTATAAATACCTGTAAGTATCGCTTAGTAATAATTAAAAGATAAAGCTGTAGTGAAAGCAGTATGGATAGTTTCATTGTATTTCATTGTAGACGGATGGGAATCATCTGTCAATCCCAATACGATGATTTTCTCACCACACCTCTGTGCTGATTCCATCACAATTATGATTCTAAAAGTATATAAACACCAAATAAAATATTGTTTAAACAATACAAACTAACCTCAAGTACAAGAGTGTATCATTTAAGAGTTTTACATTTTAAACTTTTTTATTTAACCAAATTTTAAAAAGCAAAATTTTGTCAACGGCCATAATTATTATTTCTAAACAAACTCAATAATCAATCATTCAGTTTTCACCACATGAATGAAAATGTGTAAATAGTTTAGTGTTGCATCTGCGGGATTATAAAGAAACAGTGATGTTTCATCGCCTTAATTCCTCCAAGATCTCAAAACTCAAATCCACCTTCTACATGTGGAGCAGCTGCGAGCATGCTGGTGCACACGGCTTTAAACACAGGCAATTTTCTGCTAATTTGGACTTGCTGTGTTGTGAGCCTGGTGTAAACATGTGTAATGAGTGGGTCTGAGACCAATTCGCTCACAGAGTTCGGGGAAAAAGGCAAAGTGGAGGCTTTTAACACGTACTATTTTTGATAATCTTGCACCAAAAAAATGCGTTTCTGTTGCGCCGCTCCGAAGCTTCTGCGCTCGCCAGTCACCGAGCAATCAAACTGAAAACCAGACAAATCTGCTCACTGGTCGATCGACCGGTTCGTCTCTATTATAAATGTAAAAACTGTTTTAAAAAAAAATGTAAAAATCAGGAAAATCCAGGATGCCGATTCATCACATGGCCCCATCATCCAGAGATCACGAGTTCGATTCCTGGGTGATGCTGTAACCTCTCGCAGCCGGAGGTCTAGAGAGAGCTGATTGGCCGAGCTCTCTCAGAGGGGAGGGATGAGAGGTACTCCCACATTAATCACGGCTCTACAGCTAGTCAGGGGCATCTGTGAGCTCGCGCACGCGGAAGGAGCAGATAGCGCTGAACTTAGTGTGTTACGCCGCCCCCAACTGCAAGCGAGCAGTTCGAAAAGATGCGGTCGGCTGGCGTCACGTGGTTCGGAGGAAACACGTGATAGTTTTCGGCCCTCCCGGCTGAGTGGTAGTAGTAGTCTTAATGTGGAGCCCCCTAGTGACGGGGAGGAATTGGACACGACTAAATTTTTAAGGGAGATAATCTGTGTATATATATATATATATAATATATATGTATATATATATATATACATATATACTGATATTTTTTGAGCAGTCTGCGCAACATTAACTGTTCAGTGGGATCGGACAGGACGGCCTGACCTTCACACCCCACAGGTAGAAATGAGCCATGATCCCGTCACCAGTTTACTGGTATATGATTGAAAATCAATGTTAATGTTATGGGAAGTTTTTGTTAGTTGTCTCATTTTCTGACTCATTTCTTGTACGTTATTGTCTGTGGTGCTTTCCAGTAAGTGTTCTTTCTCTCCACGTTCGGTCCGCTGTCGTCATTTTGCTTTTTGCATCAGCATTTAAATGTAAAATTCCCTGAATCACAAAAACCGTGACTCTGCAGAATGACAACATCGCTTTGTCACATCACCTGCCTGTGTGTATGTGTGTGTGTGTGTGTGTGTGTGTCCAGTCCTGTTGGTATTCAGCACGCAGCCTCTGTGGTTTGTGTGTGTGTGTGTGTGTGTGTGTGTGTGTGTGTGTGTGTGTGTGTGTGTGTATACGCGTGGGCTACACTTTAAAGTCTTCAGTCTTCCTCACGGGCTGGTACATGTTCCCAGGCGCTCTGCAGAAAGCACGGTCACTACTCACTTTCAGCTTTTCCTTCGTTTTCTGCTATGGACAGCTGTTACATAAACACAGCTCTGAATTCCTCCTCCTACGTTGCGTTTTTTTTTTTTTTCCCTTCTTATGTAACATTCAACAGTGAAGAGAAAGCTCATTGCCAGAGGGAGTGAGACAGGAAAAAAACATTACATGAGATAACACCTCTTTTTTTTTTTCTTCTTCTTCTTTTGTTACACTCATCTGTCTTAATACTCCAGGCAGAATTCGCTATTCGATCATCCTGCTTTCCCTGCACAGCGATCCTCCATGTGACTGACAGCAACAGCTTGAAATAAACAAGTCGTTCTTCCCGATTCTGAGTCTCTAATTAGTCAGCCTGTCCGAGTCTTCACTCTGACTCACAGCCACTTCCTGTGCAAGAACGCACAGTTTCCTCTTTGCGAGTTGGTGGTGCGGAACAGAAATCGACACTCGGGCTGCTCTCGAGTGTAAAATGTCACAGGGGACACGTTCCGTATCTCTATCTATCTGTAACCTCAAGAATGCTTAGTGCCCGAAGTCCTCACTGAAAATGCTCTCTTATCCATTTGAACATGCTGTACTGTAAAGTAGTGTTACAGTTTTACGGTAATGCTCCTCCTCAGGACTATGAATATCGTGTCTGGGCCGCTCGGTGCGTTTAGCAGACCGTTTGCGACCTTTATTATTTTTATAGCTTGCCATTTGACTCCAAAACCAGGAACCAACAGGACTCTTCACTTCTCTGATATTGTGTTTGTTATTGTCTCTAATCCTCTTGTTTTTCCATATTGGAAGATGGCACCATTTGGTGCCCTTACTGGTTACTGAGTTACTATTGTTTCCTGCTGGTACCAGCTTGATTGAGTACTAGACTGGTGTCCATCTCTCAAAGCATTTTTTTTTAAATAAAAAAATAAGCGTAATGCACTATTGCATCAACTATCCATAAAATCGAAAGAAAAAGAAGCGATACTCTCATAAATTGTGAGTATTTTCTGCAATAGCTTTATGTGGCTTGCTTCGGAAATGATACCTGACCAATCGACTGGATGGATTGAGTCGACCAGCACATGATCGATTGCATAACCGATTAAATCATACAGCTCTACTTGTACGAGATGGTCAAATAAATAAATAAGAATTAGAGTTGTGTTTCTGTTTTTTGCTCAACACCATGCTCTTTGTCAAACGTTCAGGTAGTCATACCTAAGGAATATTGCTTAAGCAAGTGTGAAGCACGGTGCTGATATTTAGTGTAAACTATGACATTGCTTTTATACGACGATTATAGTTCGATTCCCGGGGGATACTGCATCCTCCCACACCCGGGTCCTAGAGAGAGCTGATTGGCCGAGCTCTCTCAGATGGGAGGCACTGCGAGAGTAATGTCATTTGATATTAATCACAGCTCTACAGCCAATCTGTGAGGAAACACATGATGGTCTTCGGCCCTCCCGACCGACTGACTGGTGGTAGTAGAAGGTTTAATGTGGGAGATCCCAAAGTGATGAGTTGGAATTAGGAAGAAAATCTGGGAAAAAGCTCATTAATATGAACAAAGCCTTGGAGACAACATGGCGCTTGTTAAATTTGCTCGTCTAATGGAAATTCATATCTTGTGGTACTTTATTTAGCATTTAGCATTGTCTCGTCAAGGATCGGGAGTTTTTGTTTGCATGTACTCCCTGTGCTTGCTGGGTCTCCACTGGGTACACTGGTTGCTTCCCACAGTCCAAAAACAAGCTGATTGGCGAATCACATTGCCTGTTGGTGTGAAATGTTGGGGTCCGTAGAAACGTAACGTGAAGTCATGAGTCATTACTGCAGTCATGACGAACACGGACGAGAGGAGTGACGACGCGAATTCAATTGGTTGAAACTCAGCACAACCAATCAAATTAAAAGAACGCGATCCAACTACGACATTACAACATTATATAGACGTTCTCTTTCCTGCCACATGGTGGATTTTAGATGACAGTCACAGCAGCTTGAGATCACGCTGTCTAGAACTCGATAAATCCTGAAACTTAGAGTTTGCAGGTCTGATCTTCACAATATTGTGTTACATTAATGTGTGTGTGTGTGTGTGTGTGTCTTCAGGGAGAAGCTGTGTATAGGAGGAGCTCAGCTGATGGAACTGAGAGAGAACCTGCACCGATGCGCGGCCGCCGCATGCTGTCCGAACGGAGCTCAAACCTAAGATCTGGCGAAGTGTCGAGGTCTACACAGAGACCAGACTTGCACTGACGCTCACGTAATCACTCAACAATACGCCAGGGGGCGTCACTCAGGTATCGTTCAGCCGGTCATGACTGTGATGGAGGATTTCCATCACAAATCTGCTGTATGAGATCTGAACCGAAAGCCTTATGATCTGACCTCCAGGGTATCAATAAGCACGTGAGTGTTTTAGAGGTTATTTCTGGATGTGTTTGTTTTTTTGCGTAATTAAGGACCAGATCCTTACAGCGTTAGATCTGATTTCTGTACCGAATCGAGCTGCTGTTAGCAAATGGCAGAAAAGTTGGTTTCTATTTTTTTTTTCCTTCTTTTAAAAAAAAAAAAAAGACTTAATCAATAGATTAAATCAAAAAGACTAATCAGTAGTTGCTGTAATGGATTGGGAAACTACCTCAAAATAAAAATGTGCCGAATGCAAGTCGTGTTTAAAGCCTTAAAAGTAAAAAAAAAATATTTTGAATAATAATAATTAATAAATGCAATAAGGATGATTTTTGTTCTTCTGTCTGATCTGACGATCTGCTTGTATAAAGATTTCTGTGAAGGTTTTTGTTATTGCGCCGTTATACCTCCTTTTGTATTGTTAAACGGTTTGTTTTATATGACATTTTATATTCCTTTAAAAATGCAGTCCATGAATATCTACTGTATGTATGTATGTATGTATGTATGTTTGTATAATATATTTATTTCTAGAGTCATTTTGCATCTTGTCCTGTCATTTCTCTATACCTTCTTCTTCTTCTTTTTTATATTTTATAAGTTTATATACCTGGTGACGGGGAGACAGCAGCGCTACAGTACAGTAGCTGTGACCGGATCAGGATGAGACGTCTGAGCTTGTTTAGATTATCTCGAGTCTCGTTAACACAGGGAAGAGCTCTGACGCAACGGCAGGATGATGATGTCATGACAGGATTAGGCTTTGCAGGAAGATCACACACGGAGCAAGAGTTGGCGCAGTGAGGTTTATAAAGTGTGTTTGAGGTTCTAACAATTAGAAATGCAGAAAACTGTCAGAGTTATTAAGACTTAAAGACAATTCCTGGAGAAAGTGGAAAGTTGGGGTGTGTGGACGCTTCATTTATCATGGGTGATCTGTAGCACATACAGTTCTTGAGATGGGGCCATTCACCGATCCTGGGTGTGTATAATGGGAGGGGGTGTGGTCTGGCTTGGTTTTCAGAGCAATAGGTCTCAGTGCACAAATAAAAAGTAATGTCTTAGAGCTGAAGCGTAAAGTGACATTTCTGATTCTGTACCAGGTATCTTAGGAACTGTTGCTGATAGAATGTTGGTTTATTTTTCATTTGTCTGACAGGGGAGGGTTTACTTTAGCAGGATGTGATTTTCCTTGTGTGTATATTTAAAATTGTGGTCAGAGCAGTAGATTATCCCAGTAATTTATTTATCTTTGGTTAAACAGACTTTAGTTCAAATCTTTAGCGTCAGAAATGTATTTTTATTTGAATTTTTTTTTTTTTTAATGAAGTGAATTTGAAATCTAAAAAAAAATGTAAAAGACTTGTACATCTTCAAAAAAAAAAAAAAAAAAACTTAGTTTAATATGACATCTAGAACAGTGATAAAATGCTGTATAGTTCCAGGGTGTAAATCATTCATTCCTTATATATGTGTATTTTCCTAGACGTTACATTATGTGAATCAGTTACGTGATATTAATCCTGCCCAATAGCCCAATAGCGCTTCCTGTTCATCAATTCAGTACGAGTCCAAATGTCTCCCAAATACTTTTCTCAATAGTCACCGATGCAGCTCCGTGTGTGTACCAGGAACATGCAGATGCTTTTTCCGTTGTACACACTCTGCTTTTGGCAGCAAACGCACGGCCCACACCAACTTTTTTTTAGGTTCTGCATTATAAGCGACACGCTCAGTAAGGGCGTCTTTCCTGCGTAAACAACTTCTTGTTTTGAAAAAAAAAAAAAAAAGTGACCTCGTTCCTTCCTGGCGACGGTTTCAGACAGTTCTCTCATATAACCAGAGCTGCTCTTGTTGAAGCCTAACAGTTTGTGCAGAGACTGGTTCGAGCTGAACGTTTTCATGAGTCACCGCCTGGTTATCCGGGGACAGCGGACCGCCTCTCGGCTGTTGGCACTCCATCACGGAAACATCCTCTTCAGATCCTTTTAACCCTCAGGTCCGACACTGTGGCCCAATTCCTCCGAGAGAGGCCGACATGTGCGTCACTGCTGCTTACACGCTGTTAATACTACTGAATGAGAGGAATGTAGGAGGGATTTAAACAGGATTTGAGTAATAGCACACCAGGGAAAGATGTCAGCATTGCACATCCTAGCTGATACTGACCAAGCACATGTTTCACATGGTAAAAGGAAGATGTTCTTTTATATTAAAATTGTACGCATTATTTCATTCTAATCTCACAGCTTTATAAATAAATAAATAAATAACAAATAATCAATGCATCTTATTGGAAAAGGATTTTTTTTTTGTCATGGAAAGAACATGACTTCTGTTTCACATCAAGACACAAAGATTAGTTTAATCCCAATACTATTCAACTCAGGAGCCATTCAAGGCTTATTTAGAATAGTGTTTGATAAGATTAACATCACAATTGCACATATTAAAATGCACAAATAGTCAGTTTTCAAACCTGGGACCATGAAGAAAAAAGAAAAAGGACACGAGAACAGTTTGAGGCTGAAATGATCTATTTGTTAAGAAATAGCTTGTAACAAGTGGTTTACAGAGTCTCATTAACCATTTCAGTTTAATGTGGGAAAAAAAAGGATTTTGAGGTACCTAGTTCAATTTAACACAGAACATGTTAGATGTTTAAGAGAAAAAAAAAGAGAAAAAAAAAACAGTCAGGAGTTAGTCTAACTGTAGATTTTAGTTCGCAGAGATGTTTATGAAATGTGTTCGTGACTAAACTGGCACTGGTGTAAAGTGTGTGCGTCAGAGTAGCTCGTCTATCAATCAGCTGTGTATCAAAAATATAAAAAGGCCATCGGTACCGATTGGTAAACCAATCCTGCATAACAGTTAATGCGGAAAAAAAAAATAAAAAAACAGAACGACGAAAGCTATGCGCAAGTCATCTTGTTGAATAAGGCTTTTATGTAACTGCATGTGAGCTAACACTATGTTTAAAAAAACTTTTTTTTTTTTAACGAAAAATCAACTCCTTTCTAAAAACCAGTTAACCAATGAATCCTGACAACTGGTCATCCTTTCCCAACTTAAATATCTAAAGTTACAATCAAAGCAATTTGCAGTAAAGATTGGCAAAATATTCACCAAAAAAAAAAAAAAAGCAAATATAAAAAAAACAATATGTACAGAACAAGTTGCATTCTGACCCCCCCCCTCCCCTAGTGAACTCATCCCCACCCGCCCACCCACCCTCTAATCAGTCTTCACTGAAGACCCACATAAACTACCCCCATACCCCTTACATACATGACATCACGAAGCACGATTACGTCACTAAGCCTGTTAGTTTGAGAGAGACAATACCGACTAACACTCCTCTTCCTCCCCCCCCTGCCCCGCCCTGTTCCGTCACGCCGACCGCGCGCTGCTGAAAGCCTCGGCGCAGGTGCTCCACTCGTCCAGCTCCGGGTCGTACGCCTCCACCGTGTTCAGGAAGTTGTTCCCGTCGAAGCCACCGATGGCGAAGATGAGTTTGGCGAGTACGGCCACTCCGGCGTTGCTCCGTGCCGAGTTCATGCTCCCTAGCATCCTCCACTCGTTGCGGGCCGGGTCGTAGACCTCTACGCAGCGCAGGGCGTGCGAGCCGTCAAAGCCGCCCACCACGAACAGCTTCCCTGTGAGAGAGACGGAGCACACGGAATCCCTCATTCCAGTCCAACATGAGCTGAGCTAGCGCAGAGTTCTAACAGAGAGCTTGTTCAGATACACTTTCTCCTTACCTGCGTAGATGCCCACGCCGGCGCCCCTCCGAGCCACGTTCATGGACGCGACCAGGGTCCAGGTGTTGTTCTCAGGATTGTAGCGCTCCACGCTGTTCAGACAGTTCCAGGACTCTGCTCCTCCGATCACGTACATGTAACTGTCCAACTCGCAGACGGCTGCCTGGTGCCTCCCTGCACACAAACACACATCCTTCAGACACGGAGCTCCAGATCCAGACCACGTACCTGTGGGACCGTGAGATACACCCGGGCACTCACTGATGTTTAAAGGGGCACAGCTGGTCCACTCCTTGGTCACGGGATCAAAAGTGTCACAGTTCTTCAGACCTTTCTGCCCACAGGGATCGGATCCGCCCACAACGTAGAGCTTGTTGTTGAGGGAGCAGACTCCTAGAGCGAAACGGATACGGCGAGTCAGCTAGGTCTAGTCAAGGTGCGCAAACTAGCCGATGATGAGGACGTGCGTCTGGGCCTACCTGCATTGCAGCGGTTGGTCCGGAGCTCTGGCACTTGAGTCCATTCGTCCGCGTTCGGATTGTACATCTCTCCGCAGCTCAGCTCGTCCGAGTGACCGTTGGAGCCACCCATCACATACAGCTGACCCTGATCGGTTGATAAAAAACTATTTAAATCACGAAAGATTTTTTAAATTATTTTTTATTAAACCTGCTGTTTTGAAGAAGCACATCTACGCACCATAAGCACAGCCATCTGAAAGCGGGCCCGAGGCGTCCTCATCGGCGCGATGAAACTCCAGGTGTCGGTCTTCAGGTCGTAACATTCCACAGTCCTCAGGCACTCCTCACGGTTATAACCACCTGACAAACCGAACGCAACAGCAGACGTCCATTAAAACGTTACGACTAATAACCCTTCCCTCCAACCATTTTTATACAGATTTGCAATTTTTAAATAAAATTTTTTAAAAAGCCTACAATCATCATTTTAACTCGACTGGGGTGGAAAATTAACATAATATATTTCATGGAAGAACCATAAAGGAACTGATACTACAACTATTAAATGTAAATACTACACGAAACTCAATCACGTGACCGTGTCATTTGACTGTGTGAGCATTTCAGAAAAGGTACAAACAAAAAAATAAATAAACAACTTCCAGTCAGTGACAATCCCACCAATCGCCAGACTGGCTCAGGGTGACAAAAAGCTTAAATCATTCTTTACTTAACTATTAATCAGAAAATCATTTCACTTTGTGAGTGCACTTTGAATTCAAAACACTTTGAACCTTGATGTAAATGATTGGAGTTTGTGTTTTGTCTGTGTAATGTGAACCTGTACTTGCTCCTGCTGCCAGATGTGAATGACTAGGTGTTCCTAATAAAGTGGCAAGAAGAGGTTTAGCGCTGACCTGCAGCGATGAGTCGGCCATTGAGCGCGGCGGTCCCGAGGCCGGAGCGGGCGTAGTGCATGGGAGCCAGCTGTCGCTCTGGAGCTTCTTCGATGGGCGGAGCTTCAAAGCTCAAACTCTTCTGCAGGCAGGGCGTGGCCGAGGGCGAGGCCTGGGGACTGCTGCGGCCGTGCAGGAAGATGACGCACAGCACGCCGTTGAGAACGGCCAGGCACAGGTACGTACTGTCTGTGAGGGTAGAATTAAACAAGCGTGAACAGTCGATCTCGGTTGTTCAGGCGAATCTTTAGTCATTATTGCGAGATCTGTTCAACCAGGATCTCTCGATTTCCATATATGGTAATCTATATGTGCACGTAACTGCAGTAGGACACTTACTGGTGGTCTTCTCGGAGGCGATGTACTTCCACTCCTGTTTAGCCGAGCCGGGCGAGAGGCTGCCGGACGAGCTGTTGCTCAGCTGCCTGTGAACGTTCTCTCGCGGTGTCTTTTTCTAAAAAGATGCACAGTGCAGCTACAGATACCCTTTCCCAAGGCCGACAGTCACACACACTCTCCTGAGGCCCACAGAAACCTACACTGGCGCACCCTACAAGGCTTAGCAGTCTCTGTCCTAACCACCTGGAAGTCCTTCTAGAAATCTAAAAAAAAACTATTAATCTAAAAAAGACAGAAGCGAAGTTTTAATTAAATAATTACTTATGCAATCTTGCAGAGAAAAAAAAAAAAAAAAAAAAGTCCTTTCTAGACTGCAGTCTAAAAATATCGCAGTTAACAGCGTCAGCTATACTGAAAGGCAGGACTAAACCGGTTTTGGTGCTGGTTTGATGTACCTGCACGAACTGAACGCGGTCATCCTCTGCGCCAAACAGCTCGGCCTGGCCCTCAAGCAGGCCCCCATCGAGCAGCTTGTGGTCGGCCGAATAGTACAGCGTTTGCACCTGCAAGACACACAGCGACACAAGAACCCATGTGGCGGTCTCCATGGCAACAGCACACCCGGAGAAGGAGAACAACAACAAGAAGAAAGAGGAGGGAGGGTTGGGAAAGAAAAAGAAGAAAAAGAAAGAAAAAAAAAAAAAGAAAAAAAATAGATGGCTGCAGAATGCTGAGAAATCCATTTTAAAGCCTGAACACAATGTGGCTTCTGTTGACGGGGTTGTTTATGAAAGCTGCTCTTCTTCGGTGCTCCCGAAGTTTCTGTACTGCTCCCCCTGCCCATCCATCCTTAGGACTCACACATACATAATGTATGACACACACACACTCTGCTGGTAGCTTTGCAACCCAGGAATTCAGTTAAGGTTGAAGAGAGAAAGAGGAGTAAAAAGGTGGACTGTGTGGCCACCAGGCCGCCGGCTCTTCTCCACAGTGCCGCTCTTCTTCTCGACTGAGGAGGTGGGTTAGTTAAACTTGGAGAAGTGAGATCACACATTTTTGTTTCCCCACAGAAACAGCGACTTGGTTCTTCAGGCTAAATAGTTAAGAAGGTTACAGGGGGGAAAACCTAAATAAAAATAAATAAATAAAAATGGAAGAGAAATACAGGCAAATATGAAACAGTAGAGGTATTAAAAGACAAAGTGATGTTCTGATGAACGAGCACACTCGGCACTCAACACTGGATGGGAAACTTAACGCTAACAGGATTTCAGTTAAAAACTGTTACACGTGCAGGGAGAACAACTTCCTCTCTCCGTTAGTCTGAATCCGAAATCCTAAAAATAACAAAAGTAAGCTTCCTCTAAAATGGAACGTTTCGGTTTCAGTAGCTTCTGGACTTTTTTTTTTTTTTTTGGCGAGCCTTAGACCTCGTTTGTGCGAATGCAAGTGTGTTGCGTCAAACAGACGGGAGCTCAGCTCTCCTTTGGCTGTGGCTCCGTCACTTTTCTCTCTCTTTTTCCTGACTCATTACCCTGGAGGCCCCAGCCGTGGCTTCTTCGCTCAGCTCAGAGTCCTGCAGTTGATTTCTCTATTAAACCTAAAGAGAGAAAAAATCAATGGGGAGGAAAAACTGTTAGTTTTTTCCACGCCTGTATATGTGCGCACACTCACACACACACACACACACCTGCTTAGAAAAGAAAAAAAAAAAAAGACAAAGACATCTGTGAGACAGCAAAAGGCTCTCGAGTCACTTTGAGCTTTACTGCTCACCTGGACTAACCTCTCGCCTTTGCAGAGTGTGTAACAGCCCCGCACTGTACCTATTGCAAAATATATACTCTTAAAAAACACCTGAGGGGGAGGGAGAGGGAAGGGGGTGGAGTTTGTGGTAAGGCAAAAAAAGGACAACAAAGAAAATAAATAAAAATGGAATACAGAATACAAAAAAAAAACAACAAAAAAAAAAACCATCAAGTCTGTTGGATGATCGTGAGCTTTATAGTTAAAAGTTGAATCTCTGATTGGAACAAGGTTGGGATGAAGAAAGAGTAAAGAGGCAGGGGGAAGGGGAGGGACACACGGAAAGCTCAAAAAGGACCGCAGTACTGACCTCCTCCATCAGTTTCTCTAGCGGCTCCCCGTTCTCCCACAGGCTGCGCTGCACCCAGCTGATCACCTTCGAGTACAGCTTCCCGTTACTGGGCAGACACAGATGATCCTCTAGCATCACCTCCAACTGTGAGCACACACACAAAATGTTTCGTCATACGTCCATGGTGTGGTACTAGATACATGAACACAGGATGTCCCAAAAAAATTCATAGTCCAACAACATGGCCAATTCTCCCTCAAATTTTAACGAGACGTGTAAAAACGAAACTAAAGTTTAATGATGGAGATGGATCGGTCGTGATCATGATGATGGCCACCATGTTCATCTGATTTTTTTTTTCCTTCTTCATTTGTAAAATCGTTTATAAAATCTATATCCATTTAAACTGATAAAGGAATCTTTTATTTTTCAACATGAAGCCTATTTAATTTCCTTTGCCTAGTACATGTAGTTACTCAGATATTCAGATTTATGTCATTTTTTGAGACACCCTGTGCGTCTCAGAATAATTTGTTGTTTCTGTACTCATTATCTAACGCACTTTCAGACGAGGCAGTTTGAGGAAATCCTCCTGCTCAGAGATCTCCAAAAGGTGTTCCTGGATGTAGCAGTCGACCTTGGCAAGCAGGCGAGCGTCTCCCATGCTGCTGGCAAAGTTACGATAGGAAATGGAGTTCTGGGAGTCCATCTTAGAGAGCAGGTAGTCTCCACAAATCTGTGAGGGGGGGGAAAAAAAAGAGAGACATTGAGATGTTTTATACACAGAGCAGCCAATTGTTTTTTTTAATAAACAAATAGGTTTTTTATTTGTACCTGCTTCACTCTTTCCATCTTAAGCCGTTTGGCTGCAGAGTAGACCTCGGTCACCAACTCCTTATCCGCTTTCAGTCTAAAGAAAGAAAGAAAAAAAAAGGAAGCAGCACAATCTGTGAGCAAGACTTGAAGAATGATTACTGTTAACTGATGGCACCCATTAGAAATCTCTCCCCCCCGCCCCCAAAAACCTCACACACACCCCTCCCCGACTTACTGGGCAGTGTAGGCATAATTGAGCAGGATCTCCACAGCCTCAGGGTTCAGATCCTCAAACTTGACGTGGGAGACACCGTGAGGCTCCAGGTCGCTGTTGAAGATCTCGAACAGGTACGGGCTGCAGCAAGCCAGCACGGCACGGTGCGCCATCAACTCGTGACCACACACCTGGAGCGTGCAAAAAAAAAAAAAAAAAAAAAGTTACAAATGTTTTAAGAGAGGCTTTACTGACAATCATTCCAGATTCATATGATGATTGGTCCATTTTTATAATTGGGTAGCTCAGTGGTTAAGGCATTGGACTATGGTTCAGAAGATCCCAGGTTCAAATCTCACAACCACCAAGTTGCCACTGTTGGGCCCTTGAGCATAAAAAAAAATAAAAGTAAGTCGCTCTGGATAAGGGCATCTGCCAAATGTCTGCCTAGATGTAGATGTCTAGAATCAAATGTTCCCTCAAGACAGTCTCTCTCTCTCTCTCTAACCACAGGAACCAGGCCTGTCCTTTCTAGGTCCTTCCCCTTCATTAGCAACTTAAAGGATGCTGCTTAGGTTACAGGCACCCGTAGTTCCTGGAATCTGCGCTACTGAAACGACACTCCTCCTTTGTGTCCTCGTACTGCGTCGTGTTTCAGGATTGACTCGGCTTAACCCAGTACTGGGTCTCCACGCTTCGTGTGAAATACAAGCTTTGCTTCATGACTTTCCAGGTCCCAAACTCATTCATTTTAAACACTAAACTTAAACACAGCTGTCCGTACAAGGGCCGTTCAGGCTAAACCGGGACTTGATGGCGCAGAATAAAAAATCTTTTTTTACAAATAAAGTAAAAAAGAAAAATTTTTAAAAAAGGAGGTTTAAAAAAAAAAAAAAAAAATCCCCTGCTACACTAATGCACTTATCCCAGTGATTCACTAGAGCTTGGATACCATCAAGGTAGAAAGTTTTCATCAGACTGTCTGAAACACCGGCCTCCCAGGAACTTTTTTTAATGGCTGAAACGTGTAAATGGGTTGGAGCGAGGTCAGGACTGTACTGCCAAAAACTCCCAGCTAAGTTCCTGTAATGTGCAAGTGGTGTTGGTGAATGATTGTGTAAACAGTTCACACAGACAGATGCGCCTCATCCACAAGTTATCCGTCGATTTTAAAGGATCAGATTCCATTCGTTGAATGTTTACTGGAACGGCTTTCTTCAAAATGTTTGCACCATTCAAAAGTTATGAGTTTATATTTTAAGAGTCTCCTCTGTAAATGTCAATCATTTTTCAATTTTGCATTTCATTCACAAAAAATTTCATCACTGTTTGACTCAAACGGCCGTTTTACGTTTAATCATACAAGGGGCGTCTTTCAATTAAATGCATTCAACCGTTTCATCTTTTCTTCCAAAACACCATGAAGTCCCGTCCATAGTGTCTGAATGCAAACAGGACTGCACTGGTGTTTATCAACCTGACCTCATGACCATTTTAACCACTGAACAGATTTGCATTTGCATTAGAATTCTGACAGCATCTCTACATCACTGTTCAGGGAAAAACCCTTGGAAATCTAGGCTTTGCATAGGGATTTAAATCATGCTGTAAATGACGTGCGCACAGATGGGAAACACATCTGCAAATACATGATTTAATAAGTGCTTTCATTTGAATAATTTCCTTGTGAATGGAAAAGCTTTGTATCTTTATTGTGTATTTATTTTGTTCACCTGCAGCCTGACATCACAGAACTGTCCGCTCTTTCTCAGGGCGTTCATCTTGGCGACGGTGGAGTCCAGGAACGTCTCATCTTCGAAGATCAGGTATCCGTTGGGAATCATTTTTGCTGGTTTTGAAAGTTAAAGCCTTTGATGAAAAAAATTATAATAATAAATAGCTGTAATGATTTATACACAAATTGTTTTAATAATACACGTGCTTGAAATGTTCCCAGAAAAGTCATGTTACCTAATAAGAATTTTCTTGGAGAATTTTTGGAGAAACCGTTGTGCTTGGGGTCTTTTTGCTTCACGTCTGAGCAGGTGGCAGAGGTGATGCCAGGGAACCAGTGCGAATGGAAGGGCGGGGCAGCCGCGTTAACGCAAACTCTCAGGCTTAGAGCGACTGTAATCAAGTCCTCGGGATCCCGTTGGCTATAGAATGAAGCCTTTACTAGGTTGGTCGTGTATTGTAACCTGAAAACACAAAGCAAAGGCAGAACGGCACAGAACATGAGAGCGGGGCAGATTTTTTAGAATGAGGTAACATTTGGTACATGCTCGTACTGGTCCGTCTTTTACTCTGATCATTTCGTTGTGTTTTTAAGCAGGCATAGGATTTGTGCAAGGCTACTGCTGATTTGTGTACAGAACGTGTGTGTGACGCAGACATTTGGTAGTCATCGATGCCTGAAAGCAAATTTTTTCCTCAGAACTGAGAAAGAGAGAAAAAAAAAAAAGATTGCTTTGGGTGTTTGTCACGTGGACAAAGGAGTGCAAACAAAATACTAATCAGGCTTAAGCTACTACTGCAGCTAATACTGAGCAAACACGGTCATAATCGGGCTTGGCTGTGTGACTAACTTACTCTACAGCCACGTTCATCCTTCCCTTTTCTTCCCCAGGTAGAGAAAATTTGACTTCGCTATTGGAGAACACGGTCTCTAATCATGTCTCTTATGATCATGTCTCGATCCATGGCTGTATGAAGGAACGGTTAACATGAACGCCCATCATAGAAAGGAGACATCTGGAGAAAGGTGCTTGATTGTTTTTAAAATATGTGTTCAAATCAAACTGTGACTTTTGATTGCACTCAGTTCAGAGAGTAAAAACTCCCCATTTATCCCAGCATTTCACTAGCACTTGGATACAATCAAGGTAGAAAGCCCTCAGCTCTCCAGAGCCACAACCACACTGCCTAGCCTCCCAGGAACTCCATTAATTATCCAGACATGTGGAGAGAGGTCAGGACTGTGAGGGGGGAGACTCGCAAAATGTTCACAAGAACGGCTGCAGTGGGCTCAGAGCCAATCCAATCATGAGCCTAATCAGCAAAGCTGTCCGGGCCAGAAGATTAAAAGACGTCTCCCAAATCTCTAAGGAACAGATTTCTATACTGTTCTGTTCCCTGAAAGCCAATGTGATGTTCAGACAAACACTTTAAAACCTTATACTGCAGGAGGAAATCTGGCATGACTCAGCAAAAAATAAATAAGTAAGCCACCTTCTGTGCAGACAACCATGACGTCCTTTACGGTAGGACAGAGACAGTTGAAGGGGGGTTATGGGGGGGGGGGGTAAATGAGTAAACGAGTTCTGGAAAAGAAGACAAGGCATTACTGTGCATCCTTCTGCATTGTGACCTCTGTAATAAAGAGAGACTTGTTCTGCTGCCTCGTAAAGAATTTTGCTCAGCCAAGACTAACTTGCTGTGGAGAAAAACAGTGAAACGATAAGCAGAACACACTCAAGCTGTTCGTGTAAGGCTGCGAGGAGTTTGTGATTACGCTAATCGCTACCATGAGACCCTTCCTCACGCTACTCGTGAGGCTACCCAGCCAAGCCTTGCAAAAAAAAAAAAAAAAAAAAAAAAAAAAAAGCCGCCCCCGTCCCCAGTTTTCACCAAAGGCTTGTTTACTCTGAGGAAAGTCTCTGTAGATCGGGTCTGATCGGCAGGGACCGAACAGATCAGATCAGGCCGGGTGCTCGGAACTCGAATGTGTGCCTACACCCGCACGTGGCTTTTAAGAACATGCCAGGCTTACACAACACTAAAAAAAACCAAGGCATGAGAGTACGGAATGTACAGCCCAGACAATGTGAATCATATTTTACTCAAAAACAGAACTGCCTAACTACAGGTTTGGAAGGGGGGAACACTTTCTTCTGTTATTTTCCCCCCTTCTTCATAAGACACACACACCCCAGGATAAAATCGATACTGTGGAGTTTCCAGAGAAAAAGTTTTCCCATGCCTAAAATCCAGAGTGTTACACATCCTTGGATTTTTCCAAAAAAAAAAAATCAAGCATCATCAAGCTGTATTTGCACGGTCACCTGGTGAGTCACTCCATCCTTACAAATATAAAAGGGACCAAAACAAATAAAAGCACCTTCGTCACACAGCTAGCAGGTACAGTGCGCAAGGGGGGGGGGGGGGTGAAGGCCCGAGTAGGTTTTAAAAGCGTAAAGTGTGCCTTGTTGCAGGACAAAAGAATTAAATAAGACAACCGAGGGGCTGTTATACTGAGGAAATATATATATATATATATATATATATATGCGCACCCTGTGGTTTAGTACGAACTTTATTATACATGTTTATGATCAGGTCAGTACAACAAAAAAAAAAAAAAAAAGGGAAGCTGCCGGGTGTTGCATGCAAAAAAAAAGCGCGTGTGACATACAAAGTCTTCAGGAAGGATTGTGGCTGGTTCTGCAGGATGTTCAGAAAAAAAAAGCAGCTAATTTCTTTATAAAACTGAACAAATTGTATTAATTACTGTTTACTGCTTTTTAGTAGTTCACCCCATGACATCATTTGCAGTAGATATTTACATGTCCCAAGACTTTAAAATTTTCCCCTCACATTACACTGCACTGTGCTTTATTCCTCTTATACCTTTTATCAACCCTTACATACATTTTTACATTGGCAAATGTATACATTTATGCGTCGATCCACTTAATAATGTTTAATAATAAAAAACGCCTGTCAAAAATTTTAAAATAAATAAATAAAATAATAATAATAATCTCCTAAGAGAACGATTCATTACATCAGCAATTTTCCTTTGACGTCTTTTCATTAGCCTGGCACCAGGTTTCAATTATGTCACAAGCCAACCGGACAAGTTCATTTAAACTGGCTGTTTCTATAACAACACATGAGAACCAGCACAGTAATACTGTATAAACTAGTCATTAGCTTCTGAAGCACTTTCTCCAGAGTAATTGCAGTTTTACTTCCTCCAGAGTCGTTTCCAAATTCTCTTGTATTTTCCTTTAACCAGCTGTTAATACATGGGAAAGGAAGTCCATTTCCTCTTAATTATTGTCAGATATGAGCCTCACACAAAATGTTACTCTTATTAAACATATGCTCAACCAAGAACAGCTTTACATTATATACACCATAAGGGATGTTCCAGTTAAACACAGACATCCTGGTTTGACTCGAACACCACTCGTATATGCGCTTAATAGGCAATAAATTTTTTAAGATTTTACCTCCAAGTAATAAACCTGTAAGTAAGGGGTTGTTTTACTACAAAAAAGGGAATAATTTTATTCTCATGACATTTCAAGGACATTGTTTCAAGTTAATAACTAGTGACTTAAACAAAAGTATTGGTCCCCACCCCTTGTGATGCCTTACATGGCCATTGAAAGCAAAAATGGAAAAGAGATACTTGATGCACACAGTGAATCTGGGTCAAATACAAGGCAACAAAGCTCTATCCAATGTGCCACTTTCCACAATGAAACCTGAGCAAGTTCTGCAACGTGCATTTTACCTGATAATATAATGAACGACTATGGACCATCGTACATTGCAAAGTGTTTTCACGTAACCTCACGTCCACAAAGCAACATTTCCCCCCATATTATTAGTATTAAACCAACTGTTTGTGATGGACAGCATCTTGTTAGCCATGAGAACTGTAAAGCTCGGATGGAAATTGCGCCTACTGCTGGCACATCGGGGAAGTGTATGTAGCTAAAAATACATCTGGTAATCTACAAACAAATTTTGTCTAGTAAGAGGCTAGATCTAGCACATAGTACACTAATTAATGCTTTCATTGCAATGATCTGTGCCGCCCTAGACATCAGTAGAGGCCAACATGTGTCTTAATAGGATTGTAACTGATTTTTTTAAAACAGGAACTGAAAAAATCTCCACAAACCTGCCTGGGCCATAAGTGAACATGACCAACATGTCACACAAATGTAGTAAACCAAGAACAAATCCCCACACTCACACACACACACAATACTACACACTAGTGCAGTATGCAGTATTCACCCTTTGTCTGGTCGCACGTTACACGCATGCGCATTGAAGACCAGTGATGTTAAACCCAATTCTGATACAAAATCAGCCATCAATCTTATTGAAAATCTGAAACCTGAATTATTTTATACACAATATGTATTTTACCGTCTAAATAAAAAAAAAATGCGAATTGCATCAGCCTATACAGCACTTACATCCTGATTAGGCAACCCATTAGAGACAGCATAGCAACCTCTTAGTAACACCCTCCTGAATGCTGATTGGCCAGATCGGATCAATTAAGCGCGATGCTACTGGATAGAACACACGTCAATCAGAAGAAATATGACTCCCCACATGCTGGACACGGATTCTGCATGGTTTGGGCTCACTCAAGGAATATTAGCTAGGATTTTTATTATTAAAATTCTTATTATTATACTCGACAGGTTTATAGAAACCTCAATCATTTTATTTAACGTTATAATACATTAGCATTCGGGCTTGTAAACTTTTTTAATCAGTCATGAAATCAGCCAATTTTTTCTGACATTAAAATCGTTTAAGGTTATTTTATTGGGAACAAAATAAAAATATTTGATAAATCCTTCTTTGACTGTTGCCTTGTCAACATGCAAATAAACCAAACTCCGAGGAAGCCACGTGACCAACCCAAAACCACGCGCGCGCGCCAGTTTTTATTGTTTTTGTTTTTTTTTTTCTCTCTCAAGCTTTGGGTATATGTAAAACATAATATAGATATAATATAATAACTAAAACAACTATTTTTATGTAAAAAAAAAAAACGAATCAGACGTCAACGCCATCCTGCGAGCGCGTTCTCAAATTGTTTAACGTAACGTTACATTACATTACACACGCGCGCACTCTCGCTCTTACCTGATCCGTTTGCCAGCAGACGATGGTAGACATATTTGGGTTCAACTCGAAGTTGTCTAGCAAGCAGCGGGTAAACAGCTAACGGATCTGCACGGGTCCGAGCCGGGTCGGGTTTAGGTCGACTGGTATCCACGCGAAGCACGAACCTTACGTTAGACGTGAGGGCGCGAGAGCTTTCAGTTGCACAGAACGGAGGCGCGCTTATAACGGAAGCCACGCCGACAGTGACGTCAGGGTTTAGGAAAATTACAGGCTGCAGGGGGCGGGGCCACGGCGGATGAAACCGGTTTCCGTGCTGCGTCACGTGGCGCTGTTGATGGTTGTGTGTATTTCACTTATCTTGTTCATTAAAAAAAATTAAAAAAAAAAGCTGAATAAAACTAACCACTCAAATTAAAACATGAACGTTTCTGTATGTTAGAAATCATTCTAATATCAGCTTAGATCTTTCTCTGATATTTTTCTCATAGATCCTTCTCAATTACCTCCACATGTGTTTCTACACTAAACCTGATGCAATGCTGTATACAGTGATGTATTTCCTTTTGAAAGAGGAAATGATAACATGACAGCCATTTCTGTTGCCTGTGTTTACATCATAAGCTAAGACCAGGAACCGTATAGCCTACCACCAGTACCATCAACGTGGTTATAGAAAGGATGACTGATTGATGTTGATAATGAAAATACACTACATGGCCAAATCAGACCCATATTTGTCTCTTCCATGAACTGTCGCTACAAAGTTGTGAGATTTCCCTTAACAGGAGCATGACGGCGCCCCTGTGCACTAACCAACACCCTACAGACGTGCTTTGACTCAGTGAACACCTTTGGGATGAACTGACATCACAATAACACTGTGCTACTGGAGCTGAAAGGGATCATTCACACACCCACTTTCCAAAGCTAGTGCAAAGCCTTCCCAGAAGAGTGGGTATTATTACAGATTCGAATGTTGTGAGAGGTGTTGTCTCATGACCCCAGGTTAAACACACTTTTAGTCTTCGGCCCTCCCGGCTGAGTGGTAGTAGTAGCCTTAATGTGGGAGCCCCCTAGTGATGGGGAGGAATTGGACACGACTAAATTAGGGAGAAAATTGGGGGAAAAAAAAAAACACACACACACACTTTTATGGTTTAGTCAGAAGCGGCGTTACCATTAGACAAAAGTAGGCGAGCGCCTAGAGCCACGAACTGCCAGGGCCCCATGACTTAAGTCTAACTAAGTAGTTTTAGCCAGCACTTACTTCTAACAGTTAAAAATAACTAAATGCACTTGCTGAAATAGCATTTGACTGCCATTACGCCACGCGAGTTGCGTTTTAGTCTCCCCCCCAAACACACAAGAAAGTTATTCACTGCAGTTTGATTGAGGAGCGGGAGACTTCCATCTACAGCCATGAAATGAAGTTACCCAAGTAGCGCAAAAAAAACGGAAATAACGGGAGGATAAGAGACAATTAATAGGACCTTTGGCAAAGGTAACACAATTTTTTTTTTTTTTACGCCTCTGCATATTCACAGGTCAGCAATGTCACAGGAGAGGCTGTCTGCACATGCTATTCTCTCCATTGAGCAGTCAGAAAATCAGTGGATATGGAGTCAGTAATAACAAAGTTTGTTAAAGCCAAAGCTTGCAAGGCCAGATTTTAGTGTCTTTCCCTACACTATTCACCTCAGCCATGCACACAATAAGACTAATTATTTAAAATATTTTAATTAACATTATTTTCATATTATTCTTAATCCAACACCCCCATATTCATATGCTTTTCCCACCCACTGAAGCTCATTTGATGAAGGAAGACTAAGCCATTAAAAAAATAAAAAAATAAATAAAAAAACTGGAAGAAAGAATAAAAGCTAGAAAAAGCCAGTGCCAAAAGGGGAGAAGAGAAGGAAAGACATGAAAATAACATTTGAGGAGGAGAAAGCAAAAAGAAGAAAGAGAGAGAGAGAGATCCAAATCAAATAAAATCAATAAAGGAGAAGGAGAGAAATGCTAAGACAAAATCAAAAAAAGAACAAAGTATGTATAGTGATGATGAAAGAAACAGTGAAATGTATTAAAAGGATTGGAAGGAGACAAAGAAAGCAGTGAGAAATACATAAAAATAAAAGCATTAAGGGGACTGAAGAAGAAGACAGACAGACAAACAGAATGAAGAAGAGTAAGACACAGACGGGAAGGCAAGGATAAAGATAAGAGGGAATTATTTTAATAAGAATTCTTTGGTATTATTTGTGTCACTCCATTGACCTGTCATGGGTTTTCTTACTTTAGAGAAACAGCATAGAAGACAGAGGCCAATCGTCAACTACTAGTCTGCTGATCATGTTGAAATACAAAGGCATCTGCATCAGATATGTAAACTGACAATGAGTTAAATTCTAACTGTAGAAAATTGTTTGTGCAAGTTTGTTGTTTTTTTTTCTACAGGGTTGTTCTAGACATCTGGGTAAGATTGCTGTGGGATGATGAGTGAAGAGAAGTTTAAGGTAAAACTTTTGAAAAAGCACTGAATGCAGAGGGCCCCATATCCATGTTTGCCTTGAGCCCCCAAATTGCTAAATCCGCCGCTGGGTTTAGTTAAGACAGTTAGAAGTTAGAGGTGCTGGGTGAAAAAAACATGATATGGTACACCAGGTCTAAGTGCAAGTAGGTTTTGTTATACAAGTACACTGGAACCTCTGCATGCAGTATGAATTTCTACCTTAAGAAATAAAATTTTGCAAGAAATTTGCATCGGCGCATGAAACATTTTCGGCATACAAACGAATGCACAGAACCGAAGTCCGGCTAAGTCGCGCGTACGTCTAGAAGTCGTTCAAAACTCGTGGAAAGCCAAACCAAGTGTGTTTTTATGATTGTTAGGTTAATTGGCGTTCCCAAATTGGCTGTAGTGTGTCAATGAGTGTATGAGTGTGTGCCCTGCGATGGATTGGCACCCTGTCCAGGGTGTACCCTGCCTTGTGACCTAAGTCTCCTGGGATAGGCTCCAGGCCCCCGTGGCCCTGAATAAAGGATTAAGCGGTATAGATTATGTGAGTGAGAAACAACAGTATGGCATAATCATTCATATCCAGCATTTAAAAAAAGCTTCTTGTGGTGTGTTTTTTTTTTTCTAGTTTCTTTTGCAAAACTCTCAATATTTAATTCTTCATCTATGGACCCGGTGGCGCAGTATATTAAGTAAATTGGTCAAGCAAAATTTGTTGTCCGTATCACGTGTCAAGCAGATAAAGTGAGCAAAAGTCTTGAGCCACCCTTCATTTCTTCATGTTAAATAAGTTAAATAAATGAGAGCAAATGTTTTACTACAACAAATACAATTTTAAAAAGTTGGTTGTTTACGTAACAACCTCAGCAGCGACCTTATTTCCCCTCTCGTCTGTTCCGACCATTCAGCATTCAGCATCACTATTCATCACCCTGATCATCCGTCATCATCTGCACCTTATTCTCACTCGTTCATGCCTTTAGTTAGATTCTTTTTTTAATAGGTCTTTGTGTAGCTTAACATACAAAAACATTCCTCTGAAACCAGGTACAGGGACTGGACCGAAAATGTGAGGCAAAACAGTCCTTCAGGAAGCCTGGAGAACTATTCCTCAAGACTACATTAAAAATACAAGAAAGTCTGGCTCTGTGGTTCTATGGAATCAAACATAGCGGTGGCTTGAGACATTTTCACAGTACTGTATATGATAGAATTCCTCTAACCCTGGCTTGTGGTATAATAAGTGAGAGCTGGCTACACATGTCGACATGCACATCATGTGTGTATCAGTATACTCAATATACTGCTCTATGCTTATTGTACACGTCTGACTTTGTCTTCACAAACCCATGACCCCATGTCCCAAACATAAAGTAATAGTGATAGGAGGTGTACTGATAAGAGGTACTGTAGATAAGGGGCTGGATTAACGTGCAGATATACACACACACCCACACACTCAAATCGTCGCACAATGTGTACCAAGGAAATGGGTAAAAGGTTTTAGGGGTCGAGTGCCAAACATGGTAGACTTTCTCAGATTTGAGAGCGCCGAATCCTTTCCCCCGAATCACCCACGGAACTGACTCACGGTCCATATGCAGGTTATTCCAGTTTATTTTAGGTCATTTTTCTTTTCATCACTCTACACCTATTCTTTAACATGTCAACCTGGACATAATACTCATTTTAAAATTGAAGCATTATCATTACCCCGGCACCTGGTGTTATACCGTACGGGAATGCAAGC
This sequence comes from Clarias magur, assembly GCA_013621035.1. Classification (NCBI taxonomy): domain Eukaryota; kingdom Metazoa; phylum Chordata; class Actinopteri; order Siluriformes; family Clariidae; genus Clarias; species Clarias magur. The sequence goes on from QNUK01000489.1 coordinate 70,696, forward strand.
GACCTCATGTACACTTTCCTGACACGCCTGCACATTCCCAACGGTTACACGTCCACGAATAACATGTTTTTAACAACGTCCCCTGAGCACGTCGCAGTAGCGCCTGCTAAGGCTCACTAGGACTTGGAGTCTAATGACTTATCATTGCGTGTTTGTTAAAGTGGCAGATGGCTGTGAGGTGGCAGAACAACTAGGTGCGATTAACAATCGGGATGGGATTTTTTTTTTTTTTTTTTTGCACTTTAAAGTGCCTCTGATAATGATGCTTCAACAAGATTATCTATAGTCATGACTGACCTATTTTTTTTTTTTTTTCGCCGACTCATCAGCTGAAACGGTTGGCTTTAGTCCAGAGGTTTGGATATTCCTTGCTTATTGCTTATTCATTAGATGTAAACGAGGCCAGGGAAATTTCCTCCCACCTCCAAAACCATGCGTGTGATCGACTCACAACAAATAATTATCAAGAATTTGCACTGAATCATATTTGCATGACTTTTTTAGGGGAAAAGTATGAGAGAGTGTGTCCTTCATCAGTTTTGCAGCTCTCTACAGGATTTCGCAGTATTATTACATATTACGAGATGAAAGCTATTTGAGAGAACAAGTGCTCCCGCTGTTCTCCATGTACTCTACACCTATATCACCTATCAGTCATTAATCAAAGATGGACTGAGCATTCCGATCTGTGACCTGATCAGCTGTCCGGGGACATATCGTTCCGCCAGTGACTTTCCCTGCCTTCGCCTCCCTCTCTTGCATTTCTCTGTGATAACTCAGGAAAGTGGGTCAGATAAGAGCCTTCGCATCGTTGCCCTGTCCTGCTTCTTGTTTTCACCATGCCTGTGACGCTCTCATTTCTTTCCCATTCTCGCATAGAGGAATAACAGGAGCAGGAAGTGTGATGTGATTGTTTGTTCGGCATGACCTAGTGCCATTTCTTCTGCCATGCCTACAGTTAACAGGGATTATGCACCTAGCTATCCAGTCACAACCACGCCATTATTCCTCGCTTCATGCATTTATGTCTTTGTCTTCTGCATTCCTGCATTCCACTTTTATAATGATGACCCAAGTAGGTGGATTACAGGATATATACTGCAAGCCAACAATGTACGACCTGTGACACTTGGGACACTTGGGACACTTGGGACTAGTGACACTCGGGACAATTTTAAAATTGATTGACTTCAAGCATAGTGCGGTGAAAAGACTCTTAGCATTACATTAACACATCCCATGCACCTCACTGCAAGCTTTTTCCATGTTTTTGGTTCATTAAATGTGTTCCGGGAGTCCAGTGCTTCAGATAAGTGCATATGATCTACGTATATAAAGAAATAAACACTGTTTTTACTACGCAATACAAAGTCCCGGTTTGATTTGAACACCCCTTGTATTTCCTGCATCTTTGGAACTGCCTGGGTTATCATGGTTTAAATTTGACTAATCGTTTGGTTACATTACCTTACATTACATCGAGTAACCCAGTAACTTTAAAAGACAGCCATTCATTTCCATCGTCACTCGTGTAGAACGGTGAAGGAAAGGATGAACAAACACGAAAAAGGAAAGTCTCCCGGCTTCTGTTTCCGGCTTATTTGATAAGAACCCCGTGCTTCCTATGAGGAAATTCGGGCTCAGTCATTTGAAATTCTTGTGTACTCGGTCAGATTTGTTTGCAAGCATAGTGTACGCAAGCATACAGTACAGTACGTACATCTGAACATGAGAGTCGTTCACTCTCAGTCGCTTCCGGCAGCATACTGTATATATAGTGCTATAGAGTCACTGGCTCATCCTTCGCAGCTCATCTTTATCAAATTAATCGAAGCAATAAGCAGAATAGCTGTTGCTATGGTTACCGTCTCCAGCCACGCTGAAGCATCAGGCTGTGTCTGTGTTGGCGGGGAGAAATAAAATGATGTCTGGTATAAAGGGATAAAAATATCGCACTCATACTGTACCACCACCCTACTTTCTTTCTTTCTTTCTTTCTTTAGGTAAGTAAGTGCATTTCATGGCCACTTATATAACATTACCCTCTATGACACACTGTAAGACTGGCACTGGAGCTTCAAAAAAGAAATGAATTGAATCACATTGACCGGACAGTTTAAAAACAGAGGCACTGCTGCATTTTAATTGCATTGTCATTATAATGGATGGTAACTACAGTATTGTATGTTCAGCGTGCGTCCCATTGCCATGCACCAGCCGCTCTCTAGCTCTGTCTAGTCCTGTGAGGTACCAGTCTATGCCTCCTAGACCTTTTTGTTTCGAATCCATCCGTACTGAATACAAATGTTGACCAAGCTGAACCGTTGTCATTTGATTACACATTCGTTTTTGTCCCATTACTTCAATTCTTCCATAAATCCGCCCCTTTATTCAAGGACATGGCGTGTATAGAGTTAAATCCAGTTCCAGTAAAGAATCTCTGTGCGCACAAGGGCACGAGCGGATTAATTTCGTAAAAGCACTACAGGTTCTTTTGATTTGTATCTCCTGCTGTCCCAAAACTCGTGTTCTCAATATCAGTTGTCACGCAGAAGAGGCCGAGTTCCTCTTAAGGTTTCTGCCTCACCCCTGACTTGCATGCTAGGAATTTAAACCAACATCTGGATTGCTGTAAAGCTGCTTTACATTTACGTGTGCAAACCAAGGTAGTTTTTTTTACTCTCGTGAATCAAAAGTTTGACTTGAACGCGTAATAATTTCATCTTCGTAATAAATCACAAAAGAAGATTTCAGAACCTAAATTATGATCAATCAGTTATATATCATGACATAATGAGAATTGACTGCGACACCATTCGGCTTCCGTACTTCCCGCTGCTACTGTAGGTTTGTGGAGTGACTCAAGCAGCACCACCAGCTCGTCGTGCTTATCAGGTACATGTGAGATCATTTCGTTTCAAAGATCAGCCCGTGAACCTTTGAATGTTGGTCGAGATTGCTGTAGGAAGCGTATCAGGTTTTTAGAAGCCACATGTGTCCAATCTGTTCGCAGAACCTCAGGAACAACGAGGTGCTGATACTGGATTTCTGAGCCGCAAAGGCTTACTCACCTCTCAGGTCAGAAAGGCGATACTCTGCTTTTGGCTGATTGCCTGCGATCGATCCGGATGAAGCAAGCATGAAGGAGTTTCGCTGATGGCCAGTCAGCACATTCAAATATATACTTAGTACAGTAGAAAACACCATATAAGGAGATGTCATTTTGTTTGCGTTTTATGTTGTAACAATGCCAACAGGTTGCATAGAGAGTAAGATAGAGTTAATAGAATGTTTAGAGTTACACAGGAATTCAGGATAAAGTTTAAGGGGCATCTTCATTAGCTCATGGTGCATTCGAGTCAAACCGGGACTTTTGGTGAAATAACGTTTATAGAACTTCAACAGTGATGAGACTTTTAGGCACATTTTAAAGAAGGCGAATGGAATGCCTAATCCTTGAAAATCGATGGATAAAGTTTTTTTTAATTGATCTACGGTATGTGTACTGTATACACAAACGTTCACCAACCCCACTTCAACCCTATAGGAACTCAGCTTGGAGTTGTTACCACATCCTCGGACAGTCCTGACCTCCTTCCAAGCCATTTTCACTTGCTTGTGTCCTTAAAGGAGTTCCTGGGAGGCCAGTCTGGTCATGGCTCTGGCGTACTGAGAAAGGGTTATGTATTTCCGCCTCACGCCCCATGCTGCTAGGATCCACCCCAACCCTGACCAGGATAAAGATAAAGCTCTTCCAAAGAATGAAGGAGACGTGAGGATTGTTGTGTTTGCATTAATAATCAAGCTTGTTGTATTTACAGCTTAAACACAGACGTATTTCTGGGAAGAGCAGACAAGAACGATGTTACGTCAGACGGATTTTTGAGTGCCGTGTAGTGCAGAGTGTGTGTGTTTGTGTGTGTGTGTGTGTGTGTGTGTGTGTGTGTGTGTGTGTGTGTTGTGTGTGTTGTGTGTGTGTGTGTGTGTGTGTGTGTGTGTGTGTGTGTGTGTGTGTGTGTGTGTGTGTGTGCGTGTGTGTGTGTGTGTGCGTGTGTGTGTTTTACTCTCTGTAACCAAGGCCAGAGCACTATGATCTCCTTTTGTGGCTCAGACTGCCAGCACTGGCCAATACAATCTTCATTATCATTCTAATTACCTGAAATGATCTTTGTCTCTCACTCTCTTTCTCGCTTCTCAACTAGTAGAATATTTTGGTCCCATTACACTCTTAGCTCAGAATGTACAGAGTGACGTGCAAGTAAAAGCATGTGAGGGTGATAATCACAAAAACATTTTGTGTCAAGTGTCCTCTCTTCGGCCTTGGCAGTGCTAGGAAGGGAAAAGAGAGCATGGGAACTGGGACAGTTGGTTTTATTTACTTTTATTTAGGATGGTTATTTTTGGAAGACGAAGCTTAATAAAAATCCATAGATTGGTGTGAAGGATTAAAGTTGAACTGGGGACTTGAAGCACTCTTTATTCTTTAAGAACCCGGTTTAGATCACTGAAATGCATGGAACTTGCTGCCATTTGACATTTGCACAGACACTGCTTGTCAACAGGGCCCCAGGCTTGTAGGGGATCCTCGAGGGCTGACAAAATTATTTATTATTTACAAGATAATGGTGATGAATGCTTTTTGGAGAGGCACCCAGCAATTATTTGCCCAGGGACAGACTCTAGAATCTGCTCTGTTGACATGTTGTGCATTCTGAGATGCTGATTGAGGTAGGTGTGAATCTGAGATGTTCCGAGATGCTGATTGAGGTAGGTGTGAATCTGAGATGTTCCCGAGATGCTGATTGAGTTCCCAAAGCCATCCTGTCAGCTCATGGATGTGAACATTCTTCACTGACATTCTTCTCTTTGATCTGTTTTTATTTTTCACACCATTCAGCAGACTCCATCCAACCATCTAGAAGCCTCTGTAGTCCACACTATGGGCCCTTTGGGAACGGCAATTAGTCTAATCTGCATATCTCTAAATACCCGAAGAAAACTCACCAAGCACGGGAAGAACATGCAAATTCCATGCACACTGCCCCCGAGGCGGGAATTGAACCCTGATCCTGGACGTGCAAGGCGACAGTGCTAACCACCATGCCACCATTCAACAGACTAATGTGTCTGAAATACTCAAAGCAGCCAGTCTGGTACCAGCACTCATGCTACAGGTGAAGTCGCTGAAATCACCTTCTTGTGATTCCAGAATTCCTCCATGTTTGACCTTGAAACGCATGTTAGTAGAACAAAAGTGAAGCTGGCTTTATAGCCATGACAGCAGTGCGCGTGAATGCATGTTTACAACGTGTAGGAGGTGAGGCTTCTTTGGAGGTGTGTCTGAATATTTTCACGGTCATGCAAGCTAGGATTTAGGACGCTGCGTGTACGTGCAGGTACACTTGCGCAAAGTGTACATTTTGTACACCCGTATTGTTATTAGACTAAACGAGTGAATAACACTTGACGGGCAAAGAAGGAAGACAGATATGCTGTAAGTGGCAGCTTCAAGGTCTTTCCCAGAGTTTGTTTTCTCCCCACACGTTGAAGCTCTATTTTCACGGCGTGTGCCAGATTTTAAACAGAATACAGGAGACTGAAGATAAAACACAGATCACAAAACCAGATCAGGAACAGATATCATTTGAGCCGTCGAGTCGTTTAATATTCATGCATCACCTTTGACTCATTTAGTGTGAAAGTTCAACCTCATGTGCCAGAAGTAAATCCTTCTGGTTTCCATGTTGACGTGTATCGAATGTACAGTACATTAGACCTGGACGTTCGCTCGTTGAACAGGAAGTATGTGCGGATTATGGCATTAGCTCAGCGGAAAACCAACCCGAAACAGCGTGAGTCTAGGAGAGAAGGAGAGATAGAACGTACTGTTTAAGGTTGTGTAAACATGGAAACATGCAGAAGCACTGATGGATAGAAACAGCACCTGCTCGCAGTTTTACCGGCTTACTGAGGGCCATGTGGGTTTTCATATGTTTGTGTCATGAAGGCAATTTGTGTAATGTGTTAACTGAAAGGTGTGAAGGCAAAGAGAGAGAGAGAGAGAGAGATCTTACACTGTATCTCCGTATTGTCCTACTGCTTTGTTTAGTTTTTTCTACTCAGATAATGGATGACTTCCTTTCCTTAGAGATAAGGACTGTGAGATGAGTACTTCTGCCAGTGATAACTCATCTATCTAAAGTACCATTTCTAGACTTGTTCCTGTCAAACGGTTTATCTTCCAAATACTTTTCATGCATCTATCTAATCTACATCCCTGAGAACCCTGAGAATTTTCAGATGTTTGGATCATACTTCCCTGTTTATTGATCTTGGCATGTACCTCTTAATACCGGAGCTTTATATAGACACAATGGAGGAACGTTATTCACTGGAAGTGTTATCAGAGGCCTCCAGGGTGTGAGTGCCAGATGTCTCATTAGCAGCACTCTCCGGTAGATTATGTACCGAGATCTTTAAGTCAACAGCAGTCCGGGACAACGCGACTCGCATTGTGTCCGCTTGCAGTCGTCCGTTTCCTCCTGTATTGCAGCTTGTAACAGGATTATTATGTAACGAGCGGACAGACGCGTTCGCGCACACATACGCACATCCGCTCCTGAGAACCGAGGAAGGGGAAACTGTACAACTGTGAGTGCAGCGGTGTGAACCTTATGGCTGGGAGAAATATAGAAGAGTCTGTGATGTCTGTGTCCAAATTAAGCACTGGATTCATTCCACAGAAGAGGTTTATTTTTTTTATGAATAATGGATCTGTTTTCTGGTTTGTAAAAACTCCAGTGTGTTTTGCGAGTGTAGTCCTCCTATTACTGTACAAGTTTACACCATTTCTACTCTCAACCACAATTTCCCTGGCGATGTTTATGATGCCAAAGCACTCGCTTACAGTATATTGAGTAGTTTAACTTTTGTTTCTTGTACATTTTTAATGATGTAAGTACTAAAATATAGCAGAGAGTACATTTTAAAGGAAAATGATTCACATAACATACTGTAGGCTGTGTACTGAGTTACTATTAACACCCAAAGGCTTTTTTTTTTTGGCAATAACTTTACACAAGTGTTTTATTCTTTATATACCATGACATTGCTTTTTCAAAATTTTCAGTAGTAGTAAAGCATTTTATTAATTTATTTGGATAATATCCAGTTGTCACTTATATTGCATCAACTATAAACATTCATTCATTCCTTTTCTATACCACTGGAGGACCTGGAGCCTATTTGGGCATGAGGGCAGGGTACCAATCCATCGCAGGGCACACCCACCCACACCCACCCACACACACACACATTTGTCATTTGAGAATGACAATTAACCTAATTTGCAGGTCTCCCGATTGCGGGAGGAAACCGAAGTACCTGGAAGCAACCCACCAAGCATAGGGAGAACATCGAACCCTCAACTCTAGAGGTGCGAGGCCACAGTGCTAACTATCAAATCATGCAAATATTGACAATATGTGAGCCACCGTGCAGCCTCCCCAGGCTTCCCCCCACCCAAATACTATCCAGGCCCGAGCCTGCTCAGCTCGCGAGATCGGATGAGATCAGGAACTCTCAAACATATTTATCCATAAATGTCTATCTTGTTTCCTCTTTATTTGTGTCAAGTTATAGCAGTGTGTCAAGTTATAGCATCCCAATCCAGATCCAGATCCAGATCCAATCCTGTCAGATGGAACACTCTGAAGCCCTGACACAGAAGAAAGGAAATCAACTTAACCTTTCCTCACAGAAAATATTTTCTTCCAATCTGTTTTATGTAAAGTTTCAGTAATACTGTATATAGTACTTTAAGTCTCTGTGCAAATTAGTAATGCTCACAAAACCGAGCTACTATCAAGTCCACATTATTTTTTTAATTTATTAAATGAAACGATTTCTGAATCCTGCTTTATCAGGACTAGCGCAGTGGTATACTGTGCGTGTTCACAATGTTGATCCATGGCTTGTTCAGTGTTGCGTCTGCTAGTATAGGAATGCAAACAAGAAAAAGAAAATAAAGGGCGATTCCCAGGGCACTGCTTATTAATCACTTTGTTTCTCTCCGTCTGGGCGAATGTGGTATTTAGGAACACATATTGTTCCTGAGGCTGTGTGTCAGCGAAGGTCGTTCTCACAGACACACTGTTCCTGTTTGGCATGTCAGACGGAGACACGTTGATGAGTGCAGTGCCAGCCTGAGGGTGTGAATGAATGCCAGGCTTTAGTCTAAACAGCTCGTTCACCTCAACCTTTGTGATTACTGAGGAGCTGTTTTGGTAGTCAGTACCACAAGGCTTAGATATTACCAGCCATGCCGTTCTTGTATAAGGTATATTGTGTTTTTATTCCGTGCCTATTTAATGTGTGTTGCAAGCACAGCGCTTTACACAGTCAGAATGTGTAGTCAGAATATGCACACTTCCTCTTCTCATCATTGTCTTTGACTCACCCTAAGAATAGATTAACATGACACTAACGTGAGCTAACCTAACAGGATTTCTGAGAGGATTTCCTGAGAAGGTTATTATCGAATTCAAATTTTATTTGTTCAGTTAAATGCTTATACGACGGTTCATGAGCTAAAAAAATAAATAAACGTAGAGTAGAGTGAAAAAACAGGAGGCGTTTACTGCAAGAAAAAAGTGCAGTGAGGGACATTTTGGGGGTAAGTGTACAAGTTTACAATTTACAAAGTTGCAATAGAAAAAAATTATTAAAATAGAAAAATATAAACATTAAATGTAAAAAATTAACATATAAGATAAGGTTAAACAGGATATGCAGAATATGAATGAGTGTGAATGGTCACATTTATATATTATACCCATATATATATAAATGTCCTAATACTTTATTGCTAATACAAGCTGGCTAAAATGAACTAACATGTCTAAATGGGTTTTGATTTTGTTTGTTGTTTTATATTAAAGAACATAAAAAGGTTATTAAGGTTATAAATATAAAAACAAATATAAATTTCCTTATCACTCATCGTTTATACGACTTTATATTGTATACAGGGTCACAGGGAGCCTGGAGCTTATCCCAGGAGACTTAAGGCATGAGGCTGGATTGGGTGCCAATCTATCGCAGGACACACACACACACACACACACACACACTTACACACTATGGGAGTGCCAATTGGTCTAATCTGTATGTCTTTGGACTGTGGGAGGAAACTGGAGCAACTGGTGGAAACCCACCAAGCACATGCAAACTCCACACACACACAGACCTGAGGCAGGAATCAAACCCGGAATGTGCAGGTGCAAGGCGACAGTGCTAACCGCTAAGCCACTATCCCACTACAGTTCCTCATCTTCACTGCTAAACAGAGCTACTGTACAAACTAACCTGTCTAAATGATTCTTTCTTTTTTTCTTTATTTTTTATATTCAAAAACAAAATGAAAAACAAAATGTTATAAATATAAATACAAATATAAACTTTCATATCTTCACTGCCAATTAGAGCTAACTGGCTAACATGAGGTAACCTGACAGGATTACTTTTTACAGGATTTTACTTTTTCTCTTATAAAATAAAATGTATCTTATAAAGATAAGTAGAATACATTTCTAATTAACATTGTTAACTTGCAAACATGACAAGGTCTTTTTTTGTTTGTTTTGTTTTAAACTTTCCTATGCTCTTAGCCTCCTCTTGGATCTCATACTGTAGTAATGCATTAACTCTCTCTCTCTCTCTCTCTCTCTCTCCCTTACGCTAACTCTTCCTGGTTCATCTCTGGATGGACATCTATACAACTTCCACTCTTTGTTGTCCAGCATTTCAACAGAACATGTTAAAATGGTTTATGTTCTTTGAAGAAAAAGATGCTTGGCCAAACGTATAAAAACTCCCACATGTCCTTAATAAATAGAGACCTTTCTGACACACAACGGACAGACCAAGCGACTCATTCATTTAAATTGTAAAACTTTGCAGAAACATCGTATCAGATTTAGTAAATATTCTTAATCTTGACTGCTACAGTAATTTACAGCTATTGCTAACATGTGCTAACCTGGAAGTGTTGTTATTAATTGTATACAGTAAATATTGCTGAATACAGCTAACTGGCTAGCATGAACTTGATAAGATTTCTGTTCCATTAAAAAAAATTATGAACATTATTATGACGATATATATACCATTTCTAATTAACAGCTAATGACAGTTAAGTGGCTAACCTGGAACTATTCAAATGCTTCTAATGCTTCCTTCACTGCTAATGTCAAATATGGCAAAATGGTTAACATTAGAATGGCTAACATTCTTTTTGAAAGAGTCCTTACAATAAATATAGATGTTATTATTTGTTAAGTGTTAAATCTAGGTAACTGGCTAACCCGACAGAATTTCTGACAGGGGCTTTAAGTTATATTTATAATTTTGCAGTAATGTCACAGCTTACTAAATGTGGCCTGGTAATATGAGCAAACCTGACAGGATTTGTGAAAGGATGCCTATAATATTTACTGCTAATCCTAGTTTGCTGGCTAACATAAAATAAATTAAAACCTTAAATTGATGGAAGATGTGTTGTGAAATTATTCATTCAATTGGGTTTAAAAAATGGGAAAAAACTTTGTATATAATTTTCACGGTTATTATTGGTTGTTTTTATGTAAACTTTGTATAAATTCTGTTCATTTTCTGGGACGATTTAATGTTTGTAGTGGTATTTGGTGGTTTATTGAGATTTCTGATCAATTGTAGTTTATGAAGATCTATAGAGCAGATTTGTAGTGTGTTTTTTATACAGTAGTACATTGTAGTGGTTTCTTATTATCCATGGTGGTTTCTGATTGTTTGTGGAGGTTTTACGTGGTTTATGGTGGCTTGTGGTAGGTTGTTGTGATTTTTGGTGGTTCTTGGTAGGTTGTGAGGGTTTGGGGAGATGTCTGATGATTTATGATGATTTATGAAGAATAATTTGTGATGGTATTAAAATTGTAGGTGTTTTAGATTATTTGTGGTGATGTCTTATTATCTTTGATGGGTTTTAGTGATTTGTGGTGGTTTCTGATGATTTTTTGTGGTTTCTAATGGTTTCTAATGATTTGTGGTGGTTTTTGGTGGTTTGTGGAGGGTTGTAGTGGTTGATGTTCGGATGAGATAGGTTGATGTGGTTTGTGGTGGTTTCTGATGATTTATCTTTAGTGGTTTGTGGTGGTTTCAGATTATCTGTGATTGTTTCTGAGAGATGTTGATGGTTTAAGCTGGTTTGTGGTGGTTTTGTAGTGTGTGGATGGTTGTAGTGGTTTCTGTTGGGATGAGATAGTTCGATGTGGTTTGTGGTGATTTCTGATGGTTTATTTTCTGTAGTGGTTTATAGTGGGTGGTGGTGGTTTCTGGTGATTTCTGGTGGGTTGTGCTATTTTCTGATGATTTGTAGCAGTTTCTTGTGATTTGTGGTGCTTTGTGATTGTTTTTAGTGGGTTCTTCTGATTATTTGTGTTGCTTTTTTAATTGTTTTGGCGGTTTAAGGGAGCCAGTGGTGGTTTGTGCTGGTTTTTGATTAGATTATTTGCTATGCTTTCTGGTGATTTGTGGGGGTTGTGGTGGTTTATGACATTTAGAGATTTCTGAAGCAGATCAAATTGAAACTAGTCTCCGGTCTTTAGACATTTATTCCAGGATTTGTTTCAAGCAAGACTGTTTACCAGTGTGTTTTTTTTTTTTTTCCCTCCAAAGCATCTGTTCTGGAACACCAAGTGGTCTCATCTGCTCCTTATTTCTCACTGCTTATTCGGGAAAAGCTCACTAAAACTCAAAAACAAAGCCACAAAGTCACATCGCATCGTAATCTGAGTCATATCACTCTGATTAAGATGTTTTTTTTCAAGCCCATTCCCAGAATACCACTGGCACTACGCTCAGAATTTGTTTTCCCCTGGTCTCACGCGCTCTAAGTGCGCGAGACTTTCTTGAAGCTTTTTTTAAAGCCCACAAAAATACAACACGTTTTTATTCTATAGTAAAAATATAAATTATTTATAAATCACACTATGTGGTGTTAATCTTTGTAATTTGGTCAATAAGGTTTCTTCCTTATGAAATCTCAGGGAGTTTTTCCTTGACCCCGCATTAGGTGTTTGAAATTTACATCCCAAGTTTATATTTCTGTAATGGGACTTTGTGATCATGTCCATTGTTAAAAGAATGATTCAAATTGAATTGAAGTAAAGAATATAGGGTATGTAAGTATTTTTATCCTTTTTTTATGTTAACAATATTGTACAAATGTTTTACAGGCTCAACTATTTAGTTTTGTGCTAATTCTAATTATTTGTTATATATTATGAGTTTTATTATTTTAAGATATTTGGGTTTTTGTTCTGCTTTCTCGAACTGTACATCCCAGTAATCCTTTATTTTATTCTGTTGTTTACTTATTTATCCCTATTGTCTGGTATTCTGTATTTTTCTATGGAAATGTGTTTACATTATTTATTATACTGCATACATCTATGTTAAGAGTAGTCATCTGCTTTTGCAATATTTAAAGGATTGTTAATAGGTTATAATAATATTATTATATAGCTTACTTATAATATAAATTTTTTATGTCGTGAACGAGTCACTGGCTGACTGAAGCATGAGCAGACAGCGGGATTAAAGCATTTTTTTGTTCAGCTGTCAGTATTAGCAAAGACACATCAAAGCTGTCCATCTCTCAGACTATTTGCATGTTTTTGCTAATGTCTCAGCAGTTATGAACCAGTCCTGCTGCATGCTCCTCAGCTTTGTGTCACTGCTTGATGTGAGCGCTATCGTATTTCATTTCTGTTTCACTTTTTTGAGTTGTCATGTGTTTATGAGCAGTAGGAAGTGATGCATGTATGTGGGAAGGGTGGCAGTGTGGGTTGTGATCGGTGTGTTTTGTCCAGATGCAGTGGGCCAAACTGATGTGTGATCCCAAAACACAAAGCAGGGTGCTATGGGGATTAGGCAGAGTAAGGAAAGGATTAGGCCTATTAAATTATTTGGATATAAAGGAGCAACACCTCTATTGTATGTAGGATACGGTATGCGGCTTGGCAAGACTAGGTGTCGTGTCACTTGTTTTTGAGGCTGCAGGGCACGTGTTGACCTTATAAAGCATCCACATACACACACACAAATCGGTGTAGAAATACGACTCAGCTTTTAACTAACACAATTGGTCAATAGCAGGGGTGGAAAATGCTTGGATATTTGCACTTTGTTACCAAGGAAGCAGGAAAATGTGGTTGCTGAGGGTGATGCAGTCCCCTGGATTTTTAAAAGTTGTTTACCTCCAGCTGCTATAATAATAATAATAATAATAATAATAATAATATATAATAACAACAACACAAAATATTAATTAAAAAACACTTTTTCCCTGAAAAAAAACCCAAAACATATTTGTTCTTGCATTCAAAGTGCTCTTTCTGTTTTTTGGAGAACGTTACTTGATTTCCAAAACTCTGGCTTTTGGCTTCAGTCCCATGTTGTTCCATGTTCAGCCCCATTTCGTGAGAAAGGATGCAAATCAAAACAACAGTGCATCAGCTCACACAGCGGGGCATCTACACAGCCAATCCAGCCTGTGACACCTTCACACGTTCTCAAACTGAATCACAACAACTGCTGACATGTTTGGTGTCTGAAGAATATATCGTGCTATCTTTGGCCATAAAGTGTCTTTCCTATTGAGATCTGGTCAAGACGATTCCAGGACGTCGGTATGATTTGATTTCATCTTGACATTGTTGTTTAGAGGAAAGGAAGATCACCACATGATTTGCAGAAATGTGGTGTGTGATGTTCCGATGTGGAATGTATTCTTTAATTCCACTGTATACAGCTGTGTCTTTCACCTTTGAACGCAAGACACACACACATACACACGTACACACTTCCAGGCCTCGGTCCAAGTTCTTCAAAGCCAAACGAATGGGCCTGTCCAAGATAAACTGACGATCCTACTGCTGTTTCATCACATCTGCCGAGTGAACACGCACGGGCTGTGCACCTGTATCAACACTGCCTCGGAGGAATTCAGTTAAACACGACAGGAAGGTTATTAAAAAACTTCTAGATTGAAACATTTATAAATCCTGTAACGACGGAAACTTGGTCCATTAGCTGAGTTGGGAAGAGAATTGTGTAATTTGCAATGCAAATACTCTTCATTTAAATTAGGACAGGGTTTGGCCTCATCACACAATCCACAATGTCTACATCCACAAACTCGGCAGGAACGTTTGTCCCATTTAAGGACACAAGACGATTTTAAAACATTGCCGACATCTTATAAATCTGAACCCTGGCTCATAGTTTTAGCTTTGCAAATAGTGTGCATTCATCACTGTTTAGGGCTGAAGTGCGTCAGGTAAAACTGTAAGCTCGTTATTTTTTTTAGAGTGTTTACTTTACATTTTAACCACCGTACATATTAACCATCGTTTCCAGGCTTGCTGTGTACCCTTGTGCTGTGTTGATTTTTCACAGCTCTTCATAGTTCACAGGTAGCCATAGTGTGGTTTTTCTATTGCAATGGCTCCCTCTGGTGTACAACAACTTCAAGTGCAGCAGCAAGACAATGAATTCTGTATCACGGCTACTTTGATCAAATCTGAAAATCTCCTGCAGATGCCCCAAACCTTCAATCACAACACTGATTAACACCCAGTAAGACATAAAGGATTTATTTGTATACTGTATTTTTTTAATGATTCATAACACAGAATTGAAATCCCATGGTTTTATTTAATTAGTGTTCATTACTTTGTAAATGTAAATATTTAACCACGAACATTCATGTTGAATTAAAAATGAATTACAAAATGAAAATTAAATACAACGTAAATAAAGTTGAATATATGTGCCTATTGAAAAGTACATCTACTGTAGATCCAGGAGAATGGTGGTTTGGTGGTTAGCACTGTGGCCTCAAGCCTCCAAGGTCCAGGTTCGATTCCTGCCTCAGGTCTGCACGTTCTCCCCGTGCTCGGTGCGTTTCCTCCCACTGTACAAAGACACGCAGATTAGGCTAACTGCTGTTGGTCTTTCAGCTGCTCCCGTCAGCACAGTGGATCGTCATCCGACTCGGTGCAAGTTTTACCTTCAAATGCCCTTCCTGACACAACCTTCTCATTTTATCCAGGCTTGGGACCGGCACTGCATCCAGTGGCTGGGGTTTGGGAATTGGGTGGGAATTGAACTGCGGCCTCCAGCATGGCAGGCCAGAAACCTACCACTGAGCCACCTGCTATTCCCAAATTGCCCATACTGTGTGAATGAGTGCATGTGTGCCCTGCGATGGATTGGCACCCTGTGCAAGGTGTACAGTACCGCGCCTTGTGCCCAAAGTTTCCTCGGATAGGCTACAACCTTCCTGCAATCCTCTATAGGACAAGCAGTATAGAAGAGTAAATAAGCGCCCCGCCTGCAGTACATCACCCACCAGGGGGCAGCGGTGCACATTTTTGAAAGAACTGCTGTATTTATTTATTTATTTATTTTTACTCCTTACACATTCCATTACTCTAGATATTGTCATAAAGCAACTGTAAAAATCTATCTTATACAAAAGTGAGTACTATTACAAACAATATACTGTAACGGTAAACAAAAACGATTAATATGGTTGACTGCAATGACATACGCCCTCATGCTATCTGTCCTTGCTGTAGCGGTCATGTTGCTGAGGATCCCCACCAGCCTGCGACCTGCAAGCACATATACACACTCCAACACTCCAATTTGGAAACACCAGCCTGCCTACACACGTCTTTGGACTGCAGGGGATACCAGTGTACCCAGAGGAAATGCACCAAGCACGGGGAAAACATGCAAACTCCAGGCAAGGTTTGAGCCTTCAACCCTGGAGGTGTGAGGTGGCCGATGTTAGTAGCCGTGTTTCACGGTATAATAGCTACAACGAACGTATCAAGAAAGCCTTTTAAGATTAATATAAGACAATCGTATTTGATATAATTAGCAAAAGAGTGTAAACTGATGACTTGTTCGTTACTTAATAGGTTCCTGGCTCATGCATGTGCAATCTAGAGAGCCCTGGGAGATTGGTGGCAGGTGGTAGGTTTCTCATCTCTTATGCGGAAGGCCTGGGTTTGATTCCCACCCATTTCCCAAACCAAAGCTACTGGATGCAAAACCTGTCCCAAGCTCAGGAAGGGCATTCGGCATGTGCGGTTCAGATGGTCTGCTGTGGCGACCCCCAACTGGACCAGCCAAACGACTAATAAGAAGAACAACCCAATACTGTTTAAGTAGGGGACACGAAATTCAATAGTTTGCACAAATATGTACAAGTAAAAAAAAAACCCTCTTGGTTTAAAACTCTAGCCCCTCTAGTTCTGGTATGGCCAGTTGCCATCAGAAAGCACACATTTTGTTGAACGGTGTCCATCTGTGTGCAATTAAAGTGTCATGTTATCTCAATATAACTACACCTGTTTCTGGAAGATTCCTGGACCTGTTAGAGAACAAACCCCAACAAGCAGCAGAATATGGAACTAGTGCGACTCTACCTAGAGAAGGTCATCCACTAAACATCAACAATTTGTTAAGAAGGACAGACATTAGTCAGAGAAGCAAGGCACCAAGGGTAAACTCCTATCCAGAGGATAGGTGAGGATAATGTGTCTCACGGTATATTGACATGTAATAAATAAATGGGTTGCAAATTCTATTCTATATATGATGTATGTTTATGCATATATTTCATTATATTCTATACATTAATAACCTGTGGATCCCGAGTCTATCCTGGGAACACTGGAACACTGGAGGCTGGAATACACTCTGAAGGATATGCCAGGGCACCACACACACACACACACACACACACCTATTCCCATTCCAACCAAGGTGCTATTTATCTGAGCTAATCCATCTACAGGTTTTTTTTTTTTAATGGAAAAATGGAGACGAAAAAAACAAAAAAATAAAAAACAGAGGACCTGGAGGAAACCCATATGGACATAGTGAGAACCTAGGAAAGTCATCCAAGCTCAATCCAGGTTTAGTATTGAAACAGGGTTGTGTGTGTGTGTGTGTACGTGTGCATGATGCCCTGTGGACTGCCATCTCATCCAGGCTATATTTCTTCCTTCCACTCAGTGTTTTTTGGACTGGCCTTCCATTTCCACCATGATCCTGACCAGGACAACGTGTCTCCGAAATATGAACGCAATAATAAACCGTTTACTTAGATGACCTACTAATATAACAGCAGAATTAGAATATACCAAATGGGCGAAAGTTTGAAGCAAGTAGTTTTATGGAAAATCTTTGTATGCTGTAACATAGCAGTTTACTGTAAGTGGTACAGTACAGTAAGTATAACAATACCTGTGTACAAGGCAAGCTCCAGAAACCCAACATTGGACCTGTAGTAGAACCCTGACCTAAACCGCACTTAACACTTTTAACAACTTTTGGGATGACCTAGAATACCACCTGAACCCCATTCAGAAATGTCCAAGATTAGAGCCTGGGCTTAATGCTGCTCATGCAGTTGAATGACCATAAAATTCCCACAGCCATGCCCTAAAATTCAGAAGAAAGCCCTCGCAGAAGAGTGGAGCCCATTGTACCAGCAAAGGAGGAATAAATCTGGAATGTTCATCCAGCACATTTGGGTTAGATGATCAGGTGTCCACAGGACTTTTGCCCATATAGTGCACTACATCCCAAAACCTCCCACTGCTACTCACAATGCCAATTTTTAATAAAACAGTCATCAAATTTTGTACTGTCCACTTTTTTAAAACCATTTTTGTCATTAAAAAAAAAAGAATATTACATAATAGGCTAAGATTTAAGGGTTAAACAAGTTTTATAAACTATGCCGTCTATTTTAAACTCCCCATTGCTAGTCTTTGACTTGTACAAGCAGTTCTAACTAAAAACTGTGCTTTGAACTTTTTGTCCATTCCACTGGGAGTGATAAGATCTTCATTTTGAACTAATCGCCCTCGGTTTGAACTTTTCAAACGTCAATAGTATAGTACAAGCTTCTATTACTATTACTGTCACTTGTAATTTCTTCGTCCGCCATGTTGAACAGTACTTTCCGACTATTTCCATTATGCAGATCAGTGTTTGGTAACCATCCATCGAGGAGCCTCTGTAGTCTACCTAGGGACTGTGGAGGCCAGGGGTGATTACCATTGTATTAAATCCCATTTTTATGACCATGGTTGGCCAACATTCACACGCGCATTCACACACTTTGGGCAACTTGGGAATGCCAATTTGCTTAATCTGCATGCAAAATCCATACACATAGTCCCTGAGGCAGAAATCGAACCCGGACACTAGAGGTGCGAGGCGACAGTGCTAAGCCACCGTTTTGCCATAATTATCTTATCAAACCAATGTAAAGGTACTGTAGGACCTCTACTGGGACTGGATGAATATGCTGAAAAGAGAGGCTCGGAGGTCTTCTGATCTTAAGATGTTTAGAGTTCAGATTGATCGCCCTTGGTCTAAGCTCCACAGATGTCAATAGTAAGGGAAGAGATTAACCTTAGTGTTGATTTCACAACATGATTGCCGTTGCTCGACTGGTCACTCCATCTCTCAGAGATTGAGGAATACATACAGCAGATCTACTGTAGACTGTTTTCTGTTCTACCACCTTGGTGATGGAATGAACCTCAGAGTCACTGGCGATATTTAAGCCACAACTATAGACATATCTGTTTTTCACGTATTTGGAGTTAATTCTAAAAAAATAAAATGAAATAAAAGTTTGATCAATAATGTTTGAATGATGATACTTATAGTTAGGGAATGTATAGTTGCTTATAGTTATGAGTAACCCAGTGTAAAGATCGATCCAATGATGATGGAAAGCACTTATGTAAGTCGTTCTAGATAATATCATCTGCGAAATGTCTAAATGTAAAAATGAAATATTTATGAAACTTCTTTTTCTTTTCTTTTCTTTTTTTTTTCTCCCCCAATTCTCGAGACAAAAAGAAAAGTCAGAAAGACAAACCTAACTTCCAAAGGCACAAACTACGTAGTAATGATGCACATACCGTACGGTTGGCTTTGTTATTCCCTAGACCTATTGTTTGTGTACAAATCCCGTTCGATGATTCGATCGGTCGAATAACGGCATTGACAGGACAGGATTCTGCGTCTACTCGCACGTGCGCCGCTTTGAAACCCCGCCCCCTCAGAGCGTCTGATTGACGTCCAATCAGAGCGCGGTATTCCATGGTTCGTGTGCGCGCGGCGCCAAGTCGCTCTCGAGCAGCTGTTGAGCGCAGCGCAGTTTCAGAGCTCCGGAGGAGGAGGAGGAGCTGCAGGAGGACAGACGCTCTGCAGCTTCATTTATTCTCAGAGAGTATTATTGTCTTGCAAATGCATAGTCAGGTTTGTTGCTGAAAATAAAATAAAAAATATATATATATTTAAAAAAAAACACACAAACAGAGACAGAAAGGTCTCCGAGATGGCTCCGGGACGCTGGGTCGGTTCGGTTCTGGTTCTGGGTTTGTTTGTCGGAGTGTTTTCGGCTCCACCGGACTCTGCAGAACAAATCCCGCAGGGAGCTTCGACTTTAGCCTTCGTCTTCGATGTCACCGGCTCCATGTATGACGACTTAGTGCAGGTTATCGAAGGAGCCTCGAAGATCCTGGAGACGTCCCTGAGCCGCCCGAAGCGGCCGCTCCACAACTTCGCCCTGGTGCCTTTCCACGACCCGGGTAAATACCTCCTCAGTCTCGCACACACTCACACATCGAACTCTTCTTATCATTGTCTGCGTTTTCTTTCTTTCTTTTTTTCATGCCTATGATTTCCTGTTCATCATTTGTTCTATTTAATATTTTATGTTGTATTATATCCTACTTAAAAGTGCGTCCCCGTGATTACGCGCGTGCGTCTCGGTGCCAGGGGTGCGCCAGATGTGGCAGTTTGCTGACAGGCTGACAAAACACCTCAATGTTGAAGTAACACCTAAGGTGATGGATTAACTCCTGCACGAGGCATGATCCTCGTTTTTCTATTTTTTTAAAGCAACATCCAGATGTTTCCAGTGCATTCATTGTTGACAGAGCAAACAGAGGTCTTCGTGCATTTTTATTTTTTTTTTTACATTTATATTAAATCAATTTCATTTATATAGTGCCTTTTAAAAATGGTTAGTGTCTCAAAGCCGCTTCACAAAATTGAAAAGAAAATGATGGAAAGTGTATGATGATGCGAGAAAAATGTGTATAGATCATACTGATTAGATGAGCAAGCCAAGTGGCACGGAAAAACAAGCTGGCAATAAGATAAAAAACTTTTTAAAAAAAGGAACCAGACTCAACACGGAACCCATCCTCATTTGGATGGGTTCACAACAGATAGCAGAAATTGTATGCTGACATTCTGTGTGCTAGGCAGCTGGAAGTTCAACATAACAGAAGATGTAACAAAAGTTAACAGAAGTTAACATGCAATGTTTAACCATAAATTAATAGCATTGCATTTTTATTAATATTATTATTATTATTATTATTATTAGTGTTGTTGGCGGCACAGTGGCTTAGTGATTAACACTGTTGCCTTGCACCTCCAGGGTTCGAGTCCCGCCTCGGGATCTGTGTGCATGAAGTTTGCATGTTGCATGTGCTTGGTGGGTTTTCTTCATGTACTCCGGTTTCCTCCCACAGTCCAAAGACATGTAGATTATGCATTCAGAAATTGTCCATAGTGTGTGAATGCATGTCTGAATGTTGACCGGAGGACCTATCACAGTAGTAACCACCACAGCCCCTAGTTGAACTACAGAGGTTCCTAGATGGATTAATTATTATTATTATTATTATTATTATTATTATTATTATTAAGTGGTTGAGATAATGTAGGTCACATGAACAGAAATAGCATACAGTAGCTAGTAATAATACCATCTCTATCTATCTAGGAACTTCTGTAGTCCAACTAGGGACCGTGGAGGTCACTGGTGATTGCCATTGTATTTATTCCCATTTTTATGACCGTGGTAGGACCTCCGGTCAACATTTACACACGTATTCACACACTACGGGCAATTTGGGAATTAGCCTAATCTGCATGTCTTTGGACTGTTGGAGGACAAATGGAGTACCCAGAGGAAACCCACCAAGCATGGGAATCAAACTTAGACCCTGGTGGTGCAAGGCGACAGTGCTAACAACTAAGCCTCTGTGCCTTCTAGGAATAATAAAGGGTTACCTTAAGGGGAAACCCTTTTTATTTGTGTAATAAAAAAAATATCAAAATATCTTTCAAAATTATTCACGTTTTTTGTTTGCTCTATCCTTCAAGAACGCCTTTGCCAAAAGAAGAATGTATTGAAATCATTATCATCGCTAAAAAATAAACGAGAATACATTTGAAGTGCAATTACATCCATAACTGCACCGATGTGTGAACATGAGTTCATCATGAGTGTAAGAAGAGATGAAACCGCAATCATGTTTTGTAAATACATTTACAAATTAAAACTGACTAAATTTCCCCTATGGATGGAGACAAAATGTCAGACAAAACTGACATTTACAGTATCAGTCAAAAGTTTGGACACAAGTTTAGATTTAATTCTACATTCTAGAACAATGCTGGATTTTTACCAAACCAATGAAATAACATAAAATTATGTAAATAAGTAACAACAACAGCAACAGTTAGTTATTTTAAGACATGAAGGTCAGCTGGTCTAGAATAGTTCCTGCAAGAACAGTATTGCCAAGTGCATTTGTAAATCCAAGCACCATGATGAAACTGGCTCTCATGAAGACCTTCCCAGGAAAGCAAGACCAAAACTTCACCTGTTCAAAGGAGACTATTGCATATTTTGGATGCATTCAGATTGTAGGAAGAAATGAAAATCAGGAAAGACCGTGGGGTTTAGAAGGTGTGTCCAAACTTTTGACTGTAGCGTATATAGATATCATGTCATCTTAGGTAATAGTCCACAAGCTGGATGGTTTGTGGAGATCAGCGGCTGTTAACCACATGAAACAGCATCATCCAAAAAAAAAAAAAAAAAGCTGGCGAACATGTAAGTAAGGGAGCAGAAAGCCGATGCCTTCCAAAACGCATGAGATAAAACCTTATTTTACACCTGAGCTGGATTCAGTGCTGATTTACACCCCATTGGAACTGCAGCGAGTGGACAATATAGCGTGTAAAAGCCTTTATTAGCCATCTCGTATCTCTGACACGAGAAGCCACGCGCCAAATAGATTTTCCATCCAGTCCCAGGAATCACTTTCAAGATGCACACGGTGTCCGGTTACAGTCGCAGCTCGCTGTCCACTGTAACTAAACCAGAGAGATTTGCAGCACAAAAGTAAAAAAGATGACCCTCGGAGACGAGGCAGGTTTTAACCAGTTCTCCAGATGTGCCCCATCATACCAAAACCAACATGTCACTGTCTTTATGCTTCGCATCAGCCTTTGCATGGTGGCCAAAGTGAACAGAGAAGCTGTTTGATGAAAAGTAGGCGTGGGCGTTACTTAAATAAATATCCAGCCTGATGAGTTTTACATGGTCGAACGTTGTCAAACAGCATGTCTCGTTTCATGAGCGGATACATTCCTTCGAGTTTCCGGTCGCGCCAATGGAAAAGACGGGTCATGAGGACGTCAGCAGGTGTTACACTTACTTAAATATCTGCTATTTCTGACTTAGCCTAGTCTCTGCTGATGCTGAAGCTGTTAAACGAAGGCATGCATCTCTTCCCTGTTGCATGCAGCCATCAGGAAGTGAAACCTGTTTGTTTTGGCCGCCTTTAAATCAGTGACCTTAGCCTGTTGTATTTACTCAGCAAACTGGCCCATCGCCGGAAGACGGGGGAGTGCTGTTTGTAGACTTTGGGGGGTTCTGGTGTGGATAGACATTCCTCTGATGAACTGTTAAGACTCGGAGGAGGATCCTTGTATCTCAATACACAGCACAGAATAATCGAAAAGCATGCTAAGAAGGAAGGATAGGCAGAATATAGAAGCTAGAGACTAAAGTCACTGGATGCTGGGGCAACAAGTGCTCAATAAAATGTTCTTCTTGTTTGCGTTTGGATGCGTTCTCAGAGCATCATACAGTAGATCCTGGAGGTGGAGATCTTTGAACCAGGGTACATAGTTTGATGATGCCTTCACTACATCAATTTGCCATGAATAAAAAAAATGCACTTTATTATACTTTTTGTCCATTTGCAAGCTTGTTAAAGCGTCTCTAATGTTAAGTTTCTTACTTAAGAAAAGCTATAAATAGAAATAAAAGAATCACTGAAAACTTAACGTCAACTACAGCAGACAGTATCTCATTGCATCACAAAGCGCTGACCCTGGTGAACCCAGGTCTCAGAGCTCCCCCAAAGTGTGTTTATGCTCCAGATGAAATACCTCTCGGATTTTTTTTTTATACCTTAAACTCCCAATGTTTCACTCCTCCTCTGAACGTGCCATTTCAGTGTTTATGTAAATGAGGTTGTGCAGAGCCACGCCCATCCTGAGATCCAGAGCTGGGCACCAAACAGGATAAAGGTTTCCCTTAGTGTATATGAGGTCACATTAGGGGGGAAATCGAATTGGTTTATTTAAGTTCCGGTCAATACAAAATAGAAAAAGATTAACAGGAGAAGGGAATTCATATATTTTGTATCTAATGATAAGTTTCCATCGAAACCACATAGAGCAATTGTTCTAGTCCAGAGTAGAGTCCAGAGCAGATTGTGTTTGTTTTTCTTTTTGTAATGCACCCGAGTTCCTGAGCTCCCGGGAAGTTCAGTTCAGTTTGCTCTGACAGAGCAACAACTACAATGTTCTTCAAGACAGAGACTGATAACTACCAGTGCATCTTATGCTATTCAAGCCAGATCTGTTGACCCTGACCTGGAAGAGGAAATGGAGTACAGGAGAGGTTTTAACGCGTCCTGCTCACAGCATGTGTCCACAGGCGTATTGAAAGCACTGCTGTCTGTCTTTTCTCTCTCTCTCTCTCTCTCTCTCTCGCTCTCGCTCTCGGCCCATCCCTGGTCTGTAAATGTACCTCCTGTGAAGCGCATTCCCTGTTCCAGCATGTTTGCTTATGTGTACATACAAACAACTGTTGTAAAGGCTTTTTTTTTAAAGCACAGTAAGGGGGAGCAGCAGTGGGCGTCTGGAGCCTTAACACATGCATGCAAACGCATACGCAAACATACACGCTTAATCTTTCGGCCTTTTCCTGAACAAAGCCGAGAAGAAACCGAGACCCGTTGCGAGAAAATGTTTTGACAGTCCCGTGATTGCGCAAGACTTTTTCCGAGTCGTAGCAGTTTTCCTGAAGATCTTAACAGGACTCGTGTGTCACGCTTTAGCCAGATGACAAAAAAAAAAAGGGGGGGGGAAGTTGTGTTTTGGAAGTCTGAGATAGTACCGTCTTCCAAAGCAAAGATGCACGTCTACACGGCTTGTGTTGTTTTATTGAGCGGAAGGAACATCCTTCCTTTTTATTTTTTCTCGTTCTTTGTCATCATATCATCCTTGGAGAAAAAGGACGCCTGATGTCTCGCTTGGCTGTATCAAGAGTAGACGGGTAGTTCTCACTTCCATACTGTAGCTCCCTATAGTTACTGCACTTAACCTTTAAAACATACAAAAACATCGAAGGCTGATTCCCGTGTTAAAGGACTTCTTGTTCTTGACACCACTACAGCCAGAGTGGCTGGAGTCATCTTTGAATCCCCCGCCCAAGCTAGATTACAAGGATGGTGGATTCGGCGTGCCCATAATGATCCCATTAGGCAGGAATTTCTAAAGGGTGAGGCGTTTTTTTTTTTCTTCTTCTTCTTCTTCTTCTTCTTCCCTCAACCAGAATCGGGAGTGTGTCCAAGTACAGTATAATTCTCCTGTCTCATCTCTGTAATGACGAACAAAGAATATCATAATGGCCCCTAATTTGAGAGCAGCACATGTGCTTATGTCAGCGCCTCAGGTGTTGCACAACCAATCCTTTTCCAAATAGTCTTCTGTCTTCGATGTGTCTTTACAGGCAACAAAGTGTGTGTGTGTTCATAGTGTCGTGCATGACTAGAGCGAATGTTCTCAGAATGCTAAAAGGGCCGTGTTGCTGTCATTGTGTTTATCACCGTGTAGTCTGGAACGATCAGTATCTCTAAAGCTTTTATTGCGAATGTATCCCGCGGTCAATTGGAGCGCCGATTTCGATACGCATCCAGGACGTAAAGAGCATGAGGCAGTGTGTGTAACTGTCTAATCAGACTACCACTGGGTCTCATGTACTGTTTTAGACCGTGGTTTTCAGTTATGTAATTTAATCAATATTCAATTAAATTCATTCATTCAATTTGTTCATTATTTTAAAAATCAGTTAGGTAAACTTTCAAACATTAAAATGTCTAAATTTTATGAATTTCGTCCCCAAAAAAAAAAAACCCAAATCACAGCTTTTACAGAAAATACAATCCGCTTTCATCTTCTGCAAATACTCGCCTTTTGCGTGAGTATCAGTACTTCTTCTCTTCAGTTCGTGGGCGGTTGGTGCATCACTCCCACCTACTGGACTGGAGGAAAGCAAGATTATTGCTTTGTACAAGACATTACATTTAATTCTAACTTTATTAAGTAGTTGTAGTTTTTAATAGTTTAAAATCTTTAAGAAATAAATTGGTAAACTTTGATGCTATTTAATCAAACCTAATCAAATGTTGAAAAATCATATTGAATAGACAGTCTACCTATGATTAAGAGATCTTGTATTTATTCTATCTGGTTTTCATGTGTCAAGCCGGTAAGATTTTACTAAAAATTAGTCATCAATTAATCAT
Organism: Clarias magur; assembly: GCA_013621035.1. NCBI lineage: Eukaryota > Metazoa > Chordata > Actinopteri > Siluriformes > Clariidae > Clarias > Clarias magur. The sequence continues at coordinate 96,525 of QNUK01000489.1, forward strand.
TGATATGAGACAATGAGAAAATACTAAAACCCTGTTTAACCAACCAGAATAGTTAAAAGCAATAATGACTAGCGGTGTAACAGATACAGATATCTCCACCCTGTACAGCACACTTGTGTCCCGTTAATTATTTGGAATGTTTAACCATCAAAATATGAAATACACATTTACCGCTGCTGTATGCCATTATTAATGCTGGGGTTGTTAATTCTCTTAAGTGAAAACTCTGTTTTTTGCATGCACATAAATGATATTTCCTCTTGCTCGAACGCTCCCATCGCACATTCGCTCGCTCTGTGCTCACCAAGGCTCAGTTTTTTATAAGTATTTTATAGCCTTGTATTTATTATCAGTTCATGACACATTTTTCAAGCCAATGATGATAAAAATCTGGCAATACCGCATGCACAACTCTGCACAGCCTGACATAGTAAAGTCTGATCTGCCTTTTTATTTCTGGAACATCAGCACCTTCTTACTGTAAGTTTAATCTTTGACCTGGAAATGTCTCCACTTGCGGTGAACACGTTAATAGACGTGTGAGCTACGGTGCATTAGAATGCAAAACAAACATTATCGATTGATACTTTTTAAAAAATCTGTTCAGTAATGATGTAAATGTAATCTCTAGTGCGTTTACATACTGTACTGTATGATCAAATGTCATATGAGGCGAAACCTGATCACTGGCAAATGTAATCGTTGTGCAAAGGTGAAGATTGTCTGCGAGTGTACCGCCATGCAGGAGCAAACTTGTTACGTCAGATATGACTTTCATGTAGCTTGCTAGGCCAAGTCGGCTTTTATTATCACTTCAACCATATACAGTGCACACAGAGACGGGAATAGAGCCTGGCCTGACTGGGTATCAAACCCAGACCCTGGCGGTGCAAGGCGACAGTGCTAACCATTACACGACCATGGCGCCCAACTAGCTAACCAGCTAACTAAGAAACCGAATTAGCCGGCTAGCTGAGACGAGACAGATTGACATGACAGCATAAATCAGCAAAAAACTCACAAGCTAGCTTAGAGAGCTAATTAGGACAGGATCAGCTCAGTGCTTAAGGCATTGAGATACAGTTCAGATGGTCCTAGGTTCAAACCCCACAACCACCAAGTTGCCACTGTTGAGCGCTTGAGCGAGGCCACAACTGCTTGGATGTATAATGATGTATAACACTTGCAATGCAAGTGTAATTAGCCGGCTAGCGGTGACAAGACAAGTTGACATTTTAAGCTAACAGCTTTTACTACATGAAGTGCTTGTGCAAATGTGCAAACAGTATGTCAGTCAGGGATTCTACATGGATAGGTGAGCGACGTTATTCCTTGGATTAGCCTAGAAGCAGCCTCTCCAGTAATGATATAGGGTATAACCTGGACATGTCATTATGACATTTCTGCCAATTTTCCTTTTAAGGTTTTCCTATCATGAAACCCTCTGACAGAGCCTTCAAACCTACAGATGTGTCTATTGCATGATCAGTCATCTGTATCTTCTAGATTCTAAATGTACAATTATAGTTTTTGATTTGATTCACAGACAGGAGAGAGGGTTAAGAGCGAACTAGCATGTCAGGGTCCGTCAGTGTTTTACAGTTTGACTTGGAAAACCTTAATGATGACCCACTCTCTTTGGTTCAATCAGCGTTCTGTTTTGTGTTTCATATCATGTGACCCTTAAGGAATGTGACCTATGACCTACTATACCTTTTCTTCTTTGGAAAAATCTGAAAAGGCTGCGAACTAGAAAAAAAAACTAAACAATTTAGGCGGCAATGATTGTTCATCCGTGAGCTTGAGATGATTTTTAAAAAAAGGAAAAAGAAAAAAAAACATAATGATGAATAAACATCTGTAATGATTTCAATGCTTGATGGGTGAAAGTGTTTATGTTAGATTACATCACTCAGACTGGCAAAGCTTAATAAGATGCGAGAGAGGAACTACAGCTCTTGCAAAGATAACACCCGATGGCCAAGCCATATAAAAGCAGTTCGATTATTCCTGATAGAAGTTTTTTTGCATTTGGTTTGCATTAGTGCATCGGTTTACTGTCGCTAATGCGTAGGTTGTTCTTGGTAATGAATAATCTTTTAGCCTGGAGCAAATATTCCAGCGAACACGTAATCATATTCATATTTGCTGAAAAGAAATGAAAATTAGAAATCCCTGTTACTGGTTATTTTTCAGTCTATCTTGCAGACTAGCTTGTATTTATTTTTCTACGCCTTGCTGCCAGCACCGTAATGATACGGATCGACACCGCATCTTGCATCATTTTGCTGTATTCATTTAAATCATTCTGCTTATTCGTACCACACGGCGTGCTATTTAATTTCCTGACGTTGTTGCTGTTTATAAACGCTGCGCACCGTGAATTTAACGACGTATAAAAGTTAACAAGTAATTGGTGTGTAGGCTAAATATCAAGCCGCGGCGGTGGTCGTGAAGTTTTTCCTTAAAGTAAGTGCTTTTTCAGGCCACAATTTTATGGCCCAGTTAAAAAGATTAATGCCTAGACTGCCATTAAGGCCAAGGATATTAGATGCAATCATGTTTTATATTTAATTACGTTTTATTTTACTGCTAAAGAAAGCTCCTTAGCTGGCAGTCGTCGGCTAATCTCGCACGACTCGCCGATTCAAAGCAACGTGTTTTACAGAAAACGTGCTGCGTGTTTTTTTTTTTTTTCTTTCTTTCTTTTTCAAGCACTTAATATTTAGTTATGTTAGGTTATGTTTACATACAGTAAGATGATGAGTGAACTGGACATGACAGCACCGCTGAGAATGATAAATGAGGACGTCAGATTTTTGGAAGCAGAAGACGAAAGAGCGTCCCAGTCTCTGATTTCTGTTTTTAAAGAGAATTCTACTCATTTGTTGACAATTTTCAGTCCATTCTGGCTTCACGTCATTTTTTCCACACTCTTGTCTTTGTCCCCCAGCTAGACTTTGTAGCTCTGTTTCCTGAAGGACTACAGAAAGGTCACTCCTGACTGGCATATCAGCATCCATGTGAGAGCATGTGAATGTGTGTGTGTGTGTGTGTGTGTGTGTGTGTGTGTGTGAGAGAGAGATCTTTGGCCATGCAGCACAACTATTGAGGTAGAACTTCCTCATGGCTTCCAGGTCCTGATAAAAAAAATCTAGCATCTGTGACCAAACAAACGAGTTCAAATTGTTTTGCGCCATCATGGAATTATCATTTATAGAACATATAAAACTTCTTTCCAAATAGAAATGATTCTAAGGTCTAAACATGCGGCGTGTCCGGCGTTTCACTGTCTCGTTCCAGCTTTCCGTTAGACCGCTGTCGATGTGTCCTCGAGCTCTCCATACATTAATTTCTTTAGCATTGAGACCATGACTCATGTGTCAGTCAGAAATGCCTGCATTTTGTCAGGCAGAATGAAAACCATATGTCCGCCTTCTCTCTCATGCTTGGCAAATGATAACAGCGACGAAACCCTACGATGTATCGAAAGCGCTAGTCGAATCAGAGCCAAGTAATAACACATACTGGATCATCGGCTGGCCGCGCCTTTACATTCATCTCCTTCGATGATACAATTATGATTGAATCAGACAAAACGAAACACGATGTGCACAGGTGAGTGAAAACACATGCTATGCTTTCTTAGTTTCGACAGTTGCTGTCAGCAGTTAAGCTTTTAGAGATGTTGCCAGAGCAGTCAGACATGACCTCAGGGAGCGCTGACACGTTTTATGAGCTGTGTTGGAAACGAGTCGTGTGGAATCCATTCAGTATAATGCAGAGTTATTTTAAAAGTCATTCTTATTTTTGTGAAAGACTTGCTTATGGTGTCTGTATTTATAACAACGCTGAAAGATTCACAGGTCCATGTTAGGGCAATTGTGCCGCAGCAGCTCTTCTGCGGGATTGGACCAGACGAGCTGTCTTTTGCACTCCCACACTCATTAACAACCCTGGTTGCTCATATCCCTGTCGCTGGTTCACCTGTCACCCTTCCTTGGACCATTTTTGTACTGACCATAGACTATATGAGAACTGGACAAACTCTCTGTGACGTCACCCACAAGTTTGTGGGACCCACTGTGGGAGCTCTGGCCGTCACCATCGTGGTATGAGCTGACCTCAATTAATCCAAAAATTGGGAAATGGATAGAACAAACTGAGCCTGGCTATTGGTTAGACCCTGCCTACTTATCTTGGTTGCCACAAGCTAGCCAGCTTAGATTTAGCGTAGCTAAAATCCTAAGGTTCCTAATGTTGCTTGATAATGTTTCTGATAACTTGATTGAATTCTGTCATCCCACGGCGACTCCTACATTTCTTGTGGTAAGTTACACTACACTGATTTCAGTGTTAGCTGGTTAGCTAAAGTGACAGCTAGCACTTTGGCACCTGCAATGCTACTGTCACTGAACTCTTATTATGCCTAATTTTATGATATAATGTTATTTTAACTAATGAGTTCCATAAAAATTCTCCCCTTATACAGTTGTCATGAATGGCCAATCTAGCCATGGAGACCATAACTGTACCAGGCTGTGAACATGTTACTGTAGTAAAGTTGGGCATTTTAACATGGGCGGTCCATGGGGATTATTTGGATGAAGATTTGGACACAACTCCTAGTGGTCATTATAGGAACTGCATGTTCGGTCACTTGTAAGTTGGACCTATTTTTCAGAACTGGAGGTTGCCCCTTGGCACTAACCACTCCATACAGGGACCACTTCAAAGACCTGCTGTTTTGGAGATGCTCTGACCCAGCTGACTAGCCATTACAATTTGAGCCTTTTCAAAATCTCTCAGATCTTTACGCTTGCCCATTCTTCCTCCCTTCAACACGACAACTTTTAGAACTTGCTTGTCACTCACCACCTAATAAATCTCACCCGAGAGAATCAACGTTATTCACTTCACCTGCTGGTGGTTTTAACTTTATGGTTGATCGCCGCATGTGTGTAAACACGTCATTTCCCAGTTTAGCCGTAACAACATTATTTTCCTCACAGTTATCCAAGCGATTCAGTCTCAATCCAGGAACTATTTCGCTGTTTCACTATTTCGCTCCTGCTTACATGTGTCCGAGTCCATCGCGGATTTCAAACGCTTCACTCACGCCTTGTGTCATTACATTCCCTTAACGAGTTCTCGAGTACATTGTGTCCTTAGTGTCATCACTTCAGAAAGAACTGTCTCATTGCGCAACATCTTTGAGTGATTATCCATCTCAGCAACAAGAAAACATCTGTCCTGGCGTGATAGGCACAATACTGCTTGCCATGCAGAAGACAGCTGACTTAACATAATTATATCAAATCGTTGTGCATTCTCTCAAAATAATGCTGTTATTATAAGTGTTTATTACATGTTGATGTTATAGTGTTAGGATACACTTAGTGTGTCGCATCGTCCAGTTATGAACACACAGATAAGACCACATTGTTCTAAGGAGTGCTGCTGAATTCTTAAATCGGATGATAATTAATTTTCCAACATGTCATGTGGCTCAATCGGTTAAAGCTGTGGGTTACTGGTTGGGGGTTTTGAGTCCCAGTACCACCCAGTTGCCCTACAGTATCTGCTCCCTATCTGCTCCAGAGGTGCTGCATCCTGACTGACCCTACACTCTGTAAACCTGGGCCATCCATGACTCTGTTACCGGTTGACTGGTTTTCCTTCCTTGGATCACTTTTGGTAAGTCCTGACCACTGCAGACCCAGAACATCCCACATGAGCTGCAGAATTGGAGTTGCTCTGACCCAGTCATCTAACCATTACGATTTAGCCCTTGTCAGTTATCTTGGATTTGTTCTTTACAAGCAAGGTCGGAGTCTTAGAGACTTGGAGTCCATGGTGTGCTTTCAAAGAGCTAGCTCTTCTTGTGGATGTACCATTACATTCAATGACAAAACCAGCCACATTTCGTTCAGTGCTGAATCGACATCAAGTACCAGTAACACTAGCAGTCTTACTTTGTCTTGCAGGGAGCAAATGCACAACAGGAAACCGTGCCATCGACCACCCCCACCCCCCTTATTAATATGTTTACAAGGAACCACCCTGTCCCTCGCTCCTGTCTAGCCTTCGGTGACATTCACACTCTCCTTCCTTCAAACCATAACCCAGGCAGTGGATTCTTCCCAAGCGTGGAAGCTCCGGCAGGTGTTGCAGGACTTTGCTCATTCAGTAGCCTGTGTTCTCATTAAACGTACATACACAGCAGCAGACTGCTTTAAACCAGCATGGTTTTCGTATAACATATGCTCTTATTGCAATGTGGAGCATGTAAGGTGTTGTTTCAGTATTATAGGATGTATTTATCCAGCACTCATCTCTCATAAAGAAAAGCAAAGGCACCATATTAGCCATTTGTTCTTTGAGGCATTATCGTGCTAAAAGGTTAAATATTTCTGTATCTTCAGCTGTCTGAAGACTGGTATTCAGCACTATACGTGCTTTCTCCTATCTTAAATACAGCCAAATGCCTAAACGTAATCGTAAGCAACAGCTACCAACCGTTACCAATCTTTTTCAACTGCTGTCCGTCTTCTTCAGCTTGTGTGAAGTCACAGACCAACATGACTGGAAAACGTCTATATTATTCATGCAGGAGTGCAGGTATCACCGGGGACTCCAACCACCCTCTAAGAACAGTTGAACAAGGTGAGAATTGCTTTGAGCAATTGAGCAAGCGCTTGATAACTTTCACAGTTAGGACATGTTCACTCCAAAAGACAATAGAAGACATTTGGGTTATACAGTATATGGCAGTTAACTTAACTGCTGATAACTCATGGAGAGTTTATGAATGTAACGTTAAACATTAAGAACAACCCAATTACGGCTCTAGATAATAAGAATAAATTGGTTGGCAGTACGTCTAACGTTTTTTTTTTTTGCGACGTGGTTTTTACCTGTACAGTCACCAGTGGCATCCATGCACAACAAAAATAAACAAGGTGGAATGGTGGCTTGGTGATTAGCATTGTTACCTTGCACTTCCTGGTTCGATTCCTACCTCGTGGTCGGTGTGCATGGAGTCTGCATGTTTTCCTCTTTATTGATGGGTTTCCTCTGGGTACTTCGGTTTACAGTCTAAACACATGCAGATTAGGCTGATTGCCGTTCCCAACTTGCCCGTAGTGTGTGTGTGTGTGTGTGTGTGTGTGTGTGTGCAATGCGATGGACTGGCTTGATGAGTTGACCAGTGGAAGTTCTCAGATACAGCCATCATTATTAGAAAATGCTGACAAAGCAGACTTAGTTCATTTACAGTACATATCTTCGGTACGTGGTGCTACACATTTCAATAAAACTGCACCAGAGTCCGTTTGAAGCGGACCGAGCTCCCTTTTCAAGCCGTCTTGGTTTGCTTGCTTGAGGTTCGGATGACAGCGTTCGCACTTGTTCAAGTGAACCGCGTCAAGAGAGCAACCGCGCCAAGAGCTCGTTTTAATTGAACCAAAAATGTCAAGTGTGAACATGATTTGTGTTTGGGTCTTAGTGCACTCCTGGTGTGGAAACGCTTCTTATCCATATTAGACAGAACCAGAATTGACCTCAGTAATGGTTTCACGGTTTAATATTTACCAGACGTTTTGCGCGGATGCAGGGAAAAACACGGGTGGATGGGAAAATCACCTTTACATACTTATTAAAATCTTAATGCTCTTTCTCTGTTTTACTTTCATTTCTATTCTTGTTGCTCCTTTTTCTCTGACACACACACCCACACACCCGTGCGCGCGCACACACACACACACATACACACACACACACACATTAGTATAGCGATCAAGAAAGTGAGGTCTATGATTTAGCCGCCTAAGTTGTGCCCTAAGGCTCAGTGCGTCACACAGTCTAGCTGATCTAAACCAGATCTTAACCAGAACCGCACAAGTCCTCCTTTTCCACTTACACAATGCATTGTGGGTTTAGCGGTACTTCGCTGCAGGAGGTCGACACACACACAGCTTTAGGTTATGTTTTAGTTCAGCTGAACCCGCTGTTACACATGATTTCATTCTTATACATATTGTGTTCCCAACACCTCACAGCAGCACAGTTTGGCACAACTTTGCTCATAAGCACTTATAATTGGATTCTTAGCAAACGTACCTGCAGATTATTGACTCCTTTTTTTTCCTGAGATACAGGATGTGTACAAGCACGAAAAGAGGTGGCCTTACCAACATTCAGCAAGGAGGAGGGGAAAAAAGCTGAAAGGATTTGTTTTTTCTCTTCTGGTTCTTCACAAAGGCTCCTTGTTCTTGGGCTCCACTGCAAAATCTTGAACCAATTTAATTAACCATACAATAGGGTGTATTGTTATATTTATTATGTTTATATTAAGTATTCAAAAAGGAAGTAATAATTATTTTAAAAAAAGCAAAAACTGCTGACAAGTTGTAGTAATTTAGATTGTTCATAATTTAATATGCATTAAATACTCAGGGTTGGTATGTAAATAAAATCATATATATTCTACAAGACAAATGTATGGCAACTAAATTAAATTTTGTTTAAAATTTATTTTAAAATAAAATAAAGCGCTACACACATGGACAAAATTGTTGGTACCCTTCGGTCAATGAAAGAAAAACTCACAATGGTCACAGAAATAACTTTAATCTGACAAAAGTAATAATAAATAAGAATTCTATGAATGTTAACCAATGAAAGTCAGACATTGCTTTTCAACCATGCTTCAACAGAATTATTTTAAAAAATAAACTCATGGAACAGGCCTGGACAAAAATGATGGTACCCCTAGAAAATACTGAAAATAATGTGACCAAAGGGACATGTTAATTCAAGGTGTGTCCACTAATTAGCATCACAGGTGTCTACAATCTTGTAATCAGTCAGTGGGCCTATATATAGGGCTCCAGGTAGTCACTGTGTTGTTTGGTGACATGGTATGTACCACACTCAACATGGACCAGAGGAAGCGAAGGAAAGAGTTGTCTCAGGAGATTCGAAAGAAAATTATAGACAAGCATGTTAAAGGTAAAGGCTATAAGACCATTTCCAAGCAGCTAGATGTTCCTGTGACTACAGTTGCACATATTATTCAGAAATTTAAGATCCATGGGACTGTAGCCAACCTCCCTGGACGTGGCCGCACGAGGAAAATTCATGACAAATCAAAGAGACGGATAATCCCAATGGTAACAAAAGAGCCCAGAAAGACTTCTAAAGAGATCCAAGGTGAACTTCATGCTCAAGGAGCATCAGTGTCAGATCGCACCATCCGTCGTTGTTTGAGCCAAAGTGGACTACATGGGAGACGACCAAGGAGGACACCATTGTTGAAAACAAATCATAAGAAAGCCAGACTGGAATATGCCAAACTACATGTTGACAAACCACAAAGCTTCTGGGAGAATGTCCTATGGACAGATGAGACAAAAGTGCAACTTTTTGCCGAGGCACATCAGCTCTATGTTCACAGACGGAAAAATGAAGCATATCAAGAAAAGAACACGGTCCCTACTGTGAAACATGGAGGAGGCTCTGTTATGTTCTGGGGCTGCTTTGCTGCATCTGGCACAGGGTGTCTTGAATCTGTGCAGGGTACAATGAAATCTCAAGACTATCAAGGGATTCTAGAGAGAAATGTGCTGGCCAGTGTCAGAAAGCTGGGTCTCAGTCGCAGGTCATGGGTCTTACAACAGGACAATGACCCAAAACACACAGCTAAAAACACCCAAGAATGGCTAAGAGGAAAACACTGGACTATTCTAAAGTGGCCTTCTATGAGCCCTGACCTCAATCCTATTGAGCATCTTTGGAAGGAGCTGAAACATGCTGTCTGGAAAAGGCACCCTTCAAACCGGAAACAACTGGAGCAGCTTGCTCATGAGGAGTGGGCCAAAATACCAGCAGAGAGGCGCAGAAGTCTCATTGACAGTTACAGGAATGGTTTGATTGCAGTGATTGCCTCAAAAGGTTGTGCAACAAACTATTAAGTTAGGGGTACCATCATTTTTGTCCAGGCCTGTTCCATGAGTTCATTTTTTTATATAATTCCGTTGAAGCATGGTTGAAAAGCAATGTCTGACTTTCATTGGTTAACATTCATAGAATTCTTATTTATTATTACTTTTGTCAGATTAACGTTATTTCTGTGACCATTGTGAGTTTTTCTGTCATTGACCGAAGGGTACCAACAATTTTGTCCACGTGTGTATTTTGTTATCTTTTCAATGTTCCCAACACTAATCTATATTTAATTTATAATTATATAGAATAAAACTATACATTAAAGATATTCGGCAAAAAAATATTTTGGGGGACATAGGATGAGTAACAGAGCACATTAAGATGGTTTTTGGAATTCTTGTCCGTCTGCTTGTCTGTTTGTGCATGAATCATGTAAAAACTACTGAATGGATCTTAATGGGGTTTTCACAGCTGTGTTTATCCGTGCGTGAGGTAACACAAAGGCTTTGTTTCATAGCAATCGGCCCACGGGAAGAAAAGATATGCTACTTTGAAACGACCTTATATCATAAAAAAATCGACCTGCAAAAAATCATTAGTTCATTTCAAAATTCAACAGATGGCGCTGTACATTTTTAAAAAATACTCGCTTATGAGTGTGCAATTAAATTCCACGGGAACTGAGTCACGGACACATCTAAAAAAACATTATGAATGTTATGAAAAATAGGAAAAAAATTTATATTTGAAAATGAATTTTTTTTTACAAATATAATGTTTACATTTTAATTAATTGCTTTGACCCAGAAGTCAAACAAAATGCAGGGAAAGTTACTAACAAATATGGCATGTTGTCTTTTTTTGGTTAACATACAGTACGACTGCAGGTCACCTCCTCCTACTGTATTTGGGCTCCCTGCTGAGTCTCTGGTTCCTTTCAAGGTTTCTTCCCATTGCCATCTCTTTCTTGCCAACCTAATCTGGGACAATCTGATCATTTTCATTCCATTTCTTTAGTGTTTGTTGAAAGCGCTATACAGCCGTGGCAAAAGTTTTGAGAATTACATAAATATTGGAAATTGGAAAAGTTTATTCTTAAGTTTTTATAATAGCAATTTGCATCTACTCCAGAATGTTATGAAGAGTGATCAGATGAATTGCATAGTCCTTCTTTGCCATGAAAATTAACTTAATCCTGAAAAAAAAACTTTCCACTGCATTTCATTGCTGTCATTAAACGACCTGCTGAGATCATTTCAGTAATCGTCTTGTTAACTCAGGTGAGAATGTTGCCGAGCACTGGAGATCATTATGTCAGGCTGATTGGGTTAGAATGGCAGACTTGACATGTCAAAAGGAGGGTGATGCTTGAAATCATTGTTTTTTCATTGTTAACCATGGTGACCTGCAAAGAAACGTGTGCAGCCATCATTGCGTTGCATAAAAATGGCTTCACAGGCAAGAATATTGTGGCTACTAAGATTGCAACTAAATCAAGAATTTATAGGATCATCAAGAACGTCAAGGAAAGAGGTTCAATTCTTGTTAATGAAGGCTCAAGACTTTTGGAAGATGGCCTGGTGTCAAGAAGGGCAGAAAGAAGCCACTTCTCTCCAAAAAAAACATCAGGGACAGATTGATCTTCTGCAAAAAGTATGGCGAATGGACTGCTGAGGACTGGGGCAAAGTCATATTCTCGGATGAAGCCTCTTTCCGATTGTTTGGGGCATCTGGAAAAAGGCTTGTCCGGAGAAGAAAAGGTGAGCGCTACCATCAGTCCTGTGTCATGCCAACAGTAAAGCATCCTGAGACCATTCATGTGTGGGGTTGCTGCTCATCCAAGGGAGTGGGCTCACTCACAATTTTGCCCCAAAACACAGCCATGAATAAAGAATGATACCAAAACACCCTCCAACAGCAACTTCTTCCAACAATCCAACAAGAGTTTGGTGAAGAACAATGCATTTTCCAGCACGATGGAGCACCGTGCCATAAGGCAAAAGTGATAACTAAGTGGCTCGGGGACCAAAACGTTGAAATTTTGGGTCCATGGCCTGGAAACTCCCCGGATCTTAATCCTATTGAGAACTTGTGGTCAATCCTCAAGAAGCGGGTGGACAAACAAAAACCCACTAATTCTGACAAACTCCAAGAAGTGGTTATGAAAGAATGGGTTGCTATCAGTCAGGATTTGGCCCAGAAGTTGATTGAGAGCAGCCCAGTCGAATTGCAGAGGTCCTGAAAAAGAAGGGCCAACACTGCAAATACTGACTCTTTGCATAAATGTCATGTAATTGTCGATAAAAGCCTTTGAAACCTTTGAAGGGCTTGTAATTATATTTCTGTACATCACAGAAACAACTGAAACAAACTTTGTGAAACCTAATATTTGTGTCATTCTCAAAACTTTTGGCCACTACTGTATACATAAAAACAGAGTTGAATTCAATTGAATAAAGTTAAAAATAAAGCATACAGCATGTAGGAAATGTGCAGTGCTATAAAGTGGTATAAACCAGCATGCCGCTGGCTAACTTGTTTGTTGAGTGTTTGTTGTTATTCGAATGTTTATTGCATGAGAAAATGGAAAATATTTGCCCACGAGTATGATGAACAGTGAACATTTCTTCTTGTCTAAAAAACCCGCAGGGTCAAAACCAAAAAAAAAAAATTTTCATTGAAGTGTGCCTTCTTCATTACAACCAGCCAACCTGTTCAGCTCATGAGATTCTTTTGAACCAGGTGTGCCATTTTTCAACTTGGGGTACGAATGTCTGCCTCATCCACCTACTCCCCAAGAAACCACTTGATGATGACCGAGGTGGAACTTTTCCTCAAGGGCCAAGAAGAATGGTCTCCACCAGGTCATCTATCATTTGGAGAAGTGTGTCGCCAACAACCAAGCTCACCACCACCAATGTAGTCCAGTCAGACATTCCTCGTCTAATAAATCGATTCCTGTGCCATGCTTATATAATGGGACAAGGACATGAGTCCAATTACATGTCCTAGTCGAGCCATAACTGCATGACCTGGATACCTGAGTTTTGTAAACCCGTGACAACAGAAGCTATGAACATTCAACAATAAATGCCAGCATATGAAGTGTAGTATCTATTAGAGCATACAGTAGTATTTGGATTTATCATTTTTTTCATCCTCTGACTGGAAGGTTCTCTCATAGGTTCAGCACAAAGCTCTCCACATTAACACTAAACAAGTATTCAGCGTATACGTGGTATAAATAAAATTTATTACAAACCACGAAATCTTCGAAATCTTCAAATACAAACCTTTTTTTTCAACATGTGAAACCAATTCCTATTTCCTAATTCCTTACAGAAATCTATGCATCCCCAGTAGTCATTAAGCATTAGTCACCTTTAATTATTTGCCATTTGAACAATGCTAGAACATTCCGCGAGTTCTATGTGGTTAGCACGCTTAGGTATTCCTGCAGCACAGTAATTACTCTTTAATATCCACATGGGACGCGTGCGTTCAGGAACACGAAACACAACCCGGAAGGCATGAAATAAAAGAAAACAAATGTTGCGGGTTGTTGCGATGATTACATCCACAGCTACGCCATCTCTCTCACTCGGGCAGGCGGACGAGAGAGAGAGAGAGAGAGACTTCTCTCTTGCTGAATGAGCTTCTTCTTGACATCAGAAGTATTTCAGTTTCATTTAAAGGGCTTGGAGTGCTTGGGGTAGAGGTATTTTTTAGGATATTTTATGCCATTAGCTCTCTGTTAGCTCTTAAACATGCAAATGATCCTTGAAGGAACATGAACTCATGCAGGATTACATCAGGATAGAAAGAAAGAAACAGATTTGCAATAAAAGTGCCGTTTTATTAAATGGCAAAATTGAAACACTTCACGAGAGATGAGGGAATTTTTGATTGAGTTATGTATCCTGGTTGTGTGGCGCCACATCGTCTCAGTCACATCGTCAGTGCTCCCACATTAATCACGGCTCTACAGCCAGTCAGGGGCGTCTGTGAGCTCGTGCAATGGAAGGAGCGGATATCGCTGTCCTCCAAGTGTGTTACTCCGCCCCCAACGGTGCGTGAGCAAGCAGTTCGAAAAGATGCGGTTGGCTGGCGCCACATGATTCGGAGGAAACGCGTGATAGTCTTCGGCCCTCCTGGCTGAGTGGTAGTAGTAGCCTTAATGTGGGCGCGCCCCCTAGTGACAGGGAGGAATTGGACACGACTAAATTAGGGAGAAAAAAAAGATTTTTTTTTCCTTTTTAATAGATTAAAAAAATTTTTTTATATGTTTGCAGTTAAGGTGGTAAAATATTGCCTCCGCTCTATAATCCTACGCAACAAGTGTCACGCTAATCTATTCACACATTGGCAGGGAGCACAGCATCCCTTGAATTATTTCTTAAGTGTGCTTAAAATTATTTATGAAATTGTGATACAAATAGAACCGACACTTGGGTACTGTGATAACATCATATCACTGGTCCCTGGTGATTCCCATCACTAGACTTCACATTATTTCTGAGGACAAACATATAGTGTTAAAGCTGCTCGGTTTATACCTCTGACTTACTGCTTATTAGCCTATGATATTAGCTTCAGCCGTTGTTAACGCTCAGGCTTCGAGACAATTGATAAATGTGTGTGTTTTTTTTTTTAGTTCTTACAGCAGAACGCCAGAACCACAGACGTTTTCTGTTTTCCATATGGTCTTTGCTCGGTTTGTCTAAGCCATGGCACTGCATTCTGCTCGAAGCCCAGCCGGAGTCAGACAGCGCCTGAGCCAGCTAAGATAAAACTGTTTAATCAGAAGATATGTCTCAGTGCTGTGCAAAGTTTCCCAGCATGAAGCACTCATTAGATTTACTGCAGACTAACCAAACACATTTCTGTGTTAGTTTTAAGAAAGCCTTTGATCACGTATACTTTCCCTTTAACACTATGTTCACAAAGGTCTCAAAGTCTCTCCTTAGATAAATAGCATGATACCGGTGAGGTAGTTCAGCTGCTTGGGTAAAATGCTGCATTTCAAGTGAACCAGTTGCACCAAGACTGGAGATCTGGCACCTTCTCAGTCCCGGTCCATATCGGCACGGGTCATTTAGAAAAGGAAGTTTTCAGTCTGCAAGGAAACACAAAAACAACAGGTAACACTCAAGTGGGTCTGGCATACCTGTCGATCATACTGACACAGGATACATAAAGAATGTACCCAGGATCCTATGTTCCCAGTTTTTTTTTTTTTTTGACAAATACTATTTCGTGATTTTCTTCCAGTTTATTTTATCAGAACAAGGCTTAAAATTTTTTTTTAAAGAATAGAAATAATGGTTATTATTTTATATGTGGTTTTAAAGGAAAAAAATCTTATCAAACAAACAGAGAGCTGGAGAACATCTTTTTTTTAGGTTTCCATTATGCACTTTGGCGGCACAGTGGCTTAGTGGCTAGCACTGTTTGTGTGTGGAGTTTGCACAAGTTCTCCTTGTGCTTGGTGGGTTTTCTCCGGTTTCCTCCCACAGCCCAAAGACATGCCGATTAGGCTATTTGGCGTTTCCAAATTGCCCATAGTGTGTGAATATGTGGCTGAATGGTGCATGGTCGTAAAATAGGAATAAATGCAATGGTAATCACCATTGGCTTCCATGGTCCTTAGTTGGACTACAGCGGTTGCTGGACCGGAGGATCATAGGACATTAGTAACATGGGACCTGGAAGCATAGAACCCTAGAACTGGGAAACATAGGGCTCTGGGAACGTAGGACCCGTTTGTTGTCATGCTCCTGTTATATGTTATGTAAATCAGGAGGATATAGTTCCCTGGGAACACAGGGCTGACCCCTAGTCAATCATTAGCTTTTAGGATTAGCTCATGTATGCAGAAGACAGTAGCTTCCTAGAGTGCTGTAATGTGTCGTGTCGGCAACGTGGCTTAGTGGTTAGCACAGTCTGAGAGTCTGAGTACTCCCAAGTGTGTAAATGAGCATTTTAATGTTGCTTGGAGGCCTACTACTGGTATGAATACAATGATAATCACTTTTGGCCTCCATGGTCACTAGTTGGACTACAGAGGTTGCTAGATGGATGGATGGATAGAATGTGTTACGCTATAATGAGCAACAAGTCAGAAAGATGTGCTTTTCCGGCTTTATGTGGGTCAAAGTAAACACATGATAGCCTTTACCCTTCCTCATTAGTAGCTGTCGTATGCTATTGGATTGACAAGATGTACATTCTTACACTATATGAAATTCCTACCTACTTCAGGCTAGTTTGTTTACTGTTTTTACTGTTTTTACTGGTGTTGGTGCTTAAGAGCCATGTTAATGGAGACCTTAGAGATGCTCCACGACTCCAGAAAACTAGAGCAAGTTTGTAGTTTAATCGATTTTTATTCATTGATTTACGAATCGAATCGGAATTGAATCACACTCTTGAAATTATTTTGGTAAACCTTTACCAGATAGATGGTCTAAAATTGCAGTTAAAAAAAAATAAAAATACAACACAGCTACAAAAATTATTTGCAAATTGGTTCGCGCAACACTGCCACCTGTTGGACTGGAGAATGAAGCAAAAAAAAAAATGTGCAAGGAAAAAAAACATGTATTTCTACCAGACATGACATTTAAACTATCAACAACACAATTTACACCACATTTTTAGTGTTTAGGAGATATTTTCGGTAGTTTATAATTTTTTTTAAGTATACCGCCCCTTGAGAGAAGTCAGACAGTAAAAATGTTGGTGTTGTCGAACGCAACTGAAAATTTTAGTCGAGTCTGTCTCTGTCCAGACCGTTACCGAGCTTAAACTCCGGAGCTGGTCTAAGTGATCTACCACCTGCTTAAGGTTCATAGTTTGAACATGTGAACTTTAAGGCTGCTGAAAGCTTTGTGTTCATGAAGGTTGTTTAAAAATCTCCATAGTATTGTCCGAGTTATTTTCTGTTGCTCTAATCCAAAGGATTGAAACCACTGGAATTTGAAAGAATCCGACACACATGCCATAGCTGTACGGAGGCTATGCGAGAGGCAGATGTCTTTTAAAATGGCTTTTGCGGTCGCTCCGCTGTCCTTTTCATTGGCGAGCTCCGTTCTTAGTTTCGATTAGACACTAGACTTCCTAACCTCTAACAGCTGGGACGTACTTCAAAGCCGTATCACACTTTCGAGACTCCTCTTTAATGTATCGCCGGAACCCTGTAGTTTCTCCGTTTGTTCTTTTTTCCCCTCCCGTGCATTGTTTAGAGAGCGGACCAGCTGCGGGGATGATGAAGTCATCCATCTCTTGGCTTTTGTGTACTGACTTTTGGTTAGACAAGAAGAAAGGTGGTTATTCGCCAAAACACCACAGAAGCATGATCTCACGCTATGATAAACGCCGCAGAACAACGAGCATACCTGAGATATAAGGTCTTAGAACAGGACATTAGAACGCCGCTAACAGGGTTCCTGCTGGCTGCTTAAAGCATAAATACGGCTATTACCGACGTCTTTTACAGATATTGATCATTAACAAAACATTATATTACATTAACACAACTCATTTTTCAACTCTATAAACGATTAGCTCATGAAAAGGCTCTGTTATAAAGGATGATGGCTGTTCGAGTCAAACTGGGACGTTTTTGATTGTGCAGAATAGCAGATCAAAGTCTCAAGAGAAAAATGAAAAATATACAATCCCCTGCTACACTAATGCACTAATCCCAGCGCTTCACTAGTGCTTGGATACCATCAAGGTAGAAAGTACAAGGTTTCTCAGTATGCCAGAGCCATGATCGGACTGCCTGCTTCACATCTGCAACGCCGGCCTCCCAGGAACTCCAAACATGTAGAAATAGCTTAGGGTTAGTGTTAGGTTAGGGTTAGCTTAGTGTTGCTGAATGATTGGGTGTACAGTTAACAAAAACAAATGCACCTATTTCGCGAATTAGCACCGAGTTATTCGTTGATTTTCAGGGATCAGGTTCTATTCCTTCATTCACGAGAAATTTCATCATAAGTCCCGGTTTGACTCGAACACCGCTTGTAAGTAAAATATTATAGTATATGTAGTCTAAGGAAAGAAGGAATGAAAGATGCAAGATGTCTAATGTTTTTTCCACCAAGTGCTCCACTTGGAATCGTTACCGCTGGAATTTATTCTCAGCCTCGTGTTTTTGTGCCTGTTTTTATAGAGGAATTGAACAACAACAACAACAAAAAAAACGGTAATGTTTTAAACTGTCAAGCAAATGTTTCTGCAGAACATCATGTTTTATTAAGAATGAATATGAAATATATGGATATTAAAATAACCCACCGGATAGTCTTGCAAACCAGCTGTCAGTATCTGGCAACCTAACTGCTTTAGAAAGATTGTGTGTGTCTTCTCAGTCACACAAGTTCAAGCTCCATGATGTGCGACTGGACATCCAGCGTCAGCTTTATCTTTAAACATCAGAGAAATGTGTGTTGCTGTGTGTGTGCATCCCGACCTCCATGCTAACAGAGGCGTCTCCCCGTCCTCGTGTGTGTTGCAGAGATCGGGCCGGTCACTATAACCACAGATCCCAAGAAGTTCCAGACAGAGCTGCAGGAGCTCTATGTGCAGGTAACGCCGGTGTGTGTGTGTGTGTGTGTGTGTGTGTGTGTGTGTGTGTGTGTGTGTGTGTGTGTGAGACAGAGGCTGTGTGGAGCGGGTGAGGTTAGTGTGAGTGGAGACCAGAGACATGATCCAGTGAGGAACTCAGTAAGAACATCAAGAGCTCATCAGCTCCTAAACAAGCTCTCACAGATCAGACCAACACTGGGTTTTACCCCTCTCTCTCTCTCTCTCTCTCTCTTTCTTTCTTTCTTTCACTTTATCTAATATTGTTTCTTTCTTTCCTTTTTCGTTCTTTCACAATATCTTTTTGATTGTTTTTTTCTTTTCTTTTACATTATCTGATTTCTTTATTTCTTCCTTTCTTTAGTACTGGCTTACTATGTGTCTGCTTTTTCTTTCTTTCCTTTTTTTAGTTTCTTTTTCTAGCTCTTTCTTTTTTTCTTTCTTCTTTAGAAAGTATATAAGATAGTACTGACTTTTTTCATGTCTCTGCCATATGGGCATTTTTATCTTGTAGGTTTTTCTTTCTTTATTTCTTTCACTTCATCTGCGGTATTCCCTTTTTTCTTTCTTACTATATTCTTTTTTCATTTATTTCTTATTTGAATTTTTACTTTTATTTTTATTTCTTTTTTGTTATATTTTTTCTGTCCTTTTTTCTTTCTTTCTTTCTTTCTTTCTTTCTTTCTATCTTTCACTTCATCTGCGGTATTCCCTTTTTTCTTTCTTATTATATTCTTTTTTCATTTATTTCTTATTTTAGTTTTTACTTAAATTTTTCTTTTTTCGTTATATTTTTCTTTCCTTTTTTCTTTTTTCTTTTTTTTGTTCTTTTGTTCTTTTTTCTTGTCATTTTCTTTCTTTTCTTTTTTTCTTTTCTTTCTCGTCATATTCTTCTTTTTCTTTCTTTTTTGTCATATCCTTTCTTTTTTTCTTTTCTTTTTTCTTTCTATCTTTTTTCTTTCTTTCTTGTCATATTTCATATCTTCATTGCTTTCGTTCTTTCTTGTCATATCCTTTCTTTCTTTCTTTCTTTCTTCCTTCCTTCCTTTCTTTCTTTCTTTCTTTCTTTCTTTCTGTCCTCAGTTCCAGCTTGTTTACTTGCATGCATCTGCTTTATTTAGTTTCCTTACTCCTTGATCTCTTTCTTGCTTTTTTATCTTCTCCTGTCTTTTCTTCTTTTTTTCTCTGCTTTTCCCTGGTATTGTGTCAGACACACTGTATTTGGGACGTAGTGCGATCTGAGGAGCAGACGCAGCTCACAGGGTCTTTCATATCATCATACACCCCGTCTCAGATCCTGAGCTGCTGGAAGTTGGCCGGCTACTGGAGCAGATGTCTCGCAAGTGTGAGTGAGTGAGTGAGTGTGTGTGTATGTGTGTGTGTGTGTGTTTCCTGATAAAGCAGCCCAATTAGAGATATCTGAAGGAATCCAGCATTTAAGGAGAAAGATCCAAGATGTAATGGCTTTGATCACTTCACATCCCAGTGGTGTGAGCAGCTCAGTGCAGGAGGGAAGATACTCACACACACTCAGCCTAGTCAGATTTGTGTGTTTATGTGTGTGTGTGTGTGTGTGTGTGTGTGTGTGTGTGTGTGTGTGTGTGTGTGTGTGTGTGTGTGTGTGTCAGTGAGTGTGTTTTGAAGAACATTTTTCCAGATATTTACCAGGCTTGAGACTTCTGACGAATCCCAGTAAACAAAGAGAGATAACACACACACACACACACACATAGGGATCTGTGATGTTTTTGAGAAATAAATAAATGCTAGACTTGCTTTTAGAACTAAACTCTATCTAACACTAACGACATCATCATGTTCCGTGTGTCTCGTCTGCTCATTAACGCTGATGACATCACCAGGGGGGCGGAGACTGTCCAGAGATGAGCATCGGAGCCATCAAGATTGCTCTGGAGATCTCACTGCCCGGATCCTTCATTTACGTCTTCACAGACGCTCGATCTAAAGACTACAGACTGAGTCACGAGGTCCTGCAGCTCATCCAGCAGAAGCAGTCTCAGGTACACACACACACACACACACACACACACACACACACACACACACACACACACACACATACACTGCTCCCTCTGCCTCTGTTAGACTCTGTTATGTGTGTGTGTGTGTGTGTGTGTGTGTGACACAGGTGGTGTTTGTGTTGACTGGTGACTGTGATGACAGATCACACATTGGTTATAAGGTGTATGAGGAGATCGCCTCCACCAGCTCAGGACAGGTGTTCCATCTGGACAAGAAACAGGTCAATGAGGTGAGACGTCTCACTTTCATCACCACATCTCTCTCTCTTTTTTTCTTCCTTTCTTTCTACTTTTCTTCTTTGTCCCTTCTTTGTTTTGTGTTTTAGGGTTTTTTGTTCTTTCATTATGTCTTTCTTTGCCACTTTATTCTCTCTTCTTTTTTTGTCTTTTTATTCTATTATTCTATTCAATTTCTTTCTTTGCTTTTATAAAATTTTATGAATTTATTTTCTTTAGTTTTTCTTTCGTTTGTGTTTTATGCTTTTTTTCTTTCATTCATATTGTCTTTGTTTGTCTGATTGTATATTATATTATTAAATAAAATATAATTTTTTTATTTATTTGCCCTTTTCTACTATTTTATCATTTCTTTCTTA
This sequence comes from Clarias magur, assembly GCA_013621035.1. Lineage (NCBI taxonomy): Eukaryota > Metazoa > Chordata > Actinopteri > Siluriformes > Clariidae > Clarias > Clarias magur. The sequence continues at coordinate 117,700 of QNUK01000489.1, forward strand.
CTTTCTTTTTCTTCTTTATTTCTCTTTTATTCTATTGTCCTGTTCTTTCTTTGTTTCTTTTTTCTTTCTTTCTCTCTCTTTTTTTCTTTTTGCTCACCTCCTGCCTGTTTTTTTCTTTTACATTTCCTGATTTATTTTATCCCTCTTTTTCTCTCTTTCTTTTTCTCTTTTTTCTGTTATTCTATTTTATTTTGTTTATATAATTTATATACGTTTTCTTTATTTCTTTTATCCTATTTTCACGTTCTTTCTTTCTTTCTTTCTTTCTTTCTTTCTTTCTATTTGTCTCTTTGGCTATTATAATATTTGATACTTTTTCCATTTGTTTGTTTTTCTTTATCTTTCTTTTATTCTATTTTTTCTTTCCTTGTTTCATTTCTTTCTTTCTTTCTTTCTCTTTTATTCTGTTTACCTCTTCTTTCTTTCTTTGTTTCTTTTGTCTTTTATAATATTTTTCTTTCCCTTTTTTTCTCACTTACTTTCACACACACACACACACACACACACACACACACACACACACACACACACAGTATAAGGCCAGTTGACATTGTATGTGCAGTAGAAGTAGAGATTAGTATAAGGGAAGAGCAGAGGAAGTTTAGAGCAGAGAGAGAGAGAGAGAGAGTGTACGAGCAGGCGTGAGCAGCGCTGACACGCCCACTGACTCTGACACACGCGTCTCCACACACACACAGCTGGAGCAGCCCGATCGTGTCCAGTGTGATGCTGCTGCTGTGTGCTGATGTTCACCGCATGAGTCTGGTGATGCGCCTCTGCTCAGAGCGTACGAGTGTTTCTGCTACATGAAGCTCATGAAAGTGAACAGATGAACCCAGCATAGCCCTTCTGAATCTTCTATACCCCCCCCCCCCCATCGCTTCAACATGTGTAAAGCCTGGTTAAGCGAGTTATTCTAATCTCACTGTCAGCCTGCACCAGTCTGGTTATTGTCCTCTAACCTTTCTCATGAACGAGTCGTGCTTCTGCTCGCATCTCTAGAGACCGTCTCGCATGAAAACCACCAGAGCACCTGTTTGAAAATAGAGTTTTACTGTCGAAAGCCAAATTATACGGAATTACTGTCGAGTATCCAGCTGTTCCGTGTGCTTCATTTGCAATCAGTGGTATTACAAACACTTCCAGATTCGCGTGGTGGATGTTTTTTAAATCTGTTTGTGTATACTGTAGGTCTGGTAAATATATGTGGCTCTGGTAAATCTCTCGATGTTCAGGCCAGATGTGCATCCTGTTGTTGTTGTTGTTGTTGTTTTTAGCTTGCATCTTATCTTAACCAGCCATCCTTCCTACTATCATGTCTTGATTCTTGCCCTGTGTGTTTGTGTTGTTCTCTGTGAAGGTACTGAAATGGGTGGAGGAAGCAGTGCAGTCGTCTAAAGTCCACCTGCTGTCCACGGATCACTACAGCGCGGTCAGCAACACGTGGAGGATCCCGTTCGACCCCAGCCTGAAGGAGGTCACGGTCGCCCTGAGCGGCCCCGCCCCGAACATCGAGATACGCAACCCTCAGGGTAGGTACGATGACGGACTGGGGACGATGTAGTCATGAGAATCCTTTGTTTGGATGATCATCGTCAGGTCGGCGAACATCTCACGCATCTGCATAATAGATCTCATCGGATCAGATCGAGAAAAGAATGAGAAGTCCACATGTTTCGAATCAGACACGCGAGACCAATAGTATTCCACAGAATTCCGATTCATCAGATTCCAGTGTTTGCTGTGTGCCAGGGTTACCAAACCACTCTCATGGCAAACGAAGTTTTGCTTTTCGTGCGTGCGTGAGGTGAATCGTTTTACTTTGGGCACAATGCACAAGACAAAACCTGATTATTTATACATAAACGTCCCATGTTGTACTATTGCTTTACCAAGTTCACATCCAGTACTGTGCAAAAGTCTCATTTCTTCAAATGAATTATCTTCACTTTCTTTTCTTCTATTAAATGAAATGATGCAGATTCAATTTAAGAAACGGGAACAAATGCAAAGTGCCTAAAGATACAATTTGCAAACTGGTTGTTTATGTAACGACCTCAGCAGCGAGCTCATTTCCCCTCTCGTCTCTTCCAACCAATCAGCATTCAGCATCAGCAGTACACTAATCACCTCCTGATCATCGCTCATCATCTGCACCTGTGTCTCACTGGTTCATGCCTTAAGTCCGATGTTATTATGCTTGAATGATTCATAGGTCACGTGGCGGCTTAACAGACAAAAACATTCCTCTGCTCAGGTCTGGACTGAAAATGAGAGGCACAAAGTGGTATGAGAGCAAAGTGGGAACAAATGATGGGTGACTTGAGACGTTTGTACAGTACTACAGGTCTTAAAGGTCCACTAAAGTGTGTGTATTAATACTCCAGCTGAAATACAGTCAGATTTTTTTTCCCCCCCATAACTCAAGTTCCCCCATAATCTCTTTTTTTTTTTTTTCACTCTTCCTCAAATGCATCATGGATCTTCTTCTATGAGGTCACATTAGGCAGAAAGTCGAACTGATTTGTGTAAACCACAGTGGAAAAAGGGACAAAAAGCATGGAAGCAGGTTTTTTTTTCTTTCTTTACAAATGTAAACTGGAGACCAATATAGACTGAATGACTAAAAAGTGAGTTCTGCATAATAGGTGCCCTTTAAAAAAAACAAAAGAAGAAGAAGAAGAAGAAGTAACAGCATTTATTAAACAGTCACATGTTGCAACTTTTAAGTATTTATAATTTAATTGATTCAAATAGATTTATAAGATAAATCAATAACAATCAGTCGATCAAAATGTTCTGATATGGGGAAAAAAAGGAAATTCTTGCTTGGTTAGTTAGTTAGTTCTTGCAGCTGTAGCATCCGTCTGAGTCACATGAAGTAAGAGCAAACCGTGACCCCATGGCCAAGGCTTGTAAATACCTCCTGACTTTTCCCTGACACGAGATTTCTTCTTCACAGGGAAACTGATCGGGAACAAAGACGGACTGACGGAGTTGCTTCACATCCCGAACTCAGCCAAGATCCTCAACCTCAAAGACCCAGAGCCAGGCATGTGGTCCATAAAGGTGAGCAACAGGCCACGTCCTCATCTGAATAAAGCGTGTTGCACGAAGCATGCGGAACCTTGAATGGAGAAAACTGAAATAAATTTCGGTCATAAATTCAATTTTAAATTCCAATAAAGAGCAGATTTCTGGAGAGATTGTTGTCGATGTCTGCCTGGTCTCCCGAGAGCGTGTCGACATTTAGGATTAAGCACTTTGAGCGATAGTGAAGAACTGACGGCCAACACGAGGGCACGCTAAGGACTCGCGGTCGTTAGACTGGCGGTGATCTCAGAGGCAGACTGTTGCCCGCGGCTCCCGTTAGGATAAACCCCACAATCTTTTCGTGACGACTTTGGATCTGGACTCGGAGCGTGTCTGGGTGCGCACGCTTATTTCGGTTCCCACTCTCTGTTCCGAATTAACGCTGATTGTTTTGTGCATTGTGTTCTCCAGCAGTCACCCCGCCTCTGAACCTTGTCCTGGTGACCCTTTCATCTTCACTCCTATCCTCCCCGCACATTCTCTCCCTCTCTCCTCCCATGACTTCATCTGTTTATTTTTCTCTCTCCTCCTTTGTTTTTCTCCTTCCTTGGATACTCGGATCACTGTGTTTGCGAACAGTTCTGTTTCTGGACAAACAGTGTTATTCGGTGTTTCATGTATGCTGATCTATGCTCTCAGTCGTCTATACTGCTTTATTGCGGGGCCTGGAGCTTATCCCTTAGGGCAATCCATCGAAAGGCACACACACACATACACACACACACACACACACACACACATGTTCACACAGTACAGGCAGTTTGGGAACGCCAATAAGCCTAAGATGCATGTCTTTGGACCCGGAGGAACCTTTTGTCTCCTGATGATTAACTTAAAAACAACTGATAAGCGAACCGTGCATTGTTCTTGCCTCTTGGAGGCTTTTTTTTTTTTTTGCTTTATTTAACATGCCGTTCTGCGGCACAGTGTTGTAGTGGTTAACACTGTCGCCTGGCAACTCCAGGGTCCGGGTTCGATTCCCGTCTCTGTGTGCATGTTCTCCCTGTGCTTGCTGGGTTTCCTCCGGGTTCTGCGGTTTCCTCCTACAGTCCAAAGACCTGCTGATTGCCCGTAGTATTTGTGTGTGTGTGTGTGTGTGCTCTGCGGTGGACTGGCACCCTGTCAGTGAGTAATATGGCATTCTATGGGTAACATCCTGCTGTCACAACTGGGACCGGACATCTTAGTTCTCCTTTTTAAGACGGTACACGAAAAACCGATCAAGTTACCATTATGTTTAGCTAAGACATGCGTTTTCTGTTTAGTTTTTTCCCCAAAAGAGCTTTTTGTACCTTCAATCTAGTGATTTGGTGATGAATCTTATGCTAGCTTAGCTAGCTTGCTAAGGTTTGTTTAGATTTCCTGAGTGGAGGTACCGCCAACACCATTGGACCCACTCTGCACAATACAGAGTCAAGTACTTCAGAAGGAGCCAGTCGGACTTCCTGAGTCTGTCTGAGTGGATTTAGAAACACCAAGACATTTGTTACAAAGACATTTCTGTCGGCTGAACTACCTCACTCGTTTTTTGCATATACTTCTCGGTTCACTACTTCACCTGCAGGAGTCACCATGTAGGACTACTGACCTGGGCGATGACTACTTCTTGGCTTCACAGACCATTTTTTATGGCCCCATGATAATAGTTTAGGAAGGTTGTAATTTCTAAAGTATGCGCGCAGCCCTTAGGACCAGTTGCCATAGTTGTGCGTGGTGGGGTTGAAAACAAAGTTCTGAAAGTCCTCGACACTGATGTAGTCTCACACACACACACGCACACGCGCGCGCGCACACACACACGGACCGGGGAGTCAATGCCTCGGGTAACTCTTCTATGTTTCTTGACACAGAGAGGGTCAAAACATTTTAGTAATGTTCAAATCATCATATGTATTTAAAGCTGAGTCGTCATATGTAGTAAAGAATTACGAGTGGCGTTCAAGTCAAACCGGGACATTTGATTGCGCAGAATAACAAAACACATTTTGAGTAAAAGCTCATTTTATTTCTCCGTACTGTATAACTCCCTCCTACACGAATGCACTTATCCTGGTGTTTTAGAAGTGCTTGTATACCATCAAGGTCGAAAGATCTACCTTGTCCAAAACGCTGGCCTCCCTGGAGCTCCTTTAATAGCCCAAACATGTGGAAATGGCTTGGAGAGGCCTGTACGGGGCGATGTGGCAATAACCTCCAGGCTCATCACCGTACTGAACTTGACATCTTATGTACTGTAATTCGGTTTTACGCCGCTCAAACGCTTAAACGCCCCTCGTATAATAGAAAATGTATTCAGGTCCAAAGTGTTCAGCGTTTTTCATTACAGCTTTACTCTGGATCAAGTACTATTTGAACCCCTGCTTAAGATTTTGACTAGAACTCTACTGCACGTAGGCGACACAGTGGCTTAGTGGTTAGCATTGTCGACGTGCACCGCCAGGGTCCAGGTTCAATTCTCGCCTCTGCGTGCATGGCGGTTGCATGTTCTTCTCATGCTTGGTGGGTTTCCTCTTACAGTCCAAAGACAGGCTGATTGGAGTTCCCAAATTGTTCATAGTGTGTGCCATGTGATGGAGTGGCACCCATACAGGGTGTTCCTCACCTCGTGTGCCAAGTCTCCTGGGGTTTGGCTCCAGGGCCCCCAACAACCCTGTATACAGGATAAAGAGGTGTAGATCATGAGTGAGTGTGTGTACTGCATGACATTTATCCAAGTTATTTATCATTCACCATTTCTCTCCCAATAGCTGGCTCTGTCAGATCTATCAGCCAGATCTGTGTAATAATGTAATTAATGTTTACTAATATGCCACGCAATTGAAATGTGAACGTTATAAAGGCTATTTTTTGACACCGTTTTGTCCTCAGACGACCAGCGAGGGGCGACACTCCGTCCGTATCACTGGCCTCAGCACCATCGACTTCCGAGCCGGATTCTCCAGGAAGCACACGCTGGATTTCAAAATGACCTCCAGCAGGCCTGTACAGGGTAAACCAAGGCCTCGTATTTATTCAATATTAAACACTAGCAGTAATTAATGATCTCCTCCTATTCTAAACTCACCTCCCAGAGGTTAACGTGCTCTAAGGTTAAACAGTGTATTAATAATGAAGCACATGTACAATCATTCATTCATGAGAAACAGCCCCAAGTCATGAAAACATATTTACAAGATGAATGCATTGCATTTGATGTAAGGCATATTTTTAAAAAATCATCACGTAAGTCGTCATGCAGATTGCTAGACTTAAATAGACATCGGTAATATATGAGGGATCGTTCGAGTCAAACCTGGACTACTGTTATGAGAATAAAAACTCCCTTTGTTTCTTATTATAGAGTCCTCCTACACGAATGCACTAATCCCAGTGTTTCACTAGAACTTAGATACCATGAAGGCAGAAAGATTTCTCAATATACCAGAGACATGATCAGACCGCATGTGGCACATCATTCATTTTAAAGAATCAGTTCAATTCGCTCAGTTCACCGCGAGACTGCAGTGGGTTCTCGGCTGTGATCATCATACTGCAAACGGACTTCTTTAAAAACGCTGCATGTCTCATCACTGTCCAGAGCTCGAAGTCAGCTTTTTCGCCTATATTCACCAGAAATTTCATCACAAGTCCCGGTTTGACATGAACGGCGCCTCCTATTTAAATTGTTTCCTGTTACAAAATAATGATTCCTCTCTCTCTCTCTCTCTCTCTTATTCACGCAGGCATCCCCACCTTCATCCTGCTAAACACAACCGGACTGTCCCATCCTGCGCGCGCCGATCAGCTGGAGCTCCTGAACATCACCGGTGGCGTGATCAAGACCCTGCCCATCCGCTACTATCCTGCCCGCGAGCCTTACGGTATCTGGAACATTACAGACTTCATGCCACCGAACGAAGCCTTCTTCCTCAAGGTGACCGGCTACGACCGTGACGGCTTCCTCTTCCAGAGAGTCTCCAGCGTCTCGTTCTTCAGCATCGTCCCAGGTCAGAGACGCGCATTACCTTTGAGAGACTCACTTTGAGGGACACAGAACCACCAAGGAAATGAAAATCCTTTTCACGTCTTGTTCATTTTGCCTCCAGGCGCCCCGAAAGTGAGCATGCCCACCACCACGCCGGGTTACTACTTGAAGAAGGGTGCACTCACGTGCCAGGTCGAGAGTTTGATCCCTTTCACCCTGCGCTTCAGCCGAGAGGGCGACAGCCTGGGTGTGGACCAAGTCTTCAGGTACGATAGATCTTCAAACGACATATCTTTACATTTCTTCTTAATACCTGCAAACTTTCTTTGATCCCCACCTCACTGCTTTGGATTTGTTTGGAACAGCGAGTCTTCCAATGTGTCATGGGAGATAGCTAAGGTGACTCTCGATGATGAAGGCTTCTACGACTGCGCCGCCATCAGCAGCGCCGGAACCGGCCAAGCCCGGACCTTTCTGGACGTTTCTGGTGAGAATTGTGAGCTGAAAAAAACAAACGTCAGGTCATATCACAAGGTGCACTTGTAGTTCTATGAGACGTGTGGAATTAAGGAGGATATCCTCAGCGCATTAAGGATAGGGTTAAGGTTGGGGTGGCACGGTGGCGTAGTGGTTAGCACTGTCGCCTTGCACCTCCAGGGTCCGTGTCCAATTCCCGTCTCTGTGTGGATGGAGTTTGCATGTTCTCCCTGTGCTTGGTGGGTTTCCTCCGGATACTCCGGTTTCCTCCCACAGTCCAAAGACATGTAGGTTAAGTACAAGTACTAATTGGCGTTCCCAAATTGCCCGTGTGTGCTCTGATGATGGACTGTCCAGGGTGTACCCTGGCTTGTGCCCTAAGTCTCCTGGGATAGGCTCCAGGCCCCCCGCGACCTTGAATATAGGATAAAGCGATATAGACGATGAGTGAGTGAGTGAGAGCTTAAGGTTGTGGGTTAGTGTATTACTTATCAGATGGTTGTGGGTTCCAGCCCCAGCACTGTCAAGTTGCCACTGTTTGGACTGCTTGTTAATCCTATCTGCTCCAGGGGTGCTGACCCCAGGGATATCCATAAGAAAGTTCTTTTAGGTAAGGAGCTAGAATGAAGCAAAGTGTGAAATTGCCAAATCCCAGACCCGCCCCTGCTTACTGCAACCCAGACGAGACGAGATCAACATTCCGTAGGTGAAATTGGATGTGCAGTAATACTCTGATTTACTTCAGGTTCCTTCTAGCGTGTAGCAAGAACAGTCTCGTCTTACGTTTTTTTTTTTTGTTTGTTTTTTTTTCAGTAAATTCTCTTGGAGTTAGTTTTTTTTTTTTTAAAGAATAATATAGTTGCTGCATAAGCTCACAAAGGATTTTTATCAGTACTGCATATGCTTGAGAAACCTGACTCCACATTTGTACTTATTGGCTCCGAAGCCCCTTTCGTGCACGCTGAGGCTGAATCACTGCACGTGAAACCCGAGTATAGAAGGGCTTTGTGCTAGACTTTGACTTGGGACCTGTTAGTATAATGAAGTTAAATTCAGCTTGATCTGTAGGTTATCAGGGCCTGGGCTTAGGATCGTGTAAGAAGTGATAGTTCCTAGAGACAGAGAGAGAGAGAGAGAGAGAGAGAGGGGAAGTGCTGCTGTGTGTCTACTGGCCGTAGTGCAGTAATTGTATAATCGCTTGCAGTGCGAATTCTCTTTGCTAGTACAGCTGTCTTAAGGCCACTCGCATGATAAGTGGCTCCATCCTTCCCTCGAAATGTGTGCGTCTCCGCGGAATAATCCCATTCTCACATCCTAATCCACTAATCATTTACAGTTTCTTTTGTTCCTCATAGATGGGATTTGTTTTTGCGCAACTGTCAGCGCTGAGGAAAAACATGTCGAACAGCTGAGACGTTTGTGTGGAGGCCTGGGAAAGTTTTTCACATGCTGAAATGTTTACTGTGTGTGTGTGTGTGTGTGTGTGTGTGTTTGGGTGTAGAGCCTCCACCGGATATCACCGTGCCTTACAATGTGACGGCCTCGCCTGGTGCGACCGCGTTGCTGACCTGCGTGGTGGCCAGCACCGTACAGTTCAACCTGACCTGGCAGCGCGGCGGCGTGGACGTCCGGCCGGGCGCGCGCTCTCACCTCACCTCCAACCTCTCGCTGGAGATCCAGCGCGTGGCGCCGGACGACGCTGGCTGGTACAACTGCATCGCCGCCAACGAGGGCGGGGTGTCGGCCTCCCGCGTCCACCTGAGCGTGCAGTGTAAGTGTGTGTGTTCATACAGCCGTTCTTCTCTACAGGGAGCCGAGGGTCCCGCGGCGTACTGTACTGTAGAAACTGCAAATGTTGGGCCGCGTTTCCGCCGCACTGGCGTCTAAAGGCGTGTGCCTAGAGCTCGAATTTCCTCATGGGCGTTTAAGATTTACAGTATGCTGCTCTGGCGGAACCGAGCTCTCGACTCCTGAGCACCAGATTCATTTTCAACGCAGCGCCGCGCCAGTTTTTTTCCTCTAATCGCCAGGGTGTGTGAAAATGACTTACAACCCGACTGGATCACTCTGAGAGACGCTGCTCTTTCCGTTCATGCAGCTTTGCATGAACAGCATTTCGTCCAGACGGAGCTACAGTTACAGTTATGTGAACTCAACTGTTTTTAGCTAAAAAGGTTCTAATGTCATGCCTGTTGTAAATGATTAGAAGCAGATGTACAGAATGAAATCAAGTTGTATAATAATAATAATACTATGAATAGTTTCAGTATTTGGGATAGACAAAGGTTGCTGCAGACTTTTTTTGCCTGCATTTCAGCATCGACGTACCGCAACATGAGTACAGATAAAGTAAAGTAGCTGTAGACACATTGATTGACAGTTATGACACCCTGGAAGCGCCGGCCCTTTCCTCTATACAGTTTCTCCACATTAGTAGTCGGTTGTCTCCTCCGTTCCGTGTGCCTGCATTCTGCCACGGAAAAAAGGAGAAATCCTGTCCGAAAGTCTTCATCCAGACGTCACTTATCGTCATATTCCGCTTCCAGAGAGACAGACGTTTTTATTGTAGTCTTGAGGAATAGTTCTCCAGGTTTCCTGAAGCGCTTTTTTCAGTCCAGTTCCTGTACTCGACCAGTTTCTGAGGAATGTTTTTTGTTTGTTGCGCCACACGGTGACCTTTGAGTCACTTAATCATTAAAAATCATGACAGATGATGAGACGTGATGGTGTGATTAGTGTTCTGGTGATGCTGAATGCTGAGTGTGAGGAAACACGTGATAGTTTTCGGCCCTCGCGACTGAGTGGTAGTGGTAGCCTTAATGTGGGAGCGCCCCCTAGTGACCGGGAGGAATTGGACACCACTAAAATTTGTAAAAAAAAAATATATATATATTTTAAATGCTCCTTTGTTTTGAAACACGAATGACTTCCTTCTTTTTAATTTCTCACCTTAAAGTGATCAGGACGTCCCTTTAAAATAAATGTCTTTCCGCTTTTTTTTTCTTCTTCTTTTCTTCTTTTTCTTTTGCTCCCACTTCAAGTTCTCCAAGCGTTTTCTCAAATGTGTCAGTCTCAACCTTTCAAACAGCTGTCACAGACTGTGTGTGTGTGTGTGTGTGTGTGTGTAGAGAGAGAGCGTAATAACCACCTGTTGGGACCCCTGTGTTGTCCTAGTCATTATGACCTCTTTGAAGTGGGACTGCTGACATAGTGAGGCCCGGACAGGTCAGACACGGCTGCCCGGAGTTGTTCTTTACAGATCATCACTACACATATGTACACATATACAGTATACAGTACACACGTGTGTTACGGTGCTCTGGTGTCTGTGCCGATCCATATTCTGCATACAAGTTTCTCCCATCCAGGACCATAAGGACCATAAAGACACTCGCTGCTTAATTCCTGATTATTATTATTATTAATCTTAAGAAGTTCACTCATATGTCAACGAATGCCCATTTTAGAAAATTGAAAGGTCTAAGGACGACATTAAATGTGTAAAGGAGCTGAAGTTCGAGCGGGAGGCGTCTGAGCTGTTAAATGTCCGCCCGAGGGGAGTCAAGTCTATTAGAGTGCGCTTTAGTGACCAAGACTCGGGATAATTACAGCTTTATAGCCTCTCGACAGCAAAGCATGACTGTTGGGCCACATCCGACCAACTTAACACCACCGCTCGACAGCCACATGGACGGGATTATATTTACAGTCAGGATTAGCAGCGGGCTGTGTGCTGGGTTAAGTGAGACACCAGGCAAGTGATGATGCAAAAATGGTTCGCGGATGAGCCTGAGGGGGTTTCGATCGCTTCAGGTCTGGAATGTGGAACCCTGTTAGTCAAGTCATTTATAGTCTAATATTGTTAAGATATATATAGAGGTGAGTCAAAAATTATTTAAAGACAGAAACATAATTTTTCTACATAATCTTCTTTCTTTTCAATTGACTTCATCAGAAGTGACTCTTCGTCCTAGTAGGCCTGCTTTCAGGGGACCGAACAGGTAAAACTCTGATGGAGTGAGATGAGGACTATGGAGAGAATGCTTTAACACCTCAAAGTGAAGATTGTGTCAACACAGAAGTGTGGGCAAAAGTGTGCAGATGTTAATCATCAGACATGACACGGACAGGCTTACACTTGTGCAACCATCCTTAGACAAAGTCGTTAGGTATCAGATATACTCACCAAGCCCAAAAAACTAATCACTCCACGCTGATTTCGCTCGCTCCGTGGCCAACAGAAGTTTTAATATAACCAGAGTGCGGATAATTTTTGACTTACCCAAAAATATTTAAAAAAAATTTTTTTTTTTTTTACAATTGTGCAACAATTGTTGCAAAGCAGCTTCACGGGAATAAAAAATCTGGCTGTAAATAAAAAAAAATGTAAAGTTTATTCCTAGTGAGTAAACACCTGGCAAGGAAAAACTCCCAGAGACATCAAGTCCCAGTTTGACTTGAACGCCCCCTTGTACATTTGTAAAAGACTTTGTAGGTAACTTTTTATGTTTAAGAAAAACAATATTACATTACATACCATAATAAACGTGTGATAACGTTTTGGACACATTACCCACCCAGCGATTTTAATGCAGCGCTAGCGGCGAGCAAACCAAACCCCTGCATCTGCTTTAGTGTCCATGTCCACAGCCAACACGTTTGCACGTTTGAGTCTGTGATATCAGCCAGGATTTGGTTTGGCCAGGCCTGGAGCATCCTTCCAGATTTTCTTTCACAGTCGTTTCTGATTCTACCATATTACAGTCTTTGAGAAGAATGTCTTTGCTGAAGTGCAAAGCCTTGCTTCTGCTTGGACCTGGGAAGCAGAACAGAGAGCGAGACAGAGAGAGAGAGTCTGTAAATCACTAACGTCAGGAAAACTGAAGCACAAAGTCAATGTGATGGGCCTCTGAAGGGCTGCTGGGAGGTTGGAAAAGAAATAGCAATGAAAGCACACCCTCGTGGAATGACTTACAGTTTGTGAAAGAGAATCTGGAATCAATACTCCTGCTTTCGTGATCCAGCGGAGACGAAGGGGGAATAAAGGAACTCGCAGTTAAAATGATGAATCTCTGGAAATTGTGTTTTGTGTGTTGTCGTACATGTTGATACACTTCCGAATATAAATAACTCTAAACCCATTTAGTCACAGTCGCACTGAAACGTACGCATGCGGTTCCTTCTCCAGCTCGGCCGATAGTGACGGTGACCCCGCCCAACCAGACCTTCAGTACGGGAGACGAGGTGCGGCTCAGGTGCTTGGCTAAAGGCCATCCTGCTCCTACAGTGGTGTGGACCCACGACGACATGTTCGTCACCGGCTCCAGCAGGTAAGGAGTCCAGTTTACCTCCTGGCGTGGGTCTGTGAGTCGGAGGAAACCTTGCAAGGTCTTTCTCTGATTTTGGATGTTAACATTGCATGTTGTTCCCGTGTTTGTCCAGGCACAGAATGATCCCAGATGGTACACTAGTCATCAGGAGCACTGCGCAGAAGGATGCAGGGGTATATGGATGTCTGGCCAGCAACGTAGCGGGGACAGAGTCAAAGACCGCCATCCTCACCTACATCGGTCAGTAACATTTAATAATCAGCACATTTAATATTGCACCCAAACTGGAGACTAAAGATGGGGAAAATCGATTCAGTTGCGTATTGCGATTCTTTTGTATGGCAGTTCCTGTAGGGTGGCACTAACTTTGCATCTCCTTGGTCGAGGGTTTGATTCCTGCCTTGGGGTCTGTGTGCATGGAGTTCGCTCACGCTTGGTGGGTTTCCTTCGGGTACTCCGGTTTTCCTCCCACAGTCCAAAGACATACAGATTAGATTAATTTGATGTTCCCAAATTGCCCATAGTGTGTGAATGAGCGTGTGATGGATTGGCACTCTGTCCAGGGTATACCCCAACAAGTTTTTTGGGATTCCTGTTAACATATATGAAGATGATGAAGGTGAATATGTTTGTATTTGTTGGTGATGTGGCAGTTCCGGTATGATCCTACAGGTGGCGTGCTCTAAACTGTTCACACTGCACAGGATCCTGCCACAGAATCGAATCACTCACTCACTCACTCACTCATTCACTCACTCATCATCTATACCGCTTAATCCTGTATTCAAGGTCATGGGGGGCCTGGAGCCTATCCCAGGAGACTTAGGACACAAGGCGGGGAACACCCTGGACAGGGTGCCAATCCATCGCAGGGCACGAAGCTCACACACTCATTCAAACACTACAGCCAATTTGGGAACGCCAATTAACTTAACCTACATGTGTTTGGACTGTGGGAGGAAACCAGAGTACCCGGAGGAAACCCACCAAGCACGGGGGGAACATGCAAACTCCATGCACACAGAGATGGGAATCGGACTTGGCCTGGGAATCGAAACCGGACCCTGGCGGTGCAAGACGACAGTGCTAACCACTACACCATTGGCAGAATCTGAAATACATATAACTCTTATTTTAAAAGTGATATTGCATTGGGAGATTTATAAAATTGGATACTTATGTAATTGCGATACAAATTGAATCGGCACCTACAGAAGATATCGTGATAATATCGTATCGGGAGGCCCTTGGTGATTCCGATCTCTATTAGAGACCCATTGAGTGTTTAAAAATACATACCTATTAGACAAAAAGGGACTTACGATGCATGTGAAATTGGACCCAGAGCATTTTTAGGGTTAGGTCTAAAGCGTATGCACAAAAGTGTGAAGAAGCAAAAACAGTAAGTTGTAAGTTGAGTCATGCAGCTAGTTAGAGGCTTTAATCATCATGATCACTCCATGAGAACGGTATAAATACTCTTGAAAGCCATCTCTTCTCACCTTTCCTAATTAACTCGCATCCTCTTCCTGAATCCCAAGAGTCTCCGCAGGTGACGGCACCAAAGAGCAGGCTGCTGGTGGGCTTGGGACAGACGGCTGTCATGGAGTGTACAGTGACAGGAATCCCACAGCCGGAGGTCTTGTGGTATAAAGGTGAGCAGATTCCTGCTTAACCCGCATACACAGTAACTGCTGCATCCTGTTGTAAACTGATGTTACATTGTGCTAGCTCAACACACACACACACTTACTCTGCAGGTGACAAGCAGGTGAAGATGTCGATGTTCGTAAATATGGATCTGAGCGGCGGCACTTTGAGCATTCAGCAGATCGAAGCGGCCGATGCCGGAGACTACATCTGTGTGGCGGTGAACCTGGCAGGGACAGCACAGGCCAAGATCAGGCTGGACGTCGGCTGTAAGCGGACTAGTGTCACGTTAGCTTGTCATTAGCAGCGTTCAGTGACTTAATTTATTTCCTTTAATCTCCTCTCTCTCTCTCTCTCTCTCTCTCTCTCTCTATGTAGCCGCTCCTCAGTTCACCAGGCAGCCCTCCGACGTGGCCGCAGACATAGGCTCTAACGTCACCCTGGCATGTCATGCCCAGGGCTACCCCGACCCGCGCGTCACCTGGAGGCGAGAGGACAACGCCGCCCTTTTCTCCCGTCGCCATGGACACAGCTCTGTCACTCAAAAGAGAGACGGAGAACTCCAGATAACGAGTGAATATCTGCCTCACACATTAACTTCACCAAATATCCTACAAAAAAATTATATAAAATTACTTAGCACCAATACGTTAGAATGATGTGTATAAGTATTTATATATTATTATTATTATATAAGTATTATGAAAATGTTGACATGTTACAACCTGGACGGCTTCTGCCATGAACAATACTGTATATGCTAAGAATTTCTACAAAATAGCACATATCATTGACACAAGGGGAGTCAAAGTACAGCAGTAACTTGGCGTATGAACTTAAGAACTGAAATTTTACAAGAAATTTGCATCATCACATTTTCGACATCTGAGCCAAACCGAACAACGGCTAGTTGCGCGTAAACTTGTTTGCATCAGCGGAAAGCCAAGTGAAAAACCCAAACCCGTTTACATATTTTTTTCAGTTTTTTTTTCTTTCCATTATGTAAAAGATTAGCACCTTTGGTCCCAAGAATGTTAGAAAGAAAACAGAGCCGCTAGCCTTCGAGTGGCGCAGTGGTAAAGCGCTATCATCCGGAGATCGCCAGTTCGAATCCCGGGTGATGCTGTAACCTCGCGCAGCCAGAGGTCTAGAGAGAGCTGATTGGCCGAGCTCTCTCAGAGGGGAGGGATGAGAGGCACTTAGTGCTTCCACATTAATCACGGCTCTACAGCCAGTCAGGGGCGTCTGTGAGCTCACGCAAGCGGAAGGAGCGGATAGCGCTGTCCTCAGTGTGTTACGCCGCCCCCAACGGTGCGTGAGCGAGCAGTTCGAAAAGATGGCGTCACATGGTTCGGACGAACCATGAGATAGTCTTCGGCCCTCCCGACTGAGTAGTAGTAGTAAGCTTAATGTGGCGCCCCCTAGTGACGGGGAGGAATAGGACACGACTAAATGAGCAGCTTTCAGGAATCATAAATTAAGGTTAAATTCAATACAATTTTATTGTCATTGTTATAAATATCAGCGATATCAATGAGATATCATGTAAGAGTAGGTGGGGGCAAGGGCATACAGAGAGGTATTTTTTTTTTATGTCTATTGGTTCCATATTTTTTCTTTTCTAAATGTTCTTAAGCAAAAAAATATAGTTATAGTATTGAAAAATTGTTAGTATTGGTAATATTTTGGGTGGCTGGAACGGATTATCTGCATTTACATTGTTACCTATGGGACAATCCGTTTCACAATACAAAATCTTCACCTTAAGAACTCGCCTCCGAAGCGCAATAAGATTTATATGCCAAGGTTACACTGTAGGTTTTTCATTGTCATTTTGAAACCTCTTCAGTTATTGCCGGTGGAACCACCTGGCATGAGAAGGCATCTGTCAGTGTGTCATGTGATCTGAAAACAAGTACACCTGTTCTGGGGAAGAAAAAAAATCTGGAAAAGTTACATTTAGTAATAAAAAAAAAGGCTGACGCATTGAACATGCTGCTGAGCGACATTAAATAAGTCATTTAAAAAACTGGAAAGAATGTACAGTAGAACTTCTGCTACTTCTATTACATGCTGTAGAGTTGGCGCGATTGTCCATCACATATGTAACTGGGTTAAATGTGGTGCAAAGTAACCCTGGATCATTTTTTTTTTTATTATTTCATTTATGATTTTGGAATGATTTTTCAGACTTTTGAACCCAGGTTGCTTAGGATTAAGCTCGTTCCGCTGTTAAACAGTTGTTGAAGTCTTAAATCTGAAAATTTTTCTCATGCAGCTTCACCCGCCTAAAAAAATCTGTTTTTCATCATGACGTCCTTGTTGTTCTTGTCTTAGACTTGTGGGTTGAAGATGGGACCACTTACGTGTGTGAAGCCCAAAACCAGTTTGGCAAAATCCAGGCCAAAGTCCAAGTCACAGTCACAGGACTGGGTGAGAAATCCTACAGTCTCCTTATGCTGAGTTCTGCTTCATTATGAAATGCAAATCCTTCAAGCTTACTGCATGTCTGTCAAACTGTAATATTTTATGGGATCTTTCTCCATGTGACCGTCTCTACACTCCTAGATACAATAAAATACAAAAAAACAACCAACAGTAGCATTGTGTGAAAAAAATAGAAAACACTTGGACGTGTGGGATTTCCTTTGGAAGCTACTGCTGTAAAATTGCATCGTAAGCACTTTTTGCTGAGATAAGCAGCAGAACAACAACAGCCTTGAATGACCTCCTTTATTGCGCGGTGCTCGACTGCTTGAGGAGGGATTCGTACGGTGCTGTAAGCCAGCCATGCTCTCAGAATATTGCAGAACTAATGAGTATATTTAATTGGGTAGAGTTGGGATTCAGTTGGGATAAGCAGTGAGTCATGCGGTTAGATTGGTGTGTGCATGTGTGTGTGTGTGTGTGTGTGTGTGTGTTGAGGGGGACGTTAGAGTAGTCAACAAGTAACAAGGAATGTTGCTTCATACAGAAGTGAATGACCAGATGTGACTGAACTCAACCGAGAACATTCATGTTCTGTGTGTGTGTGTGTGTGTGTGTGTGTGTGTGTGTGTGTGTGTGTGTGTGTGAACAAGCATATGGATCTCATGACAAAGAGGACTTCACATATGGATCTGTTTAGTGATTTCATCTAATGTATATATGCAAATAATGAAGGGAATGAAAAAAAAAAAAACATACATACATACGAATATATTTCATAATCAAAGCAAGAACAGGAACAGCTACTCCTACTGTACAGCAGACTTTTTTAATCTATCTGGGAGATGCGTTCTCATCCCACACACTTCAAAGCTCAGATCAGGTCAGCAGGCTCACACACACACACACACACACACACACACACACACACACACACACACACACACACACACACACACATATAATAAAAAGGCATGTCTGCTATAAAGAACTTTTTTTTTTCTTAAGCGTAAATTCACATACTGTATGGATGCATGTGAATTTTGATTTGGTTTGTGTGTGTGTGTGTGTGTGTGTGTGTGTGAGGGTGTGTGGTCCAAATGTGCCAAATGTAGGCTGAAGCTCATAAAACGAAGTGCCCCCGCGAGCCCAGTCGTCCCATAAGTCTCTGCTTGGCCCGAGTGACGCATGTATTTTGAACACGCTCAGAGCAGCGTAACAAGCGAAACACTGAGTGCTTTGTGCTTGTGCTTGTTGTGAATGTAGTCACCCCTGTGATAGCGCTGAGCCCTGCAGAGGTCAGCGTAATCGAGGAGCAGCAGGTCACGCTACCGTGTGTCCTGCTAGCCGGAAACCCGCTGCCTGCGAGGCACTGGCTCCACGACAGCACCCTGGTGAGACCCGACAGCACGCTACCTTGTATCAGACGTCCATAGGCTGCTTGTTGTATTTATAGATGGATCTGTCTGCATCGATTCTGCACACAGGTGACCTCTGGGCCGTACGTGAGTATCCGGCGCGACGGAAGTCTGCATATAGAGAGAGTCCGCGTGCAGGATAAGGGACGGTATACGTGCGTGGCGGAAAATGTCGCAGGAGCTAGCAATCGCAACACGACCATCAACGTATACGGTAAGATGGGACCCACTGGATGCTTTATTATGAGCACCATATTGTTATTACTGGGTAATGATACTGGTATAATTATACTGTAAGATATGTCAAATGCAATATACTCTCAACGCAAGGGCTGTGGCAGTCAAACAAAAAGGAGTAAAGGGTGCCAGGTAAGCTTTCTCCACACTCAACACTACTCAACCACCACCGATGGTTACTGGTGATGAGACGCGGCTCCTCACTACAAGTCTGAGTCTGGAACAGAAACATCCTCAATCAAAAGTCAACCATCAGCTGGAAAATTAATTAACGCTTACAGTTTTCTGGGATTCTCAAGGGCCAGAAGTATTGGAACACCATCAGGAAAAAGGTTCAACAGTCGACAATGAGACGCTTGTCGAAGAGCTGAAGACTAAACTGTCGACACGCTGCAAAAACCTCATTTTCCGGTGTTACAGGATCCTTCCTATAGTCGTGATTTTGCTCCACTTTCACCTGTTTGGTCTCCTGAAAGCAGCCCTATGAGGATGAAGCTCGCAGCTCAAGAGCTGAAACATTTTTTACACATGAGTGGACATGGAAGCTTATTGACAGATGGACAAAGTGTATTGAAAAGCATGGAGATTATGTAAGGAATGTATACAGTGTATACAGTATATATATAGCCAGATTGCGAATAATTTCACATATCTTTAGACTTCTTTCTTTTGCATTTGGTTATGCTTTCCTGCTCATCACGGTTGCAACAAATGGTTATTTGAGTTGCTGTCAGCTTCAAAAAGTTTATTCTGTCTTGTTGAATCAGCAAAACATTTAAACCAATAGTTCTTTATGCCATTCCTTGCACAACTCTAGAGACCTTTACAGGATTCCTAACCTCTACCAGAAGTTAAGGAGTTTCTTTTGTTGTGTGTTTTTTCACTTCAGTGATGCCCACTATTCAACACGGCCCTCAAGTGTTCAGTACCATAGAGGGAACGCCCATTTCTTTGCCATGCCGTGCCAATGGAGTGCCCAAACCAGATATCACATGGGCTAAGGTAAAACATTCTCTGTTTTTTTGACATAGAAGGATGGGGCACACTGTCCCTCTCTGTGTAATCGGCTTTAAATATAGCTTATATATATATTTATATATTATAAATAGCTTATGTATATGAATACAGTGGAACCTCAGATTGCGAGTGTTCCGCAAACCGAGCAAAGATTTTTAATACATTTTTAATCGGAAACCGAGCAAGTATTAGTTCACGAGTGCCGAGTATCATGTATCACGCATGCGACTCTTATTTTGACACCGAGCGGTAAGTGATCGCAACTGAGCCAATGATTTTACTCTCTCTTGCGCTGCGGGAATTATGGGTAATCGTCGCCCCTGGAGGAGTTTTACTGTTTAAGACGAGGCGAGGGGCTAATACCACACAAACACACACACACACACACACACACACACACACACACACACACACACACACACACATACACGGGGGCGCACAAACGGAAACACTTATCTGTCTGGATTTATTTTTACTTTTTTTAAATGTTAAGTCCAGGTTCATTTGTTTTATTTTTACTTTATATGTTGTATTCATTATTTTTATGTATTTATTGTTTTGGACTGTAGAACAAATAATTTGACTTTTCATTATTTCCAATGGGAAAAGTCTATTTGGTTTACAAGTGTTTTTGGAATACGAGCCCGCCTCCGGAACAAATTATGTTCGTAATCCAAGGTTCCACTGTATATATATATATATATATAAATTGCTTCTTGTATACCATGCATGTAAAGAGGGATGATTTGAGTTACCATAGCAATCCTCATATAATGGTAAGAAACCAGTCTCAGCTCATCTCCAATTCTCCAGTTCTTGAGTTTTTTATTTCTAGCCACAGAATATATTAATACATACTGTAAAGTAATTAAATTCAAATCAAATTCAAATTCTATTTGTCACATATACAGTCATACTGTACACAGTACAATATGCAGTGAAATGCTTAGACGACGGCATGATACCTTAAAATAAAAGACGATTAATAGGAAATAAATATGAAAAATAGGAGGTAAATTTAGCTAAGAAAGAATAATATGTTTATACAAAACAAAATATACAATATAAGAAAATATATAAGAAAAGCCTAGCTGTACAAATATAGAAAATATAGAATTTATGGCAATTTTGTGTGAAATGAAGTTGAATTCAAATAGAAATGTCCGGAGGGTGTGCAAAAATGCCTGAAAGTGTCATATTTAAAGTGCAACAAGGAGATAAAATAAAATAGAATACGTAAATGTTCAGAATGTCCGGAGTGAGCGCAAGAGACATGTGTGAACAAGTATAAAAAAATCATAATGTAATTCAGTCACGTCACACATACTGTAGGCTTTTAACTATAATACCATAAGAAATATAATAATAACGACAGCAGTAGATGCTGCTTTTGGCTCCCAGACCTATTAGGGAGTCGACTGCAGATCCGGACCTAATCAGCACAGAAACTCAGGAATGCACTATGAAGAAACAAAAATATTCATTTCGGCTAAATGAAATGATATAGATCAGATTAAAGAAATGGGAACCCGTGATTTAATGTGACAAGCTGCAAAGGTCCTAATGAAACTATTTAAAAATGGCCTGTTTATGTAGGAACCTCAGCAGCGACCTCATTTCCCCTCTCGTCAGCATTCAGCATCAGCATCACTAACCGGCCGGATCATCTGTCATCATCTGCACCTGTTTCCCACTGGGTCATGACTAAAGTCAGATGCTTTTATGCTTGAATGATTCACAGGTCACGGGTTAGCTTAACAAACATTCCTCTGAAGCTGCTCCGATGCAGGCACTGGACTGAAAATGTGAGGCCTCCTTTAGGAGAACTGTTCCTCAAGATGACATTAAAATACACGAGAGTCTGGCTCTTTTGCACACTACTGTACCTCGTGGTCTAAATCCTTCCAGTTTGAATATCTGTGATGTGGTGCCGTGATGCTCGGCTGAGCCCAGTGAGTGGAGTAGGAAAGTTCTGTTGTCAGAGCCACATCTGGACCTCATGATTTATTTTTGTCTCAATGGACTTTCCAGAACACCACAGGTGAATCCAGGAATGCGCGAGATGTGCATGAGGAAGCGTGTGTGTGTGTGTGTGTATGTGTGTGTGTATATGCGTTTGTGTAAGTGTGCAAGTGTGTACGCATCAGTACTCAGCATGAATTTCCTCAAGGTCCACATGATAGACATTAACACGCCGATTGTGGGAAACCACTACTGAGACGATCTTTATAGCTGCACGCACTGTGGAAAAGCATCAAAGTTAAGTGATCGGGATATAAATAGGCGGCATGCGAGGGAACCTTGGCAGAAAACATTTTTTCCTTTGTCAGTATGATTCCAGAGTCCTGGGTTGAGGCTCGCAAGGCACAGTTGCCAGGTCTCTACAAGATCCCCGACCCAAGTACACAAGACGGTTTGGCTTTAGATAAGTGAGAAACGGGGTAGTTTCAGTGCTGGTTCATGCTGGTTGTGATATCCGCAATATGTGAATAATAATTCCCTTTCAGTCTTTTAGTCTTTGCAGGATTTTTGCAAATTCTAGTACGGTGGCCGTGAAGTGCAAAACAAATTAACAAAACCCAAAACAAAATAACAAATTCAAAACCAAATTAATAAAACCCAAAACAAAATAACAAAACCCGAAACTAATTTGTTATTTTGTTTTGGGTTTTGTTATTTTGTTTTTGGATTTGTTCATTTGGTTTTGAATTTGTTATTTTGCTTTGGGTTTTGTTACTTTGTATTGCACTTCTCAGCCAGTCAGATACGAACCGGAAAAGGTAGGTATTGTTTGCAAATTAAATTCTTACCGCTGATTGGACGAGACACCTGTCACTCTCTAACTTTGTTTCTTGTGTGTTCTGCTTCACTTTTAAACCATTTTTTTTTCGGTCTGCAAAACTAAGAAAATAATGAAATCTTTCATTAGAAAGCAAGGAAATGGAATTTATTCAAAGTTACTTTGAGGACGGACATTCATATGCCATGATTTTTGATACGCTGATGACATATCACGGTATAAAGATTACTTTGCGAACTGCTGTGTCTCTTTTAAAAACGAAAGATTTTTTCCACAAGAACTGCAAAAATTTGGCAGAACGCCATATTTGAAACCACAATAAGGACAGTACGTATTTGCACATTCATGCACACACGAATCTACCGCCGCTACAGGACTTCCTGTATATCTTGAGTGACAGATGTCTCGTCCAATCAGCGTTAAGAATTTCATTCGCAAACTATACCTACCTTTTCCGGTTTGTTTCTGAACGGCCGAGAGGTGCAAACCAAATTAACAAAACCCAAAACAAAATAACAAATTCAAAACTAAATTAACAAAACCGAAAACAAAATAGCAAATTCAAAATCAAAATATCAAAACCCAAAACAAAATAACAAACTAAAAATCAAAATAGCAAAACCGAAAACAAATTAACAAAACGCAAAACAAAATAACAAATTAGTTTTGGGTTTTGTTATTTTGATTTGGGTTTTGTTATTTTGTTTTTGAATTTGTTATTTTGTTTTGGGTTTTGTTATTTTGTTTTTGAATTTGTTATTTTGATTTGGGTTTTGTTATTTTGTTTTTGAATGTTTTATTTTGTTTTGGGTTTTGTTATTGTGGTTTTTAATTTGTTATTTCGTTTTCCTTTTGTTAATTTGTTTACTTCACGGCCACCGTATTCTAGCCTCAGCATCTGAACGTAGACTTCCAGTGGAACGTTACCTTCCATTTGCAGAGTGACATTTTGCTTCCTTCTCTCCATCTGCCAATGGAGCAAAAATATGAAAAGCTCAAACGTGTCCATAAATACTGTATGTTTATTAATCTTATATACAGTATAATGGATTACGATGTGCTTGCTTGCTAAGATTCCTGGCCGCCGTGCTGACTGCTGACTGGATCGAGACAACGCTGATTAACTCGATGCATATCGGAGGCTTGGGAGGACTATTGTCTGGAGCAGGAGATTTATCTTGAAATTAAATTAGATGAAATTAAAGACACTTGATCCACATAATCATGGGCTTCAAGGAGAACGCAAACGTAAATACGCCACATACTGAAGCAGGAGATGGGTCATGGACAAGATCTTTCCTCTGCATTTAGAATAAACATATAAAACGATGACTCTGCTCTTCCAGCATATTTCGCATCAAATTAATGTCTGTTTTAATCCTTGTCATCTAGAGTGTCTGTCTTCTATTAAATGCGGCTGCGGTGTCATCTTTATTTCAACTTTGAATATATGATAATATGATTTGGAGAGAAACCGTGGACTTAATCATTCTTGTGGTTTCTGTCCAAATCCTGCGTTTTGTCCCAGCGGGGAGAGCTGCTGGATCTGAGTGGCGGCGTGTTCTTCCTGGAGGAGGACGGCAGTCTGCACATCGCTTCGCCCGGGAGGAACGAGTCCGGGGAGTTTGTCTGCACGGCGACCAATGCGGCTGGATACAGCTCCAGAAAGGTCCAACTCACTGTCTACGGTTAGAGTCCCGACAAATATGTGTCTCTGTGCCTTCTCTCTCTGTCTGTCTTCTGCCTTCCATCAGTGTGCCATGTCTGCAGGGTTTTTCCAAAAAGGAAATTTGGAGAATTAATGACGTATATGGAAAAAAATATAGTGTAATGCATGTAGTGTAATGTATTACTATGATTCAAGTATTTGAAAATATTTTTTATGTATTTTCAAAGAGAAATGTTGTGAAAAGGTTCATATTAATATCTCAAAAAAAATATTTTGTAATATTATCAATTTATTATTCATATAATACAGAGCCATACAGAATATACAGTACAACATTTGCATATTATGTAACCTTAACCATTATGGAAGGGAATTTGGACTTGAGACAGACAGACATTTTTTTTCTCATGGATGTCCAGTTCATCTTTTAATTATTGTCACTCAGGTGATTGAAAATATACAGTAGAAAGTAAAATGTAATTACCTGTATGGCCATGCATCACGTTGGTTCATAAGAATTTCTACGGGTACCAACATTTATGACTTAAATATGAAAAATATTTAGTAGGATAAGTTTAGATTTTTGTAATTACTGGGTTATTTAATCAATTTACCTGTTTTTGTCAATACTTTTGGACCTTACACAAGTATGGGTGCCAATAATTTTGGACCTTACGCAAGTGTGGGTGCCAATAATTTTGGACCTTAAACAAGTATGGGTGCCAATAATTTTGGACCTTACACAAGTGTGGGTGCCAATAATTTTGGACCTTACACAAGTATGGGTGCCATCCATTCTTTTTTTTTAGTAATTGATTCTTTGTGCTTGGTTTTGTCATAATTTTTGTGTGTGTGTGTGTGTGTGTGTGTGCTGTTAGTGAGACCCAGGCTAAGTGGCGGTGGAGCTGGAGTTCAGTCCGGATCAAGAGATCCATTAGACATGTCAGTGACGGTGGGTGATGATGTCACTCTCCCCTGTGATGTGCAGAGCGTCCCACCCCCCATCATCACCTGGGCCAAAGACAAGCAGTTCATCTCCCCTCATTCCTCCAGGTGAACATGTACACACACGCACATCTGTACGCCACACACATGCTGCTATTCCAGGTTATCCGAACGAATTTTTAGGAGGTTTGTTTAGTCAAACTTCTGAAAAGTGTTAGAACTGAACATATAGAAAATGTTAAGGTGCGACAAAGTGTGCTGTTAAATGAAATAAACGAATGACTTCATTTTGTTTCATTGCTATGGTTAGCACAGCACCTTGCTAACAGTTACGTTAAAGGACGTAATTATTACATGATTATTGGATTATGAGGAGTGTTCAAATCAAACCGGGACGTTTGATTGTGTTACACTAATGCACTTATCCATGTGTTTCACTAGTGCTTGGATACCATCAAACTAGAAGGTTTTTTTTAGTGCCCCATAGCCATGATCATGTCTGAAACGCTGGGCTCCCAGGAACTCCTTTAATGGCCCTAACATGTGTAAATGACTTGGAGCGAAGTCAGGATTGTATGTGGGAGTTATGTGGCATTAAGTCCCAGCCGAGTTCCTGTACTGTTCCTGTACTTGACCGGTGATCAAGCCTGGCAGGAACGAGTGCAGTGGGCTCCAAGCCACCCTGGCTGAGATCTCCATTCATACAGCCTTATTAGAAATGTTCAAATCTTTTCTTGCGGCTAAGAATTACAAGTCCTGGTTTGACTTGAATGCCTCTTGTAGAGTGCTGTGTCAATATGAACTACTTCCCATGATGCATGCTGTTACTGATAATTAAGCAAAACCTTGTGACCAAACCGAATCAAGCGTTCAGCATTTACACCGGGATGTAACATGTTGTTGATAATTCAGGATTATTGAACACAATTCAATATCCAGCCTGCTACTCTGTGCCTTAAGTGCTAACACCTCTCCCCTGCCTGTCTGACAGACACGTTCAGCTGCCCTCAGGCTCCATGAAGATCACAGAGGCGCGTGTGACAGACAGCGGCACATACCTGTGTGTGGCCACCAACATCGCCGGCAACTTCAGCCAGGCAATCAGACTCAGCGTCTTCGGTAAGACCTACAAGTACAACAAGGGTCCACATCTAGACGCATCTCTCAATTGTAGGAAGATAACCAGTAGGTCGTTATTGTGATCACCCCCCCCCCCCCCCCTACTGTATTATCATGTTTTAAATGAAGATGAATCGACTGAAGCTCTTGACCTGTATCTGCTAGCTCTGGCAGATATTCCAGAGTGCTAACAAGTGACACATGCATTTATCCCATCCACTAAGCACTGGGGCTTAAACTGGAGCTCGCAAATCCACCTTGCTTAATATAAAAGCAGTAAGAGCAGTAGCATGAGGTAACTCCACAAAGGGCCATTTGTTGAAGTCTTAGAGACGATTAGGTTCCTGGATTTGTTTTGGCTTGGCCTTCAGCAGTGATTAGTTCCAGCTGAGGATTTGACAAATGGAGAAATACTCAAAAATACAGTAAAGCGCATGAGCACTTTGCTTATGGGACGAAAATAAAGTCTCTTCTGTACTACACCCCAGTTGCATCATGTCCCAAAGGTCAATGATTCTCATTAACTCCAAGTATAAATCAGATGTTCATGATTGCGTGCTCCTGGGATAGCCATGGTCTACAAGGAGCTGACAGAACATCTGTGAAAAGCTGAAATATCGAGAGCATCGAATGTTTCATGAAACGCTATGGAGACCTTCATAAATATGTGGTGATAGAGGGACATTGTATATTGTATAGAGGGACTCTATAAATATGTCAGGGTTTAGGCTAAAAAAAGCTAAAGAGAATTTCTGGGAGCTATTGGAAATCCTTAGTAGGAAGGGAGGAAAGAAAGAAGCAACTTGATATACAGTACCGTATGAGACATATATTTGTAAGGTATAAAGATTTAAAGCATGGTGATGTCAGCGTCATGCCTCTTTATATCCACATACGTATGCGTTAAAACGCTGAAGATAAAAAAGACTCTATTCTGAAGTATTCTAATTCTCTTTTGTTCCATTTGTTCTTTTATTGGTTTCAAGGTCACATTAAACACTGCAAAGACACTTTTGATTTGATCTCTATTCCAGGCTTTATATGCAAATCCAATAAGTGCATTTTCTATCCATCATCACACCTTGACGAATCATGTGCATCCATACGAATACCGCGCGAATGATAAACTGTGTCCCCGGCCGTGGCTGGCATTCTCATCACAACAGGATATACAGTATGTATTAAACCTCAAGGTCTGTTGTCCATCACAGAACCTGATTCATCCGGTCAGCTACAGGTACAGGCACCAGCCGACGTGTGCTATTCATAAAACCGCCAGTCAGAATGAAATCCTACTGAGCTTCAAGTGGACAGTTTATTACCCTGACATAGCTGTACGTCCAAACGAGGACCTGCTGTCGTCCACCCCAAGGGATCTGCCTGGGATTTGAGTCACTGACTCGTTTTCAGAGGCAGATACCGCATCGATGTTTCTAATGATTATAGCAGCTACGAACTTTTTCGGTTTTTGTTTCTTTATATTTAAATGGAATTTTGAATGTTTCTCCCCCTGTGTAACCCGCGGAGAGTGAGCATGTGCGAGCATGTACGTTTGTGTGCATGTACAGTGCAGATGATGACTGAGAATGCTTTTCACCTAGCGTCTCTACAATTAAGCATGAGAACGGTTTTCAGAACGGTTTAGATTATAGTGATTCAGAGAAACAGAAAAAGTGACAGAAGGCAAAACCACGAAACGGCGTGCGGTTTGGTTTGCTTGATAAGCTTGTTATTTTGCTGATTCATATGTACATAGTGGGAGAGAAGATGTGACGTGAGAGTAGCTCCACCCATCGGTTATCATCATCATTATTATTTTGACTGGTTTCCTCCCTCAGTGCCTCCTCGTATCCTGCCGGGTCCCCGTGTGATGAAGGTCCAGGTGGAGCATTCCATAGACCTGCCCTGCGTGGCCCAGGGAGTCCCCCAACCCTCAGTGAGCTGGAAGAAGCACAACACCACCCTGGTGCCAGACGGGACTCAATACAGTCTCTCTCCAGATGGAACGCTGACCGTCCTACAGGTGGCGCTAACGGACGAGGGGGTTTACACTTGCGTGGCCAGCAATGTGGCAGGACAGGACGAGGCCAGTATCCAGCTGCAGGTACAAGGTGAGGTGATGTCAGTGCCCAGTGTCGAGGTCTGTTTTTCACATGTTTTGTACTGTAACTGCATATGAATTAATGCACAAGTGAAAAGCAGAGCTAACGTTGTTGTGCACATGCTGTTGGTCCGATAGTCCCCCCTGTAGTGGAGGTTTCCGAACCCCCTTTCAACAGTCCTCTTCAAGAGAGAGTTGCGAACCAGCGCATCGCATTTCCCTGCCCGGCCAAAGGTAACGTAGCGTCTTGTACACTTCAGCAAAGCGTAGAGCTGGCAGTTCGCAGTGCTGCTTTACAGGACGTTCTGTGATCGTGCAGGTTTTCCTCAGCCAGTAATTAAGTGGTTTAGGAACGGTCAGGAGCTGACAGGTAACGAACCCGGGGTGTCCATCTTGGAGGACGGCACCCTGCTCATCCTGGCCTCGGTGTCACCTCTGGACAACGGAGAATACACCTGCACAGCTGCTAACGACGCCGGCAGCACCGAGAAGAAGTACCAACTCAAAGTCAATGGTAAATCATATCATGTTAGTCACGATGGAGTCAATAGGACAAATAAGAATCAGAAGTTGATCATCGAAATGAATCATTACAAAGGGATTGAGGGATTAAGCACATTAACCTGTTCTGGAAAGCCGGAAAGACATCTGTTTCCCTCCTGCTTTTCAGTGCCCCCTGATGTGCGCGATGGCAGCCTGCCATCAAACGTCTCAGTGGTGATGAACCAGCCCGCCAGTTTGGTGTGTGATGTCACGGGAACACCTCCTCCAGTCATCACATGGTTTAAAGATGGCGTACTGGTGTGTACCCTTTCACCATTCACTCGTATAAGGAATCGAAAGCCTTGTACTGCCATATAGACGATCTGCAGTATAAACTGTGCTTTAGTAAAATATTCAATAAAGGGATGCAGTGTGACCCAACACAACACATGAAGAAGCTGGTTAAAAGTGTTGCAATGTCTCAAAATAGAAGTGAGCTGAGGTAATGGAGTCGATGCAGATCGTCGAGATGGTTCGCACTGTCGCCTTGCCTTGCATCTCCACGGTCTGGGTTTGATTCCTGCCTCGGGGTCTGTGTGCGTGGAGTTTGCATGTTCTCTTACAGGCTAATTGGAATTGTTCAATTATCCATTGTGTTTGAATGCGCATGTAAATGCTGAGCAGAGGTCCTAGCACGGTCGTAAAAATGGGAATAAGTGCAATGATCACCATTGGCCTCCACGGTCCCTGGTTGGACTACAAAGGTTCAGTTTTAGTGTCATTCAAGATCAATCTTCTAAAGCAATATGAACCAGACACTTACATCACTGAGTGATTAAATGAAAACAGAGAGAGCTGGAGATTGTAATAAAGCATTTCTGCATCGCACTACTTAGGTAGCGATGATGATGATGATGATGATGAACACCAAACTTAGAAATTCATTGCAAAATAGAATAAAATATAATATAATCACATATTCAATCATGTGCTACGGGTTATTTAGATGGTTGCCAGCAGTAATGTGCAGTTCCTGCAGAGAGGGAAGATGCTAAGATTGCTCAAGGCTGGTACAGCAGACTCAGGCCACTACACATGCAAAGCCATCAATGTCGCAGGAAGTACCGAGAAGGACTTTCATCTAGATGTCCTGGGTGAGTCTGGGTACTCTAGTGTATCATTAAGTAGCCAAGATCTGTATTGAGAAATGAACCTAGATATTAAGCATAGCTTGTTTCTGTGCCAGTTCCTCCTAGTATTATAGGAAGCGGTGGGTCACGTGACCTCTACGGTCTTCTGAATCAGGAGATCAACTTGGAGTGCAAGGTCAGAGGCGTGCCCTTTCCCACAATCCAGTGGTACAAAGACAGGAAGTGAGTTGCCCCATCGAATTCCTGTATATTTCTTATTGCAGTGTGTCGGTCGAAACCCCCAACCCAGCTCAACCCTGCGCTCTTTTGTCGTCTCTGACTTTTCCTTCTTTCCTTCAGGCTGTTGTTTCTGGGAGATCCCAACGTCGAAGTGCTGGACGATGGCCAGGTGTTAAAAATAAAGAGCGCCCGATTAGGAGACCAGGCGCGCTACCAATGCGGCGTCACTAACGCTGCAGGAAAGCAGTCCAGAGACTTTAACCTCAGTGTCTACGGTTTGTGGTTTTCACTTTCCCCAAAAGAAACCTCCAAGAGATCTATTATTCAGTTAGTAAACACTTAATGCAGCACATTCTGAGTAAAGCGTGTAAATGAGCTCATCGAAGCCACAGTTGGTTAGTGATAGGGCACAGTGAAGAACGGCATTCCTCCTACCCTGAGAGCACGGCCAATAATTTGGCTCCTTCGGCTCCCCGAAACGAATAGCTGTGGCCAACTAATGGAACAATGAAATTGATCAATTATCTCACACGAATCTGTTTGCAATTTTGCCTGTTTAAAGGTTAAGGGGAGGCCACAGATTGCTAGCGTCATAGGGTAGGCATTTAAGGGGTGTTTCGGCCATAAATGCTAACATGGATGAGAGTGAATGGTTTCGCCACGTCTATGTTTAACTGATCATAACCAATGTTAGGCCAAAAAAATGAAATCTAAGATTGCTTGCTTTGCAGTTAGCGCCAATTGTTCTCAACTCCCAACAACTTACTATCGACATCTTGATCTTCTCTTTTCCTCATAGTACCACCCAGTATAAAGGGAGGGAACGTGACCTCAGAGGTGACGGCTCTTCTGCATAACCCAGTCACTCTGGAGTGTGAGGTGCGCGGTGTGCCGCTCCCCGCCATCACCTGGTACAAGAACGGCGATGCGATTCTGTCCAGCAGGCAGACGCAGTATGTAGACCGCGGTCACTTCCTAAAGATCTCTCGAGTGCAGGTGTCCGACGGCGGACACTACATCTGCAGGGTGACCAGCCTGGCTGGAACGGCTGACAAGGCTTACGAGCTGGATGTCTACGGTGAGCTTTTGCTTTATTTTCTGTTTCTGCACTAACATATTTTCATATGAACCCATACAGTATATAAAACAGTGACATTTTTTTCTCCTATAGTTCCTCCCTCTATTTCTGGAGGCGTAGATGGACCTTTGGAGAAGACAGTAGCAGTCAGTAAAACTCTGGTGCTGGAGTGCGATGCAGCTGGTCATCCTCCACCCTCGCTCACCTGGCTGAAGGACGGATCTCCTGTTAAAGCTGGAGAAAACCTGCGGCTTCTCGAGCAGGGTCGCAAGATGGAGATCGCCAACGCGGTACCTTCCGATTCTGGCCTTTATGTCTGCATAGCAACCAGCATCGCCGGGGAGGTGGAGATCAAGTACGATGTCGGTGTTTTAGGTATACGTTTTTTTTATTTTTTCATTAGTGTCCGCGCTGTCAGTCAAAAATGCACGAAAAGAGAATGATTGGGAACATGTGTTTTAGCTCTAGGGTTTTAACTGACATCCTTAGACGCCCCCTCTTGTTCCACCCGTTTCCCATCTGTCCTTCATATAAGTCATTTGTGAAAGAGCTACAGTATGTATATATACTTTAGGAAACGCTCCCTGCTCCAGCTGGACTGTGCATTATTCTCCATCAGTCTTGGCCGGTCTGTTGTGGTGTAATTTTTCATCTGAGGCATTACATCACTTTCCAGACATCGGCTCTAAGAGTCAAAGCCGGTGTTTCTTAGATTTGACCTCGTCACTACAGTGCATGTTGGAGAAAACAGATATGAAGCTTATGGCCATGATTTAGGCCAAATGTTAATGACCTGTCTGATTTTTTTTTTAACCCTTTATTTACGGAGGGTGTTCAAATCAATCCGGGACTTTTGATTGGGCAGACTAACAACACAGTTATGGGACTCCTGCTACACTTATGCACTTATCTCAGAATTTCACTAGTCCTTGGATACTATCAAGGTGGAAAGTTTTTATCGGACTGCACGATTCTTCACGCTGGCCTTTAATTGGCTGGAACACCTTTAATTGGCCAAACATATGGAAACGACTCTCAGCCGAGGTCCTGTAATGTGCCTGTAGGTGTTGGTGAGACAGATTTGGTGAGAATAATAGGGACCTGAGTGGTCTCCAATCCCCCTCAGCCAGGATTGTCATTCATAGACCTACAGCCTTTTTAAAAAATAAAAAAAAAACGTTTGCCCTGTTCAATTGTTGTTGTTTTTTTAGTTTTACTAAGGCTAAGAGTCTCAAATTTCCATACAGGTACCAGTTTGACCTGAACTCCAACTGTAAATCACATTATTATACTCACTGTGAAATCGTTTAACCCTACTGCACCATTTTAAAGACTTTGCAACCTGTGCACTGATTGTCAGGCCGGATTCATGTTGCATCAATGAAGTGTGGTTAATAGAATCTGAATTGGAAGTATACTACTGTATTAAAAAAAATCTGGGGAAGTTTATTTAATTTGTGATGAATCTTTTCCTGTGTTTCAGTGCCACCCACAGTGGACGGGTCAGATAAGGTTACGGATGCTACTGTCATCATCAATAATGTTCTCGAACTTGAGTGCCATGCCACTGGTACTCCTACACCAACCATCACGTAAGCACACACACACGTATACATATACATTTAGGGTTTGGATTACTATTTGTGTTTGCTAGTGGGATCAGATGGTTGGCACTGTCGCCTTGCACCTCCAGGGTCCGGGTTCGATGCCAGCTTTGGGTCTGAGTGCATGGAGTTTGCATGATCTCCCCGTGTTTGGTTTCCTCTGGGCACTCCGGTTTCCTCAAACAGTCAAAAGTCATGCAGACTGGGCGAATCGGCTTTCCCAAATGTGTGATTGAACATTTGTATGTGTGTGTGCATCCTATGATGGATTGGTGCCCTGTTTAAGGTGTACTCTGCCTCGTGCCCTAAGTCTCCAGGGATAGGCTCCAGGCCCGCCCGCACCCTGTATACAGAATGAAACGGTATATAGCAGGGGTGGGCAATTATTTTACCCCAGGGGCCAAATGAGAAGCAGAAAATATCGTAGAGGGCCGGATGCTTCGTCTCGTAATGCCAACTCACATTGTACTCCATAAATGCGGCAACCTGCTCTCCACAAACTAAACACACGGGTTTACCCCAGACTTCGGTAAATAAATATTTAGTAGTCCATATTTTCTTGAAACCACAAACCTTCAGCGTCCACCTTTCTTTTTTAGGCATGTGCAAACATTTTGAAGGATTACCATTACAATGACTTGTTGCTAATCACATGCACTCGGACTTGTTTCAGCGTATCTGTACGTAAACGACGCACGCACACAGTAAACAGGTTCCAAAGTGAAAGCACTACTGTTTTAATCCATGAATTATGCAAAATTTTGAAAGTAGGTTTTATTTTCTTAATTCCAAGCAACCTTTCGCAGGCCAGTCAGAGTCGGGCCGTATTTGGCCCCCGGGCCTTAAAATGCCCGGGTCCGATGAGTTTAACTTGTGAAACCCCAAACCTAATGTTTTGGCTGTCTCAGAGACATCCATACACTCACTCTCACTCACTCATCATCTATACCATTTAATCCTGTATTCAGGGTGATGGGGGGCCTGGAGCCACCATCACAGGAGACTTAGGACACAAGGCGGGGTACAGGGCGACCTGGACAGGGTGCCAATCCATCACAGGGCACACACACACGTACACACATACACACACTCATTCACACACTACAGCCAATTTGGGAACGCCAATTAACCTAAACTACATGTCTTTGGACTGTGGGAGGAAACCCGGCATTCATACAGTATATATATATATATATATATATATATATATATATATACTGTAAAACCCATCCAGAGTCGATACTTTTCATTAAGTTTCTTACTCATAAACTAATGACACACATTCTCAAGTGCACCAAATCCCACGGTCTCAGCTCATCTTTTCTCTTTGGTTCTCGTTGTCTGCGCAACTTCCCCTTACTGCAGGTGGCTTAAAGACGGCGAGCCGGTGAAGCAGGGAGATGGGGTGAGGATTTTGGCGAAAGGTCATCGTCTGGTCATCTCACGTGCCCAGGTCTCAGACACAGCCCTGTTCCAGTGTGTGGCCACAAACGAAGCAGGAGAGCATGAGCGAGATTTTAAAGTCGCAGTCCAGGGTAAGAAAAGAAAAGAAAAAAAGATTGTGATGGATTTTAACCAGGACGTTTCTGAGTTTAATGTCTTGTGTTTTGCCTACTGCTGTCTAATGGAAGCGTTTCCAAGTAGAGGTACTTATACATCAAATCTATTTTCAGCTAAACTACTTTCAGAGCACGAAACTATAATTACTACTGCAATTTGTACCTGCAGTCTAGTCGAGTTCTGTTTTTGTATGCAGGTAAATGATGTTTGTCTTTCTTAGTTCCACCATCGATCCGTTCTGCCGGTGCTGCTGAACGCTCAGTGGTGCTCCACAACCCGGTAAGCCTCCAGTGTGTGGTCAGCGGCGTTCCAGCTCCCAGCATCACCTGGCTCAAAGACGGCCGTCCTGTTGACGCCACTCAGGGCTTGCTTAAGGTACGTAGATGCGTTGTCTTCACACTGAGTTGGACTATGTTCTGTAGACACTATCAGACAGTCCGCTCTCTCTCTCTCTGTCTCTCTCTCTCTCTCTCTCTGTCTCTCTCTGTCTCTGTCTCTGTAATAAAGTTGGAATCTGGAGGAAATGTTTTACACATTAAGGAAGCCAGAGTTGAGGATGCAGGCAAATTCACCTGTGTGGCAACCAACGCTGCCGGAGAGGCCCAGCAGAACATTCGCCTTAGTGTGCACGGTATCAGACAAATTATATTATAGCGACCTATAAACTATTAACAGCCGATGAAATGTTTAGATCTGATTAGATCTTTTCTTTGCCACAGAACCCCCTGTCATCCAGTTTGCTGGAGAGACTGTCAATCAAACCATCCTGGCAGGATACCAAATCCAGATGCACTGTAAAGCCACAGGAAGTCCAGTTCCAGGTTAACTATATGATATGATATTATATTATATTACAGCGTCAGCTGGCCTTTAAGTGAGAAAAGTGTTCAAGGTGATGATAATGTTGGTCTGCAGCTATGACCTGGTATAAGGACAGCCGGACGCTGACCAGTGCAGCAGGAGTGAGCATCCTGAAGCGAGGCCAAGTGCTGGAGATCGACCGCGCTCAGGTGTCAGACGCCGGACTCTACAAGTGCGTGGCGGTCAACGTGGCCGGCACGGCGGAGCTGGCGCTCAGCCTGCAGGTCTATGGTGGGTATGAGATGGGTTTGGGGGTGGAGCTGCTGCTACAGGACGACCAAAGCCAGCCGTGTCTGCCTGTACAGCATTCACTTCATTTTCTTCTCTTCTTCTCTTTCAGTGCCGCCCTCCATCTCTAGTAAAGGTGGCATGGTGACAGTGGTGGTGAATGATCCTATCAAGCTGGAGTGTGAAGCCTCAGGTCTGCCAGCGCCCAGTCTCACGTGGCTCAAAGAGGGCAGCCCGGTCTCCAGCTCCTCCAACGGCATCCAGGTACACATTCCCGATACCCTTCGGTAAGACGGAGAGCGATCCAGAGAACGATCAGTTTCCCATTAAAAGGCTTTAATCCTAATGGAGCTAAAATAGGCTTTGATGTCTCACCATTAAATCAGAGCTGGATTTGTGTCGCCCGTGTTGTGTCAGTGATCTGTGCAGTAAATTATTTGACTCTTCCGTGTTTGTGTTTGTTTGTGTGTGTGTGTGTAGCTGTTGGCCGGGGGCAGGATGCTGTCTTTCAGGAGTGCTCAGGTGAGCGATGCAGGTCATTACACCTGTGTGGCCGTGAATGCAGGTGGAGAGCAGCAGAAAGAGTACGATCTGCATGTCTATGGTGAGATCCTCATCCTCATCCTCATCCTACTCCTTCTTCTTCTTCTTCTTCTTCTTCTTTAAAAAGGCCTAATCAGGAATACACATACCCAGTGTACTATAGTAAAGATGCTAGACGTATAACCTTTGTGGTTGTAATAACATAATAAAAGTCATAATAAATTACTGATATAAGTTCCAGAAGTAACTTTTCTCAATCTGTCAACATGCTTTCGTGTTCCGTAAAGTGCCGATAAGACCAATAGAGGGTTTATATAATATAACCAGAGTGCGGATCATTTCTGACTCACCCTCACCCTTTATGTGGCTGGTTTCGCTTTAGTACCGCCTAATATCATGGGCGAGGAAGTGAACAGCACAGTCCTGATCGGCCGTTCAGTGGAGCTGCGTTGTCAGAGTGACGCCATTCCACCTCCCACTCTAAGCTGGCGCAAGGATGGCCGTCCGCTCTACAGGAGGCCGGGACTGAGCGTGTCCCAGGATGGCAGTGTACTACAGGTGTGCAACAAACAAGCTCCTAGACTAAAAGTCGCTACAAGTCACTTCATGTGTAGTGTGCGTAATTGCTTTAAACGTTACGTTTACTATTATTAACCCGACATGGATGACGACTACCTTTGTGCTGCAGATTACGAGCGCTCAGATACAGGACACGGGCCGGTACACTTGCGAGGCCACGAACGTGGCAGGAAAGACGGAGAAGTACTACAATCTTAACGTTTGGGGTAAGTCGATGAACACGCCATGTTGAGAGGTTTAAATGTGCTTGTATTAATGATGATGGTTTTCCCGCTCAGTTCCTCCGAGTATCCGTGGCTCTGATGAGGTCACTCCTCTGACGGTGACAGTGGGCAGCCTCATTACTCTGGTCTGTGAGTCGAGTGGGATCCCTCCTCCAAGTCTAACGTGGAAGAAAAATGGTAGGATCATCATCATCATCATCATCATCATCATCATCATCATCCTTTCCTTAAGTCTTAATGATCTATGCAAATTATTCACATACTTGTGCACCTACTGTAGGTTCGGAGCTACAGGCAGATTCACGTGTGCGCGTGTTGTCCGGAGGACGTCAGCTGCAGATCACAAGTGCAGAGAGGACCGACGCCGCCTCCTATACCTGCCAAGCCTCCAGCGTCACCGGCACCGCGGTCAAGGAGTACAGCCTGCAAATCTATGGTACCCTGCACAACAACAGACTGCACAGACTCCTCTGTCCTTTTCATGTCTAATTCATAATCAGGAGTACACGTCCACGTTGCTTTCATTTCCCTTTCCCCTAGTTCGTCCCTCCATCAGCTCAACAGGCAGCGGGAAAGGTGACGTGACGGTGGTGCGGGGGGGAGACGTCACGCTGCAGTGTGAGGCTGACGGCGTTCCCAGACCCGCCATCACCTGGCTGAAAGACGGCAGACCTCTGGGAACCGGCTCTGGGGTTCAGATCCTCAGCGACGGCCGACTTGTCCGCATCAGAGACGCTCAGGTGGTCCACACCGGCCGGTACACCTGCATCGCCGTCAATGTGGCCGGACAGGATGAGAGCAAACATGACGTCACTGTTCATGGTGAGAAAAACGAGCAGTAGTAATTCACTAAAAGCCCCATGTTGTGTATCCTTCCATCCAGCTAGGAATCTCTGTAGTCCAACTAGGGACCGCGGCGGCCAGTGGTGACTTCCATTGTATTTTTCCCATTTTGCGATCATGGTCGGACCTTCACATGCAGGCATTTTGGGAACGCCAATTACACTAATCTGCCGGAGAAAAAAACCTAGAGGAAACCCACCAAGCACCAAGGGAGAACATGCAAACCCCATGCACGCAGAACCCAAGGCGGGAATCCAACCTGGTCCCTGGTGATGCAAGGCCACAGTGCTGTGTTGTGTATCATGTGACATAAAAAATAGATTTGTAGAAAAACTTCAATGAAAACATGGACTTTTTTTTTACAGTTTCCTGTTATAGCAGGGGTAAGAAAATATGATGCTTTTACAGTAAATAGGATTCACTTTCTTTAAACACCCATACTGTAAGTCGATTTTAGAATCTAATTCTTAGATTTATTCTTGCTTTGCAGCAATTTCTGAGTAACTGTCGTTTAATCTGTTTAAAACTTCAGGCAACATTATCTATACATGCACTGATTTACCATATGAGACCCATTACTTAAAGCACGGTATATGTCTGTTTGTAGTTCCAGCAAGCATTAGCGGGAACACACACGGGACCGAGAACATAACCGTGGTCGTGAGGAATCCGGTGGCGCTCGTGTGCGAAGCGTCTGGCATCCCCCTACCCGTCATAACCTGGTTGAAGGATGGCCGTCCGATCAGCATGTCCGGCTCTGTCCGGGTCATCTCAGGTATCACTTTCTCAGCGTCTACTTCTTTTAAGCTCATTTGTGGCGTCCATGTGCTAGCGCTCAGTCAGAGGCGGGCCAGACACTATAAATCATACATCACGACTTGGAACCAGAGTGTCTTTACACGAGGCCAAATTCAACAGTATAAAAAGGAGCACTGAAAAGACAAACAGTGGCGCAGGAGTTATTATGTTTGGAACAGGTAAGAAATCTGCAATCAGGGCTCTGTGTTGATCCAGACGTCCACACAGACGCAGACAGTCCGGCTTCAAAGCCCTGGACTTAGCGTATACAGTGTATATGCAGACACATCACATGAGCTTTGCTGCGCTTGTGTTCTCAGCTGATCCTCCTTTAAGCTGATAATTGCTCATTTTAAAGTGAGAGTGATTAGCTTGAGCTCTGCTTGTTTATACAGCTGTCTTGTCAACCTCGTCCATATTCAATGACACAATCAGGACGTTGATGTGGGTTGGTGTTTTTCTGAGACCGAATGAAACAGGGCGTGGCTACTGTAAGTCCTGTAAAAGAATTTATTCGACAGAGATTTGGGTTTCATTCGTCAGTGCCGTGTGAATCCAGTGTCCATGTTGAATTCAAGTGCAGCTTTTCTTGTACAGCTTGGGGTCATTATTCGCACTGATTTCAACATTTGATTGCTTTGAATTGGAACGTTCACTCATTTCATTGTCAGTGGTGTCTAGCTATAAACTCATTATATCATGCCACTGGATAAAATAGGAGGGTTGTGTCAGGGAAAGGCATCTGGTGTAAAACCCCTGCCGAGTTGTTGTGCGGATCAGATGATTCGTCGCCGTGGCGACGCCTCAACCAACAACATACCATGCCAATAATGGGCTTTCAGTTATTGTCGTTTTTTTCTGAGGCAAAGTAATAAAACAAAATGCATCTTAAATAGAAGAAAAGCCCAGGACAAGTTTAAATTAATTGGGGTTTTCTGAAATCAAAATACTGTACATTCACCCACTGCGGTCATTAAGTCCGTGTTGCTAAGAGTGTCTTGAAAATGTCAGCACTAGTGATGGGAAGTTTGAATCATTTTAGTGACTCGGTTCTTTGAATCTCGTTCATCAAAATGAACGAATCTTTTTTAGAGTCTTTAGTTCATTTCGTTCTTTAGACCAGAAATAAAATAACATCCACAAATGTTGGCTATAGTTCCAGTAATGAAAATATTACAATGCAGCTGAGGACATATTATGAACAGAATGAGCAGCTCACCATCATATCTTCTTGTCCGAGTCGTTCGTTCTTTTGAATCTTTTGCACTTCTTAACGTCTATGGGAGTCACGTGACAAAAGGACGAACGACTCGGACATGGAAGGCTCATTCATTTCTGTTTCCTGTACATAACCTACGGAGGTTTCGCGATGATCCGCGCATACGCGCAGAGTAGAAAACGAACGAATCACTCTCCGAGACTACTCGTTCTTCTGAGTCACGTTAAAGATCCGTTCAAAAAGAACGAATCGTTCATGAACGACCCATCACTAGGCAACACTCTTGTCAACACGATCCGCACTGGCCCAAGCCCAAGACCTCTGAACTTCCTGAAAGTGATGATGAACTGGTAGCTCCTCTGTGCAACATTAAAAAAAAATGTTTGTTTGACATCAATCAATGGATGAACCAACACAAAGTACAATGGAAAAATTCAAGGAGCTTACTGGAGTTCACTTGTTTTAAGAAAGAGTACGGTAGAGTTAAACAAGTCACTGATGTCTTTTAGAGGCATTTCTAAACTGATCGGTTCTAACAATTATACCAAATTCGAGCGACTTTGCCAAGAACAGAACATCAGAAACAATCCAGGAACCAGGAAGGCACAGGCTAGCCCTGAGTTTTACATCACCGAGGACTGAAGCGCGCCCTGGTCCAAAATCAACTGTCAATCTTGGCTAAATTTCGCAGCGGCGGATTTTCACCAGCGCTATACAGTATTCAGAACAATAAAGATGATGCATTCAACCCGAAGAACACGGTACCTGTACCAGGATGTGTTAATCATGGTGGTGGTGGCATCATGCCTTGGGGTTGTTTTGCTTCCAGTGGAAGTGGTGCATGGAAGTGGAGGGAATAATGAAGAATGAAGAGAAGAACCTCAGATCTCTTCAATAGAACCTTCAACCATCAGCTTGATGGTTGAAATTTGGACAAAATTGGTTGTTCCAAGAAGGTGTTGACCCAAAACACACATCAAAAACATCTGGTTATGGAACGGATAAAGCAGACAAAAGTAACCAAACACTACCAATTTTGTGAAGAAGAGGAGTCAAATATTGAACCAGAATTCTGCCAGAAGCTTGTTTCTCTGAGAAATCATACTAAGCTTCATCAATAACCTTTAAAGGAATAAATTATAGATGCTGGAATGAATTTCATGCCATTGTTGAAGGACAGAAGATGACATGTTTTTTGTTGGATTTGTCTCAGGTGGGCGGAGTCTGCGTCTGATGCATGCCACAGCCGAGGATGCTGGGAGGTACAGCTGTGTTGCGTCCAACACTGCTGGAGAGGACACGAAGAACTTTGACCTGGATGTTTTGGGTAACAGTACACACCGCATGTTTAGTTCTATTACTTGAGAAGACACCAAGTTAAAAAATACATATATATATATTATTTTGGACAAAAAAATTCAGTTTCTTTCTCATTAGTTCCTCCAAGCATCGTGAATGAGGGTGGGATACAGGATGTGAGAGTAAAGGAGGGACAAAACATCACCCTGAGCTGCGAGGCCACCGGTATGTCATACTCACACACCACTCTACAAATACACAGACACCATTTCTAACACACATATTCGCAGTATTTAGAAATACTGAAGATCTGATATTTAGTAACTTTGGTACTTTGGGGCTGCGTAGGGAACCCAGTGCCCGAGATCACCTGGTTAAAGGACGGTCAGCCGGCGTTGGGCGAGGAGCGGCTGGAAGTGATGTCACACGGACGCTTCCTTCATATAAACGGCGCGCAAGTGCTCGACACGGGCAGGTACAGCTGTCTGGCCTCCAACAGTGCCGGAGACAGGAGCGCACACTACAACCTCAACGTCCTGGGTATGTCTGTGTGAGGAGTTCTGTTCATGTTTTTGTCTGAAGACACGTGTGTTTTCATACATTTACATGTTAAATACAGTTCAGTCGTGTTTAGAACTATAGCTACGATTGGCGTTCAAGTCAAAACCGGGACTTTTGTTTTGTGCACAATAACAGAACGCAGTTACAAGAGTAAAAACTCCACTTATTTCTCTATATAATCTCCTGCTACACTAATGCAATTATCCCAGTGTTTCACCAGTGCTTGGATATAATCAAGGCAGAAACCTCCCATAGTAAGCCGGAGCCATGATCAGACCTCCTGCTGAAACGCTGGCCTCCCGGGAACTCCGTTAATGGCCCTAACTTGAGTGTAAATGACTTGAGATGAGGTCAGGACTGTACGGGGAATGTAATGGGCAATAATTCCCAGGTGCCCCAGCTTCTGTTTAAGTAATTTCTTGACTCAACAGGTGTGGCAGTAATCGGGCCTGTTTGTGGCAAGTGAAATTGAACTCAGCTTTCCACAGTTCATTCATGATTGAGCAAGGGGGCAATTACTTTTTCACATAGGGACAGGTAGGTTTGGACAGCCTTTTCCCTTTATAAGTGAAATCATCATTTAAACCCTACATTTTGTATTTACTCAGGTTGTCTTGATCCCAATCATTGCCTAATCTGAAACGCTGGCCTCCCAGGAACTCCGTTAATGGTCCTAACATGTGTAAATGACTTGAGATGAGGTCAGGACTGTACGGGCCTGTATGTAATGGCCAATAACTCCCAGGTGCTACATACAGATGCATCTCTTTTGAAAATTGGCGACAGGTTATCCACCAGATCAGACGTTCCACTGGCTTAATGTTCGCAGGAACGACTGCAATGGGCCCCAAATCATCATTCACGTCTTCTTTGAGACGTTGCCACCATTCAAATTTAGAAGACCATCATTAGTCATTTAATTTAATCCTGGTTTGACTTGAATGCCCTTCATACCGTATACTGTACATTGTATGTCCAGATTTGAATACATGAAGGCTTTTCCAGGCCGCTTCAACATGTAATTGTGTGTCCCACAGTCACTCCCATTATCGCCGGCTCTGGGCCTGAGGGATCGTCTGAGGAGGTGACTGTGACTCTGAACAGCCCCACATCTCTGGTGTGTGAGGCTCAGTCGTACCCCCCGGCCATCATCACCTGGCTCAAAGACGGCACACCTTTCGAGTCCAGTCGCAACGTCCGTGTACTGCCAGGTACCAAATCCCGGCAACACTCCACTTCTGTACTCACTCAAATCTTTTTTTCGCAAAGAATTAATGGTGCATTTAACTTTTTTTTTTTTTTTGTAGGTGGGCGCACGCTTCAGATCCTGAATGCGCAAGAAGAGGACGCTGGGAGATACACGTGTGTGGCCACCAACGAGGCGGGGGAAACCCTGAAGAACTACGAGGTCAAGGTTTACAGTGAGTATGGAAAGTTGAGGTTCTATACAGGTATGTTTTGAGCAGGGTCCCCCGGTGTGATTTAAACAGAGTGTGTCTTTTCTTCTTGCAGTTCCTCCGGTTATCAGTAAGGACAGCATACAAGGAGAAGGCTTCGCTCCAAAAGAGATCAAAATTAAAGTCAACAACACGCTGACACTCGAGTGTGAAGCGCAGGCAATCCCAATCCCTACGCTACACTGGTACAAGGACGGCCAGGTCGAACACACAAACACACACACTCTCACTCTCACTCATGACAAAACGAAACTGAGTGCTGTTTAGCAATCAGATGTTGTTGTTTTTTTCTGTTGCTCTTTAGATCCTTAAGACAGATGGACGCGTTACAGTAACACCTAACGGTCGGATAGTCCAGATAAAGCAGGCTCAAGTGTCTGATACGGGACGGTACACCTGCGTCGCCAGCAACATCGCGGGAGAGGATGAAAAGGACTTTGATGTAAATATACAAGGTGAACTGGGCGCTAAACACTTGAGTTTTTTTTTTTTTTTTCACTTGTAACACCTTGGTGTATTAAGTTTCCAATTAACTCAATGCATTATAATAGGAGTTATAATAGGAGTATGGCTCCCTCTAGTGGCTGGATATTTTTTCTTGTCGTTGACGTTAACGCGGGGGCTCCTGCTAACATGAGCAAACAACTACAGTACGCTGTTGGTAAAAATCCAAATATGTATATACAGTGTCATGAATCTCCACAGATTTATTATTTTTTGCATATTTGTCATAATAAAATGATTGACATCATTAAACAATTTTTTTTTTACTATTATACCTGAGTGAATACAAAATGCAGTTTTTAAATGATGATTTCATTTACGTATCAAGGGAAACCTACCATCCAAAACCTACCTGGCCCTATGTGAAAAAGTAATTGTCCCCCCACACACTTGATTACTGCCAGACCTGTTGAATCAAGAACTACTTAAATATAACCTGTCAGAAAAGTCACTCATGCTAAAAGATCGATTTTAAATGCCTGATTGCAGTTCTTGTCGCCACGTGGCGCTGCCAGTTTTTAGGTTTAGGGGGGGAATATGTTTTGTGTGATCAATGTGTAAAAAAAAAAAAAAAAAAAAAACCAGGAAGGGGGCAATTACTTTTTCACTCTCGTGTTTGTTGAGGATCTGTTTGTGAATTCATGAGTCGTATATGACGATGCGTTTCGTTTCTCATCAGTTCCTCCGAGTTTCCAGAGAAATGGCGTGTCTGGCTCCGGTATCGCCTCCGCTGGTGAGGTGAAGGATGTCATCCTGAATAATCCCATCTCTCTGTACTGTGAGTCCAACGCCGTCCCGCCTCCCACTCTCACCTGGTACAAAGACGGACAGCCGCTCAGCTCCAGCAGCAGAGTGCTCATCTTACCCGGTGAGTCCACTGCAGTACACTCTCTCTCATGTGCGTGCGTATATTTAGTGTAAGTGCTGGCGTGTGTAATTTCCGTGTTTCATGTTTAGGCGGAAGAGTGCTGCAGATCCCCCGAGCGCAGACCAAGGACTCAGGACGATACACCTGCGTGGCTGTTAACGAGGCTGGAGAAGACTCAGTCCAGTATGATGTTAGAGTCCTGTGTACGTATGGAAGTTCAGGATGTGGAATCTCTGGTTATTTGCAGGATGTTAACATTAATTAGATTACAACATGCGTGTGTGTTTGCACAGTGCCTCCGTCTATCCGCGGAGCTGACAGAGACGTCCCTGATGACGTGACGGTGCTGGTGAACAAGTCCACGC
Source organism: Clarias magur (assembly GCA_013621035.1). Classification (NCBI taxonomy): domain Eukaryota; kingdom Metazoa; phylum Chordata; class Actinopteri; order Siluriformes; family Clariidae; genus Clarias; species Clarias magur. Next base: position 162,391 of record QNUK01000489.1, read on the forward strand.
TGCTGGAGTGCCACGTGGATGGAAGCCCTACTCCCAAAATCAGATGGCTTAAAGACGGCCTGCTTTTAAACCCAGACAGAACACACACTCTGCTGTCCAGCGGCAGGACGCTGCAGGTGAGACGCACGCAGAGAAAAAACAAGACGTTTCAGTTATCTGTCATAAATTTAAATGGAGTTTGTAAAACTCAACACAAGGCTCTGGGTGTTTATGCATTGTATTTCTATATATATATATATATATAAGGAGCAAAAAACTTTAAGCCTCTTCATCTCTCAAGGAGTTCAACCAAACTTTGCAGCCATCACGCTGACTTCAAAATAATTCTATTTAAAACTATTTATAATAGAGATGAACCGGTCAGTCGCCAGTGAGCAGAATTGTCTGGTTTTCGGTTTGATTGGCCGCGACCGGTGAGATTAGAGGCTGTAAAACGTCGCTGTTTCTTAATAATCCTACAGGTGGCGCACTCTGAGCTATTTACACATTTACATCACGCGTGGTACAGTATGAGTGAATTATTCGCAAAGTTTGTTTAGAAATAATAATTATGGCGGAGAACAGAGATACACACTGCTCAGTTTAATGTTCAATGAAGTTTGTAGTGTTTAAATGATGCGCTTGGTTTTTAATTAATCATTCAACGTTTTAAAAAAAATTTTTTTTAAACAAAATCATAATCGGGATATTTATAAAATCGTTATACTTATAGAATCTGCACCGAGATATAATAATAATAATAATAATAATAATAATAATAATAATAATAATAATATCCTATTGGAAGATGACCTGGGGTTCCCATCCGGAATTTTTAATTACACATAAATAAATAATCTGCCGATTTTAAGCTTAGTTATAAAATGAACAATTCCTCACTCACTCATCATCTATTCAGGGTCACGGGGGAACTGGAGCCCATCCCAGGAGACTTAGGGCACAAGGCAGGGCAATGCAAAATGATATTAAAGAAATGATTTGTTATAGTTGACCTCTCATGGTTGATCTGCAGTACGTAGTTCTTGTTTTTATTCTTTTAAGTTATACATCCAGTATAATACAGAAAATGTTTGTCCTGATGTTTATGCAACATAAGTGCAAGTTTCTAGTTTGATCGAAGTTTCTAACTTTTGGAGAGATGATTTTGCATGTGCCCCAAAGATGGCCATTTTTCGGTGTTATACTGTCTGCTTCACACAATAATTTAAAATGCATATTATTTATATTTCTTCCTACTAAATTTGGTCTTAATGCTAAAATTGGTGTAAGCTTCAAGAAGCATATGACCTGTAAAAATTGTTGCTTAAATTGTTTGTTTGTTTTTTTTTCTTTTGGTAAGAGTTTAAGAAGCAAAAAATCTGTAGTGTCCGTAACCAGGTTGCAATATCTGAACAATTTAGCATTTTGGAATAATACACTTTTTTTTTCAGCTTTATGTCTTTAAGCATTAAGTATTATGAAAAATTAAATGATGCGCTCTGAAAATTCGCTTTTTTACCCAGTTGGGACAGTTTTTAGCACTGATACCATGTTCTGACCGACTGTATTATAGTGTTATTAAGAATGAAGATTATTTGTGTGTATGTGTGTGTGTGTGTGTGTGTTTCAGATCTTGAATGCGCAGGTGACCGACACAGGCCGCTATGTGTGTGTGGCCGAGAACGTGGCCGGAAGTGCTGAGAAATACTTCAGTCTCAACGTGCATGGTAAAGTTTTTTACCGTATTTCACTGTAAAATGTGCAAGAACGCATTAAAAGCATATCATTTACATTATATACTTACTTTGCCGCCGTTGCAGTTTTACTTAATGTAAATGTAAGCTTTGTGATTAAAAAAAAAAAAAAATATATAGTGTGATGTATTGCTGTGTGCTCCAGTTCCTCCCTCCATAGTGGGTGTAAGTGAGGACAATGCCACGGTGGTAATGAACAATTTTGTCTCTCTGAGCTGCGAGGCCACCGGTTTCCCTCCTCCTACTCTCAGCTGGCTGAAAGACAGGAAACCCGTCCAGGCCAGCAGCAATGCTCTGATCATGCCAGGTATAAACATTTAAATGGACTCTGAAACACACATTGATACACACAGTATGTATTCATTATTCATGGTCATTTCCTGGTTTGTTGTTGTTTTTTTCAGGTGGCCGTACGTTACAGATCCTGAAAGCTAAAATGTCTGATGGTGGCAGGTACACTTGTGTGGCAATCAACCCTGCAGGAGAGACACACAAGATCATCTACCTCACAGTTTTTGGTCAGTGTGCACACATGGGCGGATGCAAGACAATGTTTAAATATTACTAAAGGTGATTTATTTATTTATTTATTCTTCGCTTATGAAGTTCCTCCCAGCATCAGAGACAGCACTGGAGACTCTCCTGTCACGATCAGTGTGCGTGTGGGGAACGCGGTCACGCTGGAGTGTCAGTCCAACGCCATCCCCCCTCCCACGATCACCTGGTACAAGAACGGACGTCCCGTCACCGAGTCCTCCAGCCTCCGCATCCTTGCTGATGGACAGGCTCTGGAAATTAAAGGAACAGAGGTGTGTGTACAGTAGGTCCGACGTTTAGCGTCAGGGCGAAACAAAGCACGAGCACGTAAGATACTGTATTTCTGCTTGAATTTGTACTCTGTGTTTCAGGTGTCCGATACCGGCCTGTACGTCTGCAAGGCTAGCAACGTAGCGGGTCAAGTGGACAAGAACTTCCATCTTAACATCTATGGTTGGAAAAGATTTTTGTTTTCTAATACAGTACTGTGCAAAGGTCTTGAGCCGCAAAAAAAATTCAGGTTGAATGAAATGTTGTTGGTTTTTTCGGCTGCTTCCGTGGAGATTCCGTCTGATCCGCAGTCACAAGCACACAGGTTTTACGCCAGATGCTCTTCCTGATGCAATTGTCCCATTTCGTCCAGGCTTGGCACCGGCACTGCATCCAGGGGCTGAGATTTGGGCATTGGGTGGGAATTTGAGCCACTGAGCCACCATTGCCCTGAATTCAATTTAATTCAATTAAGGGGAACAAATGTTTTACTGCGAGAGGCTGCAAAGTGCCAACATTTCAACATTTCCCCTCTCGTCTGTTCCAAGCACTCAGCATTCAGCATCACCAGTATACTGAGCTGACCTGCTTGACCTCATCTGTCATCATCTGCACCTGTTTCTCACTGGTTCATGCCTTAAGCCAGATAATTATTTTATGTTTCATAGGTCCTCAAGGTCATTGTGTGGGTTAATAGACAAAAAAACATTCCGGTCAGGAACAGGGACTGGACTGAACATTAGAGACAAAACAGTCTTTTAGGAGAACTATCCATCAAGACTACACTAAAAGTCCAGGAAAGCATGCCTTATTGGAAGCAAAATATGAAGAAATGGGGCGGGTCCAGGACTTTTGAACAGAACTGTACCCTTGTAAATGTTTTGCTCAATGTCATCATTTTTAAAAAGGCTTTTACGCTATTTATGTGATTTATGTGATCAGTGCCTCCAAGTATCGACGGCCCAGCAGAGGAACATGTTTTGGAGACCATCAGTAATCCAGTGACCTTTGCCTGTGACGCCTCGGGCATCCCATATCCCAGCCTCACCTGGCTGAAGAATGGCAGAGTAATTGGTAAGACTGTCTCAAGAGACTTTTCTATTGATGTTACAGTTTTTATAAAGGTCAGACCCCAGTAATGGAAGTGGCCAACTGAGCCAATAATAATAATAATAATAATAATAATAATGATCTTGTCTCAACTCTTATTTTTTTTTAGAGAATTCTGAATCCCTGGAGATGCACATCCTGTCAGGAGGTGGTAAGCTTCAGATTGCTCGCTCACAGCTATCCGATAGTGGCACCTACACCTGCCTGGCCTCGAACGCTGAAGGCAAAGCACAAAAGAGCTATCATCTCACTATACAGGGTAAATATACAGTATAGCTCAGTATACTGCACATGCCCATTACAGCACGCTTCAACTTTAGAATTCAGTTCTCTAGATCAGTTTGTCTATTTATTTATTTATTTATTTATTTATTTATTGCCTTAGTGCCACCCAGCATCACAGGATCCGAGATGCCCAGCGAGATGAGCGTTCTACTGAATGATAGCGTTCAGCTGGTGTGCCATGCAAAAGGCTCTCCCCCGCCTACAATTCAGTGGCTAATGGATGGGAAAGCACTGAACGTGACTGGCCTCAAGAATATCAGGTGTGTGTGTGTGTGTGTGTGTGTGTGTGCTTTAGTGTTTATAGAAGCCTTGAACACCATGTTTTGTGTGTTGTATCTGTCCTCTAAAGCATCGTACATTTATGGCAATATGGCTGATCGATATTGTTTGTGTTGGTTGTGTGTGCGCAGAATCAGCCCTGATGGCAGTACACTCACACTAACAGCCGCCCAGACAACAGACAGCGGCAAGTACACCTGCGTGGCCAGTAACCAGGCCGGTGAGGAGGACAGGATCTTTAACCTAAACGTGTATGGTAAGTCTCGCTTTCTGTTTACAATAAATGAAAGAAAATAAAACGAAGCATATAAATAAAAGTCTGAGTATCAGCAATACAGTGTAGTTACTTTCGAGTGAGACGTTGTTATTTCCTGTCCTCAGTCCCTCCAGTGATCCAGAGTAATGGGGACACAGCTGAGGTGATAACGGTGGTTGTGGACAGCTCAGTAAGCATCGAGTGTGTTGCCAGCGGTTCTCCTGCGCCTCAGCTCAACTGGCTAAAAAATGGCCTGCCCCTGGCCGTGTCCTCACACGTACGGCCGATATCTGCCGGACAAGTCCTCCGGTAAACCTGATTTCACGTAGTGCTAAAACATTAGCAGTGCTAGCAGCGTTGTGTGAGTGTAACCGTGCGTTTTTGTATATTTGGCGCTTTGCTAGCATCGCTCGGGTTCAGGTGTCAGATGGAGGCACTTACACTTGTGTGGCGTCCAACCGAGCAGGAGTGGACAACAGACACTACAACCTGCAGGTGTACGGTGAGAGCATGAAACAGGCTAAGATTTAACATGTTTTAATTAGAGCAAGTCAGGTTTGTGTCCTAAGTATCCCTAACACGCTCTGTTGTTGTTGAATGTCCAGTCCCTCCCAGTCTGGATGGAGCAGGAAGTATCGATGATGTGACATTAGTGAGAGGGAGCATGCTCGCCCTGGTGTGTGTCTCCGACGGGACCCCGGTCCCGTCCATGGCCTGGATGAAAGAGGGAACTGTGCTGCCCATGGACACCCACATTGCGCTGCTGAACCACAACAGCACTTTGCAGATCTCGCACATCCAGGTCGACCATACGGGACGCTACACCTGCGTCGCACGGAACCCGGCCGGAGAAGCCCGGCGCCACTTCGACCTCAAAGTGCTGGGTGAGGAAGCGAAAGCAAGCAATATTAATAATAATGTTTTTTTGTTTTTTTTCAATTCAATTCAATTTAATTCTATAGTGCTTTTAACAATGGCCATTGTCTCAAAGCAGCTTCACAGAAATGATAAGAAAATTACAAGGACATCTTTCTAGTGAATGAAAGTTATGGATTAGCTGAGCCTGAATGCTAGCTTGTGTGTGCATGATTAGAACTCCATCTGAATCGCACAAACGATTGGCACAGGTTTTATACCGGATGCCCTTCCTGACGCAACCCTTCCATTTTATCCGTGCTTATGTCCGGCACTGCATCTAGTGGCTGGGGTTTGGGAATTGGGTTGGAATTTAACTCTGGCTTTCCACATGGCAGGCGAGGAACCTACCACTACCACTGAGCCACCCATGCCCAATTAGAGCTCAAGAGAATGCGAAAAAGAAAACAATAGCGCACCAATACCTTACAAGGCATTACATCTTTTGTTTGCTCATTATTTTCAGACCCCCCACGCATAAATGGTTCAGGATTGCCCTCCGAGGTATCGGTTGTGGTGAACCACGCCCTAGAGCTTGTTTGCGAGGCGGAGGGAATCCCTCCACCCACGCTCACCTGGGTAAAAGATGGTCGGCCGCTACCTCAGATGGACAGTTTGAGCATTCTCCGTGGAGGAGAGGTGCTCCGAATCGCCTCTGCACAGGTTAACCACTCAGTCATGTTTTTTTTTTTTGTTTGTTTTTTCAAAAAATAATGCAAAAAGTAGGTCACAATCAAATTCTTCAAATGTTTCATAATAATACTCCTGTGTGATGAACCTGTCTATCGGATACTCCCTGTTGCCTCAACCATGTGCAGGTCGAGGACACTGGACGTTACAGCTGTTTGGCAACCAGCCCTGCAGGAGACGATGATAAAGAGTTCCTGGTTAGAGTCCATGGTAAGCTCATTATCATGATACTGGGCACATCTGGGATTTATCAAGGCATTCCTTTAAGTAGAGTATTTGTCTCCATAGTTCCACCCAACATTGCTGGTGAGAGTGGTGTCCAGGATATCTCGGTGCTTCAGAACAGACAGGTAACCTTGGAGTGTCGCTCAGATGCTGTACCACCCCCTACTCTGTCCTGGCTCAAAGATGGAGCTCTATTGAAGGTAGACACCCTATGGTTATATTACGCTTATGGTTTTAGTATACTTAGTAATGTCAAAATTAATATACAGTAGCCTTGACTACTATGCAATCGTCTTTTCAGGCATCTCCACGGGTACGTGTGCTATCCAGCGGCCGCTACTTGCAGATCAATAACGCAGAACTAGGAGACACTGGGCGCTACACCTGCCTGGCTAGCAATGTCGCCGGGGAGACAAGACGACATTTTAACCTCAGTGTAAATGGTGAGCAGTAATCGTAATGTGTGTTAGTGATGGGTCGTTCATGAACGATTCGTTCTTTTGGAACGAGTCTTTAACGTGACTCAGCAGAACGAGTAGTCTTGGAGAGTGATTCGTTCATCTTCTACTGGGCGTGCATGCGCAAATCATCGCAAAACCTCTGTAGGTTAAGTACAGGAAACAGAATTGAACGGTTCTCAACGAATCTTCCAAGTCCGAGTCGTTCGTTCTTTTGTCACGTGACTCTCATAGACGCTATGCAGTGCAATAGATTCAAAAGAACGAACGACTCGGACTAGAAGATATGATGGTGAGCTGCTCATTCTGTTTATAATATGTCCTTAACTGCATTGTAATATTTTCATTACTGGAACTGTAGCCAAACTTTGTGTATGTAGACGTGTTGGGGGTCTGTTTATTGAAAACGTAACATTTTATTTCATTTCTGGTCAAAAGAACGAAATGAAATAAATGACTCAAAAAAAGATTCGTTCATTTTGATGAACGAGATTCAAAGAACCGAGTCACTAAAATGATTCAAACTTCCCATCACTAATGTGAGTTAAACAAGACACACAAGGTTGATTGTAATAAAATATTTCATTTGGTAACCACTAATTTACCTTATTTTAGAAAGTTTCACATTTTAAGCAAATCGCGACACATAGCCAAAAGTCAATGCCTCATGAGAAGCTAACCGCACTACTTCTTTATGTCATATGATCACCATGGCAGAACTCTATCCGCTGCAACACAGGGGCAGCTGTGAGTGAACTAAATGGGTTAAGTGGATTTTTGGAGAACGTTGAAGCCAAAAAGGATGTCTACAACATTCTGTACTGTGGGAGATGGAGTTATAGCATTTTGAAAAATCATACATAATTCACACTTATAACCAAAACAACATTGTTGTAGTATTTCACCATTTGTGCTTTTAACACTCCAAAAAACAAACAAAATATGCATCTGTATTAGTTTGCAACACTTCTTGTGTCAGGTATTCTTGAAAAACTCTTTTCACATGCACAAATGGAGTTATCTCATTTTGCTGTCAAACTGTCCATACATTCTTGAATTTGTTACAACCCAGTTATCAATATTTTCAATAGAGAGAGAGAGAGAGAGAGAGATTTTTTAAAAAGTTTTTCTATTTTAATTCAGTAAATGATTATGGTTATAATACATTTCTATAAGGTACTTTGTTTGAATATCTTTGTCACATGTTTGTTTGTATTTCTCTGTAGTTGCACCCACAATAAAGGAAGGTCCTCAGGCTGTTTCTGTTCACATCAACACGCCAGTTGTTTTGGAGTGTGTTGTTAGCGGAGTTCCTGCTCCACGTGTCACTTGGAGGAAACATGGCTCCGTTCTTGCTGGAAGCAACCCCAGGTTTGTGGATGTAGATCCATTCCATACTGTATCATTATGGGTTCATTTGAGCCATACAGTCCAGCTGGATTAAAGCCGAGCTCTCTTTCCTCTCTTTCCTGGACAGGTATACGTTCGCTGAGGACGGCTCCCTCAGTATACTCTCCGCCCAGTTGTCTGACACGGGCCATTATTTGTGCATGGCCACTAACCCGGCAGGCGCCCAGCGCAGGAGAGTCGATCTGCAAGTGTATGGTAAGTTCATTTCCACTTATGCTGTAAACAATACTGAAAAAATAACATTCATGATATGAAATTGTTCTCTGTGTAGTGAAGTTTTGGTCAGGATCGTTGTCAAAATTCTTTCAGCGATCCTGTAGGAAGTGAATAAAAGCTGACTCTTTATGGGTTTTGGCACAGCGATATGAAAATCATTTCCTTCTGTCTCTCTCTGAGTTTCAAAAGGCACAGCTAAGGCATTCGGTTTGTTCACTCTGCTATAAATGTCATGAATGTATGCAGAGAAGCAAAATTGATCAGATCTGTAGAAATCATTTATAATTCCTGGTATTTTATCTTTCTACTCCTCAGTGCCCCCCTCAATAGCTGAGGGTCCAACTAATGTCACCGTGACGGTAAACATTCAGACCACCCTGTCCTGTGAGGCCACAGGCATTCCCAAACCCACTGTCACATGGACCAGAGATGCCCGTCATCTCAACACAGACCAGAACCAGAATATGTACAGGTTCAGCCAGGTTTTCTTCCTCTTTTATTGCCTCTTTTACCGAGTCCTCAGGGATGGACTTGATTTGATATGTGATTATAGTTTATAGCGCTGAAAAGATTGGCTCAAATGTGCAGTCTGTTTCTGATTATAGGCAGCTGTCGTCAGGATCTCTGGTAATAATCGCACCAACAGTACATGACGCAGCACTGTACGAGTGTGTGGTGTCCAACGAAGCAGGCCGGGACAGCCGAGCCATCCAGCTCACAGTACATGGTGAGCTCCCGTGGCCTTTTGACTGAGCTTGATGATGAACGTGACATTACTGTATATGACGTCACATTTTATTGATGAGAAACATTTGAACTTCATGAATGGGTGTGCCATTTAGAGGAAAGTAATTAACTGCGAAATAATTGAACTTTCACCTTTTCAACAATCACAAACATCACATAGACAGTATATGCTATATGGTAATACTGTCATATTAATAACATGTTAGAACAGGTCTGTTATTGAAAACAAAGTTCGTGTACAAGTAAACGAGTGTGTTCTCTTCTGCAGTGCCACCCTCCATTGCCGATGAGGCTACAGAGGTGCTGGTAAACAGATTGTCCCCGGTGGTGATCGGTTGTACTGCATCTGGATTCCCGGCTCCTGTCCTTCACTGGAACAAAGACGGGATGCGTCTGGCCAAAGAAGGAGAGGGCTACAAGATACTGCCTTCTGGTGAGTCTTTCCTATTTACCTATGTATGCTTATGTACTGTATGCTAATAAAAAGGGAAGAGATGTTTTCAACTTTTTTTCGGAGGGGTTTGCGGGGATTTTTCCCTAATTTTTATTCCAAATTTAGTCGTGTCCAATTCCTCCCCGTCACTAGGGGGCTGCCACATTAAGGTTACTACTACCACTCCCTTAGTCGGCTGTTTTCTCCGAACCATGTGACGCCAGCCAACCGATCACACGCTGTTGTGTGTCTGGCGGCTTAGCGGCTGTGTCAGCTCACAGATGCCCTTGATTGGTTGGTTGTAGAGCCATGATTAATGTGGGAGCACTAAGTACCTCTCATCCCGCCCCTCTGAGAGAGCTCGGCCAATCAGCTCTCTCTAGACCTCCGGCTGCGAGAGGTTACAGCATCACCCGGGAATCGAACTTGCGATCTCCGAATGATAGAGCGAGCACTTTACCACTGCGCCACTCGGAGGCCCCTTCTGCTTTTAAAGAAATGAAAAAATGAACAAATTAGGGATTGTTATTTTTACCATCAGTTGTGAAGTAAACAATTTTAGGTTAAAAAAGAATGTTCTAAAAAACTTTTTTTTCGTACACTCGCAGGAGCTCTTGAGATAGCTGCTGCAGAATTGACTCACACTGGTCGTTACTCGTGTGTGGCAAAGAACGCTGCAGGATCGGCTCATCGCTACGTACAGGTCATCGTGCAAGGTAATCAGTAATCAGCTGCAGTAAAATATTTGAATGGTGCAAACATATGTGAATCACGATCCTGGTCTCAGGAGGTTGCAGTCGTTCCTGTGAACATTCAGCGAGCGGAACGCCTGATCCTTAAAAATCGAATGATAACTGGTCACCACCTTTACAAACGACGCATCTGTCTGTGGGACCTGTACACACACTCATTCATGAAAACCACTTGCAAAATTACAGGAACTCAGCTGGAAGTTATCACCACATCCCCCTTAAAGTACTGACCTTGTTAGGGCCATTGGGAGAGTTTCTGGGAGGCCAGTATTTCAGATGTGAAGCATGCAGTCTGATCATGGCTCTAGTATTCTGAGAAAACTGTCTATCTTGATGGTGTCCACGCACTAGTGGAACACTGGGATAAGTGTAGCAGGGGATTATATAGAGAAATAAAGGGGGTTTTTATCTCTCAGAATCCGGCTTTGACATGGCTGTTTTTATTGATTATGTCCATAATGATCTACTAATTGAACCTAATGTGTTGTCATATATTGCTGCCTACTAGAGCCACCAGTGATCCAAGCTCACCCATCAACACTGGATGTGATCCTGAACAACCATGTGACCCTGCCATGTCGTGCCACTGGCACCCCACTCCCCACCATTACCTGGCAAAAAGAAGGCATCAATATCGTCACCACCGGTTAGAGCTGATCCTATTTATATACAGTATACGGCCAGACAATTAAACCTGACCTGCTGATTAATAACCAGATATCATTATCGTTATTTATTTATTAATTAATTAAAATATTAATTAAATATTAAAATTATTTAAAACAATTTCCTTATTCCACCATTAGGAAGTGATTTTAGTGTTCTGCCCAACGGCGGTCTGCAGATCTCACAGGCCAAAGTGGAAGACACTGGTACCTACATGTGTGTGGCGCAGAATCCAGCAGGCACCGCAGTGGGCAAGACCAAACTCAGGGTGCAAGGTAGGATGAGCGGACTAATAACCACTATATCCATAGCATTGTATTTATTCCCGAAGCATCACTCTTACAATATCATCATACTCCTTTTATTATACCATAGTGCCTCCAGCAATCAGTTCAAAGATCAAGTCCTACACTGTGCCTGTGGACGGATCGGTAACTCTGCAGTGCGAGACCGAAGGATACCCGACCCCGTCTGTTAGCTGGTACAAAGACGGGAAGCCACTGTCCGAGTCTGTACATTTGCGTGTCCTCAGCTCTGGGTCTCTGCATATCGTTATCGCCCAACAAGGAGACACAGGCATATACACCTGCACCGCAGCCAACGTCGCTGGAAGCCTCAGCCTTGAGATGAGCGTCACTGTCCTGAGTGAGTCGTACAAAAGAGTTGCGTTTACAAACCCTTAAGTGAGAGACAAGAGACTGGATTGTTGCATAAATGCACATGGCTAGCTGGACAAGTCAGAGGAAAGATAGCTAAGAAATGCAGTTCGGTTTTTTAAATGAACAAATTAAATCAAATATGAAGTCGAATAACTGGTTCAACTTTTCCTCCCAGTCCCTCCCACCATCCGCAGAAGTGAACCGGAGCTGTCGGTGGTAGAAAACACTCGCGCGGTGTTGTCCTGTGCGGCTGAAGGAGTGCCTCACCCCACCTTGAGCTGGGAGAAAGCAGGCATCACCTTCGCTGATAAAACTGGAGCTTACACCATCCTGTCTTCTGGGGACTTGGTTCTGCAAAATGCTCAGGTCAGAGAATCACAGAGACACTGTGCAATCAACACATTAAAATGAACATGGAATTGACATGTTGTTCTTTTGGTGCACAGCCCGAGGATGCTGGGAGTTACACCTGTGTGGCTACCAATAGTGTCGGGCAGGACAGTCAGACGTTCGATCTGTCCGTGCACACACACCCAGAGTTCACGGAGACCCTGGGAGATGTGGCTCTCAACAAGGGAGAGCGCCTGGTACTGTCCTGTGGAGCCACTGGCATTCCTCCACCCAAAATCACTTGGGCTTTCAACAATAATATAATTCCTGGTGAGTTTCTAATTACTCACTTTCTGTACCGCTTTAAACTGTATTCAGGGTCACGGGGGGCCTGGAGCCTAACCCAGGAGACTTAGGGCACAAGGCGGGGTACACCCTGGACAGGGTGCCAATCCATCGCAGGGCACACACCCACATATACACACACACACACACAAAGGGCATTTTGGGAATTAGTCTAATCTACAGGTCTTAGGACTGTGGGAGGAAACCGGAGTACTCGGAGGAAACCCACCAAACATGGGGAGAACATGCAAACTCCATGCACACAGAGTCGGGAATCGAGCCTGGCCAGGAATCGAACCTGGCCAGGAATCGAACCTGGACCCTGGAGGTACCACCGTGCTGAGCAGTTTCTAATTAGTGTATATTAAATCTGTGCGACTAAATCTATTATGATATAATGTCTTGTTTCTTGTTCCAGCTCATTACAACCATGTGAACGGCCAGAGTGAGCTTGTGATCGAGCGCGCGAGTAAGGACGACGCAGGGACGTACTCCTGTGTTGCAGAGAACCGAGTGGGATCCATCAAATCTTTGGGTTTTGTCTACGTGAAAGGTATCAATACTGGGTCACTTCATGAACATATTGGACATGCTGTACATGTTCAAGAAAACACCAAACAGCTTAAAACAATGTAACTTTCTTAATATTAAAAACTTGTTGCTTTCTCCTGCATTTTTAATATCCTGTTTGGCTCTCAAGAACCTCCTGTAATAGATGGAGATGTGCATTCAAACCGTATCGAGCCTTTGGGTGGGAATGCCATCCTGAACTGCGAGGTACGGGGAGACCCTCTGCCGACCATCCAGTGGAGCAAGAAGGGCGTTAATGTCCGCATCAGCAACCGCATCCGGCAGCTAGACAACGGCTCTCTGGCAATCTACAGCACTGTGGTACTGTAACTCAACTCAGATTGCTTTTAATCCCTAATACATGATTTGTCAACATGTCTTGCAGGGACTCGTTAAAATTTCTTGCAGTAGTGTGTTACAGATACACTCTTCCTCTTTTCTTTTCTCAGAGTGAGGATGCAGGTAGCTATGTGTGTGTAGCTACGAATGATGCTGGAGTAGTGGAAAGGACAGTCACTCTCACCTTACAGAGTAAACACACACTCTCACACACACACGCACACACACACACACACACACACACACACACACATGGATTTCAGTGCTAAAATAGTGCACCACATGTTCCCTATTTGTAGTATTTGTTTATAGCACGGATCTGTTCATTCCACCATATTGTGAAAATAAACTTTCTGTTTTTGATCTTGATCAGGTTCTCCAGTCTTTACAGTGGAGCCTGTGGACACCGTAGCGGATTCAGGGTCCATCGTGGTGCTGAATTGCCAGGCACAGGGGGAGCCCACGCCCGTCATCGAGTGGGCCCGGCAAGGGCATCCGCTCCTGAGCAGCGACCGTATCAACACACTGTCCAACGGCTCCCTGCGGCTCAGCAGCGCTCAGAAAGAGGACACGGCCGAGTACGAGTGTGTGGCCCGCAACCTGTTGGGCTCGTCGCTAGTGCACGTGGCCCTCACAGTCCGTGGTAAGGTTGTGCATTAATTACAGACTATGTGTGTTACAAGTGAAATGATTTAATATAGAAGTCAAATTATATGTGCGTCTTACCCATGGCAGTTCATGGAGACTTCTCTGAATGGATGGAATGGGGTGCCTGCAGTGTGTCATGTGGGACCGGAGTACAAAAGAGGCTGAGACGGTGCAACAACCCTCAGCCTGCCAACGGCGGCAGGCACTGCTCGGGCTCCGAATTTGAGACTCGCAACTGCCAAGGAAAACCCTGCCCAGGTTAGGCAGTGTAGCTGTCTGATATACAGTTATCTAGGAACTTCTGTCTCAGCAAGGCTCATGAATTAAGTCGTATTTGATCCTTGTGATGAGCTATGTGTGACTAATACCATATTGTAGCTATACTGTGTAAAACAGAGGCTGATGATGGGCTTCTATATCATGAATAGTAATATGACTTAGTAATATGACCACAACATTAAAGTAAAAGATAAAACACTTCACGATGTCTGGTAGAATCACGTTCTTTTTAGTGTGACCCTGCTCCTTTAAAGAGCTAGGCAGTTTATATGGCATAAATGTTTACATAAAAAATAAAATTAGAGAGCAGATTCTGAGAAACATCACTAGATTCACATGAGCTAATTGTTTATTGTGTGTTTGTGTGCAGTGGATGGTCAGTGGTCAGAATGGACAGAATGGGAGGAGTGCTCTCGTACCTGTGGTCAAGGAAACAGGACGAGGGTGCGAACCTGTAGCAAGCCTCCAGCCCAACACGGAGGCAGGACATGCGAGGGTCGAGCCGTTGAGGTCATCATGTGTAGCATCAGACCCTGTCCTGGTAAGCAAAATTTATTGCGTCTTCTTTATCCTCACATAATAAAGCCTGTGGGTTTTAGGAGACTAGTAAGAAGTGCACTAGACAGAGCGAAAAATAATGATCTTGGTATACCCATATAACATCGTACATCTGTTGAGTTGCTGGCTTTGTATGTTTCATAGTGGCTGGGAACTGGGCTTCTTGGCTGCAGTGGAGCCCTTGCAGTGAAACATGTGGCAAAGGCATGCAGACCAGAATCAGGCTGTGCAACAACCCCCCTCCATCTTTCGGTGGACCGCCATGCAGTGGAGCAGACACACAAACTCAAGTGTGCACCGAGAGGAACTGCCCCGGTAAGAACAAAACTACAAAAGGGAATAAATGAGTCCCAACACATCCAGAAGTTTCTCCTACTGTGTTTGTAAGCTGACTGTTAAAATTCAACATATATATTGGTGCATTTTTTGGAATTTGCGCAACTGGAACTGGTTTCCAGTGGATGGAAAATGGTCATCCTGGTTGAGCTGGGGCGCCTGCAGCGTCTCCTGTGGAGGTGGATCTAGGCAAAGGACACGTTTCTGCGCAAGCCCCGCCCCCAAACATGGAGGAAGGCAGTGTGAAGGAAATGATGTCCACGTTGACTTCTGCAACAGTGACCCATGCCCTAGTGAGCCTTCGCTTAAAGCCAAATACATACATACAAGCTCATTTTTGTCAGCGGAATAATATAAAACTGCACCTCTGTTCCTTTGACAGTTCACGGTAACTGGGGCCCCTGGAGCAGCTGGGGCACCTGCAGCCGGACTTGCAACGGAGGTCAAATGCGACGTTACAGAACCTGTGACAATCCTCGACCGGCCAGTGGGGGTAGAGCATGCACTGGGACTGACACGGAGATCCAGAAATGCAGCACGTTGAGTTGTCCTGGTAAAACCATTAAACACAAAATACATCACACAGCAAAAATGGCTGCTACTAATGTTTTATTTTGGCATGTGATTTCATTAATTTCATCTAATTGTTGACTGTGTATGTTTGTGATCATGCTAGTGGATGGTAACTGGAGTCCATGGCAGCCATGGGGCGAATGCTCAGCCTCCTGTGGGATAGGAGAACGCACAAGGGTCCGTTTCTGTAACAATCCAGCTCCCACCAACAAGGGCCGTCCCTGCCCAGGAGACTCCACCCAACTTTCCAGGTGCAACGTCCAGCCATGTCCAGGTGAATAAAAGAAATGGACTTGCACTCATTTTTAGTGCTCACTTGATTATTGAGTTATAAGTTTTTAAAGTGTGCTTTTTAAATGTACACTTGACTATGGCTTTAGGTTAAATGCTACTCTGTTTTCTCAGGGGGTCCTCAGAAGGCCAGAGGGAACATCATTGGCACCATTAACGGTGTGGAGTTTGGCATAGCCTTCCTTAATGCGACCATACTCAACAGTCCTGCAGGGGGGAGAGTGATACATGCTACGATCACCAACATTCCCAGGAGCCTGGGTCAGTTTCAGACCATTACTACCAATACTAAAATTCTGAGAACATTTTCTAAAAGTCCTAGTGTTAGGACACTCATGACCCATGCAGAAGCCAAGTTTGCCACAATGAGTTGTTGTCTGGTTTCATCCGATGTAATTCTTTCCAGGCCCGGGAATGAGGAAACTGATCTCACTCCTGAATCCCATTTACTGGACCACAGCACAGGAGATCGGCGAGGCAGTGAATGGCTACACCCTTACAGATGGCATCTTCAGACGAGAGACCCAAGTGGAGTTTGCAACAGGTGATTGCAACCAGGACCAGTGCTCATATCACAACATGAATTCGCCTTCGTAAGGGGTTTGACGCATGGGGGTACCACAGACACGAGGCAAGGTCTTACGGAAAATTCATCATTTTATTTGGAAAAATGGGAAAGGAAACGGGTTTAAGGTGGGATGACGGAAAAAAGGGGAGGAAAGTTGAGAGGGGGTGTATGTGCAGCTCTAAAGCCAGTGCCCACCTGGCATGCGCAGGCATGATGTGCACAGGCACGAGGCTGGTGTCAGACAGAGTGGTGGAGTGGGCCTGCATGGGCAGCGGCTTCAGCATGCTCCATAAGCAACTCCCCCTGCTTTCTTGGCCAACCAGCCCATCCCAGCTCTCCTTTGGGCGCCGTCTCAGGGGTCCTTTATGTGGAGCACAGCAGCCTATTTTTCCTCTTTGGCGGCAGGATCCTGAAGGCTGGCTGCTTTTTGTGCAATGCCTTTAAAGCCTTTTGAGGCTTAGGTAGGCAAGGTACACCCTGGACAGTGTGCCAACCCATCACAGGGCACACACACACATATACACACACTCACATGCTTATTCACATGCAATGCTCAATACCCGGAGGAAACCCATGAAGTACGGAGAGTACACTCCATGTACACAGACCCGAGGTGGGAATCAAATCCTGACCCTGAAGGTCCAAGGCGACAGTACCAACCACTATGGCGATATTTACTGACCCACAATACAAATCAAATCGGCACCTAGGTATAGAGATAATATCGTATATGGAGCTCCCTTGTGATTCCCATCCCTAAACAAAAAGCCTTGGAATATGTTTCTAGACGTTTAATTGTTTAAATGTTTATCCATTTGCTTAAGGGGAGATTCTCAAGATGACTCATGTGGCACGAGGTGTAGACTCAGACGGCACGCTGCTGTTGGACATCGTAGTGAACGGACACATCCTCCAGCTGCCCTCAAACACACATATCGGTCTGAAGGTAAACACTTAGCACGACTACACTCTCTAGCTAATACACTAAATGCTGTAATGTTTTATTACTATTAAAAGTATTGACATCATCTAATAGCACTATAGCAACGCCTGGCATACCGCTTTAGCTGACTTTACTGTGAAAGTGAGTATGTTTTTGCTCCACAGGACTACACGGAGGATTATATTCAGACAGGTCCCGGGCAGCTGTATGCTCTGTCCACACGCATGTTTAGTGTAGACAGAGTGAGTGTGCCCTATTCCTGGAACCATACCATTTTGTACGAGCCCTCCAAAGGAAAGATGCCTTACCTGGTGCAGACGTTGCATGCTTCTTCCATCAGTGCTCAATACCGCCCTCTAGAGGAGATGCTGGAGTTCACAATCTATGCCAGCATTTCCAAGGGTAAGGCGCACATTTTTTTCCCCCCACTAAACAAAGCTGATTTCATAATAATCACACTCAATTCTCGTTGTTTGCAGGTGACCGGAGCAACCAGTGTCCCAATGGCTTTGTGCTGGACCCAGCAGGACCCTACTGCGCTGGTACATTTTACACACATACCACGTTTTATTCAGTGACACCATTTAATTGCTGATTGTCAACAAGAAGAGGGCGTAACCTCTGGATCTGACTATGTGTCTAAATATATTTATTGGATATAATATAAGTAATAATGTCTGCTGATTGTTATTGCAAGCAAGAGTATAATCTTTTTTTTCCTTTTTTTTTTTCTAATAAAGATGAGAACGAGTGTGAGGAGGGCAGCCCATGCTCCCATTCCTGCCATAATGCTATAGGCACATACTACTGCTCCTGCCCTAGAGGACTCACAATATCTGCTGATGGCAGGACATGCCAGGGTACCAGCTGTCCACACACAACTACACAGCACACATAGAGCTTCTTCTGTATGTTGTTCTGCCCGATTCTGAGTGTCGCCTGAAAACCGGTTGCACTTTTAACTTAGCTTCATGATGCACATTACTACACAGTACATATTGGGCGATAATCCTTTTACCTGGTTCTGTGCTGTAGATATCGATGAATGCTCATTGGACGGGCTCATGTGTCACGACGGACAAGACTGTGAAAACACTATCGGCTCCTACCGTTGCGTGATGCGTTGTGGGCGGGGTTTCAGGCGAACTGCGGAAGGCTTGAGCTGTTCAGGTTTATTTTTCTTTAATACGATTCACACATAGATCATAGACACGAGATCCACGAGAGCTTCCAGATGACTTTTGTTAATGTTCTAAAATGCTCATCCAAAACATTATTATGTAGTAAGTTAAAGGTTATACAGTATGTTGACTCAGAATTCCACTTTTTTGGCAGATATAAATGAGTGTCAAGAGTCCAACCCGTGCCACCAGCATTGCTTGAACACCATCGGGAGCTTCCGGTGTGCCTGTGAGCCGGGCTACCAGCTCAGGAACCGCCGCTGCATCGGTCAGTCACACACAAGAAAACACACACACTGGTTGCATGTGTAACCTTGGTTCTGTGATCTCAGGTCAAAGGTAAACGATATGAGAGAAATTCTGCTTACTGCAGCAGAATCGACAAGACTAGAGCAATATGACTAAATAAATGTTTTGTTCCCTCCCCCAGACATTAACGAGTGCAGGCAGAGGGTGTGCCGTTCAGACCAGCAGTGTAAAAACACGCGTGGTGGCTACACCTGCATCGACCTCTGTCCTACTGGCATGACCAAAGGAGTCAACGGGACATGCATCGGTTAGTGTGTGTCATTATCTTTCAATCTTTCAACCAAACCTGATCTTAAACGCTTTGCTCAGATGTGCAATGTTCTCCACAGACATCAATGAGTGTCGAGACGGCACGCACCAATGCAGATACAACCAGATTTGTGAGAACACCAGGGGGAGCTACCACTGCACCTGCCCCAGGGGCTACCGCTCTCAGGGTGTGGGTCTGCCCTGCATCGGTACGTCCAGAACATCTCGCATCACCTGGCTGCTCTGCTGCTGCTTTCTGTCCATACGCATCTCATTTTCTGTCCATACGCATCACTTTGTTACGCTTCATAATAAACACCCACTTCCTGCTTGCTTGCACTAATGCATTGCTTTGAGTCTGTAATGAATGGCCGAATTCTGTTGATTAAACTAGTGTGCACAAGTTCCAAATCCAGTCGAGGAAAGGGAATAGCAGACAGGTAAGTCTGCTCTCACAGCAAGACCAGCACTTCTGTTCTGTCTCTCTTTTTCACTCTGTTACTTTTTTTCCTTTAGTGCTTTCACTTAAATGCACCGCTTTGCTACGGAATGCAAACTAGCAGGCTTAAAACTTAAGTTTTTTTTTTTTTTTAAAGCATTGAAACATATTGGTTCAAATCCTAACAATGACACAGGAGTCTAATATCTACTGTACTGTGTATATGGTTTTGAAACCAGTATGGCATGTCACACATACAGTACGTACAGGTAGTTGTGAGTTGGTTACTGATGCCCTTTTTCATTTTTCTTCTGTCTTTACTGCTTTCTGTTTACCTCTGTGTTGCTCTTTACAATTCATCCCATTGCTTTTCTTCCACCCTGTCTCTCTCTCTCTCTCTCTCTCTCTCTCTGCTGTGCCTTGCTATGAGAGCAGACATAAACGAGTGTGAGCGTGTCCCGATGCCCTGTGCCTTCCAGTGTGTGAACAGCCCAGGTAGCTACACGTGCACTTGTCCTCGTGGCCGCCACTTGCTGGGAGATGGGAAGTCCTGCGCTGGGTTGGAGCACTTGCCCAGCTTCGAAAGCCTCTCATATGGCTTCCACTCCTCACAGTCGTCCCCTGAACGAAGCTCCTCACAGCAGCGCTACCACAGCATGACATCTCAGAGCTATCACTCTTATGCGGTGACCCGAGGAAACTACAGGCTCAACGCTCGTCCCTTACGCTCTCGTAGGGCCACTAAGACATGCCTGCGTGGTTTTGTTTCTAAAGGGGATAAATGCATAGGTAACTGTCACAGATGTTTACACTATATATAAAATTATAAAAGGTAGAAAACTTCTTGAGGTACATTACCAGTTAGAAGTTTGGACACCCCTTGTAACTCCATGGTCCTTCCTTACTTTTTGTTAAACAATGCTGAAGTCATCCAAAATATGCAGTAATCTCTAATCTGAGGCACTGTCTGTTAATTGGTGATTTCTGAGGCTGGTATCTCTAAATGAACTTCTTTCCTGGGATGGTCTTCAAGTTTCATCTTGGTGCCTGATGGATTTTGCAAATGCGCTTGACAATACTGTTCTTACAAGAACTATTCCAGAATAGCTGGAGTCCCATTGTCTTAAAATAACACCAGACTCTCGTTACTAAATTACATAATGCCATGTGTGTTATTTAAAAGTTTAGAAATTTCCAGGATTTTTCTAGAATGTAGAAAATAAATCACTAAACAAAAAAACCCCACTAAATTAGAAGGTGTGTCCAGACTTTTGATTGGTACTGTACATGAAAAAAAAGTTCTAGCATGTTAATGTCATGCACCAGAAGCGAAAATAGAAGCCTTGTCCAGCAAATCAACTTAAATCCTGACTCGTTAAACTGAATATGGTACAGTTTTGTGCATATAAAAATAGAATGATATTATACGCAGCTGATAATGCACCAATCAGCCATAACGTTAAACCATTCAGAGGTGACCTGAATAACATTGGGACCTGTAAAGGGGTGGGATATATTAAGAAGTAGTTGAACAGTCAATACAGTTCTCGAAGTTGATGTGTTGAAAGTGGGCAAGGATTTGAAGTGGGGAAAATGGGATGTCTAGACAACTGGGTCAGAGCATTGCTGAAATGCTAGGTCTTGAGGTGTGTTCCCAGTATGCACCAAAAGTGCACCATGGAAGGATGAATGGAGACAGGGTCATGGCCACACAAGACTCACTGACGCATATGGAGAGTGAAAGTTGGCCCACCTGTTCTGAGAGCTATTTTATACCAAGCTGCTTAGAAAGTGAATGCTGGTTCCAATACAAAGGTTTCAGAACACACAGCGTATCACGGTTTTTGTGTATGGGGTTGCGTAGACAAATATTGGTCAGAGTTCCCATGTTGACCCATGTCCACCACTTAATGCAACTTTTATGGGGACATTAGCATCAGAACTTGACCACGGAGTGGTGGAAGATGGTGGCCTGGTCTGATGAATCACACTTTCTTTTACATCATGTGAATGGCTGGATGCATGTGTGCCAATTACCTGGGGAAGAAATGGTACCAGGATGGACTATGGGAAGAAGTAAGCCAGCAAAGGCAGTATGATGCTTTGGACACGGTACAGCTGGGAATCCTTGGGTCCTGCCCTTCATGTGGACATTACTTTGATACATGCCACCTGCCTAAACATTACTCCAGACCAAGTACACCCCTTTATGGAAACAGTATCCCTGATGGCATTGGCCTTTCTCGGCAAGATAATGCGCTGGTTTGAGGACCAATGATCAAGAGGTCATGGTGGTAAATTCCCAGATCTCTGACAGGAATCTGACCGAGGATCTTTGGGATGTACTGAACCAATGTGTTTGACCCACGGAGTTCCTGCTTTAAAACTAACGGGACCTCTTGGTGCAAGTAACCGCAGCACACTTTCTGAGATCTGGTGGAGGTCTGTTTTGGTGGCAGAAAAGAAACATAGTATGAGGCAGGAGGTATTAATGCTATGGCTGATAAGAGAAATTGACCAGTAAGGTTTTACAGTCAGATCATGTTACAATCATGAAACATCATAGTCAGGGGGAATAAGGGCTGCAAAGAACTTGTGAGCTGCTTACAAAACAATGGAAATCACCTTATCATTGTGATATGAGCATGTATATGTGCTTTGCAGATTATGTTATTCATTAACAATATTATTCTTACTAACTTCACCATGAATAATGTTATACCTGAATAGTTTGGACCTGCATCCTGCTTGCAGAAATGTTAACACACTATCCATGTGTTTTTCAAGTCATGTAATTATGCATGGCAGCACGGTGGTGTAGTGGTTAGCACTGTTGCCTTGCACCTCCAGGGTCCAGGTTCGATTCCCGGCCAGGCTCGATTCCCGTCTCTGTGTGCATGGAGTTTGCATGTTCTCCCCGTGCTTGGTGGGTTTCCTCCGGGTACTCCGGGTTTCCTCCCACATTCCAAAGACAAGCAGATTAGGTTAATTGGCATTCCCAAATTGCCCGTAGTGTGTGTGTGTGTGCCCTGTGATGGATTGGCACCCTGTCCAGGGTGTACCCTGCCATGTGCCCTAAGTCTCCTGGGATAGGCTCCAGGCCCCCATGACCCTGAATACAGGATTAAGCGGTATAGTGATATGCATGTTTTTGTTTTTTAATGTAGACATCAATGAGTGTGACCAGAGGGACATGTGCCAGCACGAGTGTCTTAACACCCCAGGAAGCCACAGGTGTTTGTGTCCTAATGGCTATCGCCTCATGACCAACGGCAAAACATGCCAAGGTAATCAAAAGGCTCTTAAATTATGCTTTTGTTGTCTGGGGTAAAATAGGGCTTGTTTTAAAAGTGTGTTTATCGCATTTTCTGTGACTAGATATTGACGAATGCTTGGAGCAAAATATCCAGTGTGGCGCAAACAGAATGTGCTTCAACATGAGAGGCAGCTACCAGTGCATCGACACGCCCTGTCCACCGAACTACCAGCGAGAACCAGAGTCTGGGTAAGACGAGTTATCTCAGTGTGTTAACACTTTTCACGTCTACACTGCGGAAATAAAGACTGTCCCAGATACAAATTAAATTTATATGGATACACCTTAATAAAATGGGAATGGTTGGTAATATTAACATCCTGTTTGTGGCACATTAGTATATGTGAGGGGGCAAACTTTTCAAGATGGGTGGTGACCATGGTGGCCATTTGGAAGTCGGCCATCTTGGATCCAACTTTTGTTTTTTCAATAGAAAGAGGGTCGTGTGACACATCAAACTTATTGGGAATTTCACAAGAAAAACAATGGTTTTAACGTAACTTTATTCTTTCATGTGTTATTTACAAGTTTCTAACCACTTGTAAAATGTGTTCAATGTGCTGCCCATTGTGAGGGATTGTCAATACAACCTTCTTCTCCCACTCTTCACACACTGATAGCAACACCGCAGGAGAAATGCCAGCACAGGCTTCCAGTATCCGTAGTTTCAGGTGCTACACATCTCCTATCTTCACACCATAGACAATTGCCTTCAGATGACCCCAAAGATAAAAGTCTAAGGGGGTCAGATTGGGAGACATTGGGGGCCATTCAACTGGCCCACGACGACCAATCCACTTTTCTGGAAACTGTTCATCTAGGAATGCTCGGACCTGACACCCATAATGTGGTGGTGCACCATCTTGCTGGAAAAACTCAGGGAACGTGCCAGCTTCAGTGCATAAAGAGAGAAACACATCATCATGTGGCAATTTCAAATATCCAGTGGCCTTGAGGTTTCCATTGATGAAGAATGGCCCCACTATCTTTGTACCCCATATACCACACCATACCATCACTTTTTTGTTCCAACAGTCTTGGAGGGATCTATCCAATGTGGGTTAGTGTCAGACCAATAGCGGTGGTTTTGTTTGTTAACTTCACCATTCACATAAAAGTTTGCCTCATCACTGAACAAAATCTTCTGCGTGAACTGAGGGTCCTGTTCCAATTTTTGTTTTGCCCATTCTGCAAATTGTGTGCGCCGATCTGGGTCATCCTCATTGAGATGCTGCAGTAGCTGGAGTTTGTAAGGGTGCCATTTGTGAGTAGCTAATATCCGCCGAAGAGATGTTCGACTAATGCCACTCTCCAGTGACATGCGGCGAGTGCTACATTGACATACTTTGATGTGTCACATGACCCTCTTCCTATTGAAAAAACAAAAGTTAGATCCAAGATGGCCGACTTCCAAATGGCCACTATGGTCACCACCCATCTTGAAAGGTTTGCCCCCTCACATATACTAATGTGCCACAAACAGGAGGTTAATATCACCAACCATTCCTATTTTATTAAGGTGTATCCATATAAATGGCCCACCCTGTACAAACAGAGTTCAAGTCAAACCGGGCCTTGTGATGAAACTTGTCATGAATAAAGAAGTAAAACCGATTGAGAAACTTAGCCACGGTAAAACACGTGAATGGTGCAAACATTTTAAAGAAGGCCATAAAGTATGTCCGTGAACGACGGTTGCAAACATGGTGGTTCGGGGCACACTGCAGAACGTTCAGCAAAAAAAAAAAAAGAACACCTGATCCTTTAAAATTGACTTGTCAGCATCTTGCGGAAGTGATGCATCTGTCTGTGGCAACTGTACACACAATGTTTTACACCACTTGCACATTAAAGGAAATCGTCTGGCCACATACCTGTATGGTACTGACTTTATCACGTTTGGTTTATTAAAGGAGTTAATAAGAGGCCAGTGTTTCAGATCTGAAGCAGGCGTTCTGATCATGGCTCTGGCGTACAGATAAAACTCTCTACCTTGATGATGTTCGAGCACTAGTGAAACATTGGGATAAGTGCATTAGTGTTGCAGGGGATTATATAGAGAAATTAAAGGAGTTTTTACTCTCATAACTCACAATGTTGTTCTTGCACAATCAAAAGTTCCGGTTAGAGTTGAACACCCTTCATAAGTAAAAGCCATAAATAATCCTTAATTATGAACGTTAAGCTTCATGTCCATTTTCTCAAACATGTACTGTAGTAACAAGGTCACAATATTGCTTCTATTGGAAAGCCACTAAAAACATTTGCTTACTAATACAGAACTTTTAACCATCCTATCCTCATCATCTAACCTTCCTTTTCCCTTTGTGCTCAGCTTCTGCTTGAAGAACTGTCCTCCCAATGACCTGGAGTGTGCGCTGAGCCCCTACGCGCTCGAGTACAAGCTGCTGTCTCTGCCCTTCGGTATCGCCGCCAACCAGGACCTGATCCGACTGGTGGCCTACACTCAGGACGGCGTGGTGCACCCCCGCACAAGCTTCCTGATGGTGGACGAGGACACCACGCTTCCTTTCGCCCTGCGTGACGAAAACCTAAAAGGCGTGTTGTTCACCACACGCCCTCTGCGTCAGCCGCACACCTACCGCATGAAGGTCCGAGCCTTGTCTTATAGCACTGACAGGACCATCGAGTACCAGACCACCTTCATCGTCTACATTGCCGTCTCAGCTTATCCCTACTAATAGCACTTTACCACGTGAATTGGGCAAGACTCAGTGCGAGTGTGTGTGTGTGTGTGTGTGTGTGTGTGTGTGTGTGTGTGTGCTGTATGCATGTGTGTGTGTCTTTAGTGATAGATCCACCACTTGAAGATCGTTCTCGAGGCCTCATAGATTGAGGAGCTAAGGAAACAGGACTTAGCATTAACCCCTGGGGTACTCCAAAGACAGACTGCTTTACCTGTGGCTGGATTCCATGGTGAAGCCTGAAAGCTGTAGGTCGGATGAAGCAGCTGATCCAGTCCTGCCTCTTTGCCCAATTACGTACAAGGACAAAGGATGATCGGACGCCATACTTGTGATCAAGAGATACAAAAAAGGGACAAGGATATGTGTATGTCTACCTATTAACTTATTGGAAAGTGCTTGAAAACGAGGACGTGTGTGTACTGTACGTGTGTGTGTGTGTGTGTCTGGTCATTAACGTTGCGTAGTAGTGTTTGTCTAGAGAAGTTCAGGGGTAAGCAACATCATTCCGATCTCCTTAACTAAAATTAATATCCATCTCAGGTAAGCACCGCATTCCAACTATAAAGCATTTTCATATATCTATCTATTTTTATTCTATTCTATGTACAGGATTCGAGGTCAAATTTTGCAACAGGCTTTTATTACAGGTTTATACACAAGTCCATAAGTGCATAATAAAAGATGTATTCTATTTTATTTTTTTTTTGTTTGTATATAAGCATTTTAATTCTGTAATGTTTCAATATTGTTGTATTCATTTTTTTTACGCAAACAATAAATGTACAATCAATAACGTCGTCTGTATTTTTCCAAAATTAAGGACGAAAGAAACTTTGTTTGATCGTGTGTATAAATCTTTTATTCATTTTTATTCCAAAGCACAAACATAAAAAAGGAATACTTGATAAGGCAGTTGTACACCAGTTTGGTTTTGAGAAACAGGTCTGAGTGAAAGCAGCGGTCCGCCCTTGAGAATGACCGAGTACAGACACAAAGCATTTACAGACCAAACCGAGTGATTTTTTCTTTTTTTTTCTTACTGGCAGTAAGTGCTTAAGAGTAACACAGGTTGAAGAGACATTCCAGACAAAATGGAAGAAAAAAAAACAATTATGCATTGATAGATTTTTGACAGATTACTGAAAACGATTTCATTGTCTAAAAATGTGTGAAACTACTGATCATGAGATTGGATCATCCTCAGCTATGCCATACAGTCAAATCTAACAATCTAATGATATTAATATTATGTTTCAGTTCATACTTTTTTGTCATAGACTGTTTATCCGACTTATTTGTTCTTTCGTAACTGTTTGGAGGAAGGCACTGTAGACATTTCACAGGCTGTATGATGAACGCACACAGTAAGAGAATTTAGCACCTAATTTAGCATACCAGCATATCTGTAACTTTTACTGTAATCTGTAACTATTCTTTTTTTTTTACAGGTTTGAAATCATTTAATTTCTTTACACAGCTGCTCCTTGAGAAAAAGGATTGTTTGCACACCTGTGTACATTCCATTTCCCCAACCTGAATTATGTTTGATTAACCCTTTCATGTCCACACTTACGGCTCCTTTTAAACCTACTGTATTATGTCCTGACCTAATGCGGAAATTCACTTTTGAGCCATTTTTACACTTCGCCAACATGTGTGTGTGCGCGCGAACATAAAAACATGAGAAAGAAACATGTCATGCTTTTCATCCTTTTCCCCCAATTTTCTACTGGTCATGATTTAAACAGGCCATTTAGATTTGTCCCCCTAATGTGACCTCATAAAAGCAGATACCCCTCACCCCGGCTTGTTGCTCAGCTCTGGCGTCCTTTTAAGGTAGCACTTGAACGTGCATTAAAAATCACACACACTTTGGCAGGGGGTTTGGCCGGTGTTAACTTGTTAAAGAAATAGTCAAATATGGGATCTTTAAAAGATTACTTCAGGTGTGGCATTTTAGCTTTGGACAACCCGTTTGTTAAATATTCAATATTATTTCATTATATAAGTCAAAATTCATACATCATGCAGTTTTAAAGAAAAACAGCAACAACAACAACAACAAAAGTCTAAAGAAATCTGCATGTGCCTATAGGAGGGGTGTTCAAGTCAAACCGGGACTTGTGATGAAATTATAGAGAGAAGTAAAGGTATTTCTTGAGTTCTCTTATTCTGTGCAATCAAAAATCCCAGTTTAATCCGAACGCCCCTTTTAAATAAGGTATACATGAAAGGGTTTTAAAAAAGTAGCTTGATTTGTTTTTTTTTTTGTTTGTTTGTTTTTCACTAGCGTTACATTATATACTATACAAGAGGTCTGTAGCATTAACGAATGGTCCGAATGATTCCATGATAGTTTTGCATAACCCATGATGTGTTAAAGCGATAAGAGAAGAGAGTAATACAAAATATCACACCTTTTAGTCCGGAATGTCTCTATAAGATACACATGAATAAACAACATGCGCATTAGTACTCTTCACAGGATTAATATGCATCCTCAAATATTTTTTTTTCCTTTACTGCAGGATGAACCAGAAGGGTTAAGACGTGCATACATTTTGTTACGTGACGTATCTGTGTGTGTGTGTGTGTGTCGTGAGCACTCGATGCCCTTTGGTTTGTTTTTAACTGAAATACAGCATTAAGGGCTGAAAAAAAGCCTTAAACAGAGAGTGCGTCTGTAATATCTGTAACATATCGACACGAGGATGTGAGAACCGAGTTCAGACCATGATGAACCGCTCGGACACATGAGGTGCGATGCCTTCCTGAGAGAAGCTAAAAAAAGAGGGCACGTGGTACATGTGTCTGAGTGAGCAATACAGAGAGACTGAGTGAGAGAGGGTGCGAATGAAAGCCGAGTGAGACGCGAGTTGTTCGCAGCACCGTGTGAAAAGATCCTGTCTTTGTTCGGAACGCACAGGCAGAGACGGGCATCCTGTCTGTTTTTTTTTTTTTTCCTGTTAGTGGCGTGGAGCAGATGGAGCTTAGACGGTTTTCCGTGCGGTCAGAACTCGGACGATGGAGCCGACGCCTCCTGCGGCGAGAGCCTGAGGGGAGAAGAAACAGAAACATGGCGGATACTGTAAGAGCGTTCTGGTGCTGAAAACACACAGTGCAATGGTTTATACGCCTTACGCTGTCTAATCTAAGCAGCGTCACAGAATGAAAACTGGAAATCGGACTATAAATATCAGTTTGTTCCGGGTGAGCCAGCCAGGAGGCGATCATATCAAGGGAAAACTCCCTGTGACGGCAATAGGAAGAAACCTCAAGGGGAACCATGCAGGTGGAACTACTGTCAAACTTCCTGAAAATGAGCAGATTTCGGTTTAAATCAGAAACAACCGGGCCGTGATTTGAGTCAGAACCGGGACGCGATACCTTTTCATGCCACTGGAGCAGGATGGCGCTGCTGTTTTCCGATGGCCGCTCGAAGCCCTTGTAGATGTACTTCATCAGCAGGTCGACGCCGTTCTTATCCAGAGACTGCACTCCTTTCTCGATGTCGCTGGTCTTGAAGGCACTGAGCACTTTCAGTACCAGTCCTTCAGCGCGGTCCTGCACAGACAGACACGACCAAACCGCTCACGTTCTACAGTACGTCCACCACACGACACCTTGTTACTATGGAAACGATGGGTTTATGCCACTCTTCTGATAATTAATCCAAATAGACACGACTAAACAAACTAAACCTTCCACTCACCTTGACATTCTGGTTCTTCGTATTGATCGGTGGGTTTTTCAGCACCGCTTGCAGCGCTCCCATGAGGTTCCCTTTACACACCGGAGTTAAGGAACACAGCCGATTAAAAAAAAAAAAAAACACACACACACACACAAGTGGCTTTCACTTGTCAGAGTACAAAGGGTGTGAGATCTCCAAACATGAAGTCAATCAGATACAGGAAGTAAGACTTAGTGTCAGCCACAATGGTCATATATGGAGAAGAAATCAACTTCCTTAACTTATTGACACACACAGAGAGAGAGTTTATAAACCACATAGTGTCATAAGCTCCAGAGTAGAAAAGTCAGAAAATTATCTGAGTCTTTTGCAACGTTGCAGGAGAAGCAAACCAGAAAGGGTTTATGCAACCGTGTTGTTCTTACGATATGCGTGAGACGCCTGAAAAGCATTATCGGCTGAACTGACACCATGAAACACTGTAGAAAAAAAAGAAGAAGAAGAAAAAACATACACAAACACACACACACACACACACACACACACACACACACACACCAAGCAGCTTCTTATGTTAGGAATGCAGTGGTGAGGCATGTCTAGACATCCACCAGGGTCTAAATCAGTCTTCGGTGAACATGGATAAGATCAGGGTGTGGAACTCCAAGGATCAAAGCGCAGAAATTAGAACTCGATAGAGAATGAAAGAAAGAAACAAAGAAAGCAGGAGAACAGAACCGTGAGACAGATGTTTTTGTTGTGTTCAGCAGCACATTTACAGTACACACTATGACATGTATAGACAGCTTACATGATCTGGTCTGGTCAATCTGCAGGCCTGAGACATTTCATCATCAGGGCTCAGAAACCAAGAATGCATTCTCATCATTAAACAGCTGAACGTGACACTACTAAAGTATGCACTGGTGCACTAGTCAGTCACGGTACCGTCATCACGCATGACATAACATCTGCACTGTGTCGGGTGCGCGTGCCGCGAGCAGCAGCAGCAGCACAGCCGAAGCCAGAAGGATATTGTCTGATAAGCGAGTCGACCTCCGCTTCATCCGGACCCTGCTGGTTCTCCGCTCCGTCGTCCTCGTCCACGAACTTGTTCTCGTCGTATTCATCCACGTCCACCTTGCGGAAGCGGTCGGACACGGTGTTCTTCGACATGACGATCGATCTGCGCGCGCCGTCTAGAATAACGCTCGCGCATCCGCTACGCCAGGAGTCACAACAGCTGGACTGGAGCGCGCTGCTTCCTCATCGCTCACTTCCGCGTCCACGCAGCTGCCGCCTAGTGGACAAAAAAGCGAACTGCCCGATATGGACCGAATCAAATTCTTATTCTAATTTTATTCGTCACATACACAGTGGAAAGCTTATACGACCGCTACATAAAATATAGAAAACAACCTATAGAAATATAGAAACTCTAGCTGTAAAAAAAAAAAAAAAAAAAAACTGTATAGTTTACATTATGTACAAGAGACAGACCTGGTTGGAATGGAATGGAAATGTCCCATATGGTGAATGCATGAACAGAGGACAGTCAGTCCTCAATCCAGCAGGTGAGCCGAACAGTGTTCAAAGTCCCAAAGTTGAAAAGTCCAGGGATGTGCAATTTTAGCTGTGCAACTATGTAATAATGTACAGTAGTGTGATGTACATAAATGTGCAAATATGCAAGAATCAACCTGATTCAATTAATATACCAGTGTTTGCATGTGCAAGACATTCCTTTGAGGTCCAACATGCATAACAACGTTATCTTTTAAATATCTTTAAATATATCCATAATCCATAATGTAAAATGATTTATTTGTCTGTTTTAGTTGAAATCCCTTTCCTTCACATTTTACTTCTTCCCCCCTGCTCCATCGCTCATTCACTCCCCAGGCTTGATGTGCTTCCTCCGGGTACTCCGGTTTCCTCCCACAGTACGAAGACATACTATACAGATTACGTAATAATTGCCTGTGTGTGTGAGCGCTGCGATGGATTAGCACCTCATCCAGGACGCACCCCGACTAGTCTCCTAGGATAGGCTCCAGGACTCCAGCGACCCTTTATACAGAATAAAGGGTATAGAAGCTGAGTGGGTGAGTGAGAATTATAGCTTGTTGTGTCCGCCATACTTCATATTTAAAATTTAGCACAGTGTCAAAAAGATGCAGTCGTTAACATGTCAGTCATAAAGACACCCACAGACAGGAAATGCGACTGTAGTGTTATCACACAAGGAGTCAGAAAGCACAATAAGTGGGTTCTCGTCATTTTATGCATGAAGAAGTGAAAGGCATCAGGCAGTTTCAAATCATCAAATTGGAGAAATCTTTCTTTAAAATCCTAGAAAAGATCTGGCCAACCACCTTTCTTCCACAGAGTGTCCAGGTATCATCACCAACATCACTGAGGATGTGGAGAACAAGTAAACCTCATGCCAATGGAGATTACTTCATGCATTTAATAAAACTGGTGAAGAGGTTTTTAAGGTGCCTAAGAGAGAACACAAGGATCCTCCATAGCTTTCAGCTTCAATAAGCATGGGAATGGCCTGGAGTATGCATCGAGATGTTTAGAATTAAATAAAAACTAAAACAAAAAAGTGGTAGCCAGTAATAAACAAAGCAGCATAATATAGTGGTTTGGAATTTATTTTAATGACTGACTTTTAATGACCATTAATATTTTATGTAGTAAAAATATTCAATTGATTTATAATAAAATATTGTAGTCATTTATTATTCGTACATAATCTTATAAAGTCTGTTATAACCATTACTGTTAATCTAAAAATAATTACTGTTAACTACGGCTACTTCCGGTCATCCGGTGGTCACGTGACTGTCAGGTGTCGCTATGATAGGAGCGGAATGCGCGCTGCGTTCGTGCTGCCTTGTAACTAGTAATTCCCGTTACAATAATGACGTCATTTTCCCACTTTTGTGTGTTCGACGTGCAAAGTAATTAAGTTTTAACATGGGCAGTAGTTTCTAAAAAGAAGATCTAAGGCTAGAGTATGTAAGCAATTTCATAATATATATATATACAGCATGATCACACATGATTTGACACAAGTTAATGTACAACCTTTAAGAGTTTTATACATAAACGGACAAATGTATTTACAAAAAGGTTTCGCCCCTAATTTCTCCATACACAAAATATGTTTACATAAAAATGTAACAACGTTTATTTTACCCTAAACATTTTTCACACACACACAAAGTTGGCAGGGCATTTTTTGTATTTGGCACATTCAACACCCACATTTCACAGAGGTCACACTGCACCTGAAACACAGTAAAAGTAAAAATCAGTCATTTTTAAATCACACAAATTGTTACAAAATCTGACAGTCCCTAAAATCTGTCAGTCTTGGAATTTAGGGGGTTTAACAATAATATTAATTATTTTGTGATATAAAAATAAATAAATAAATAAATTATCCATCTTGCATTTAAATCTAGAAGAGTCTTGCACGTCCAGGTTCCGGGTTCGATTCCCAAGGTCTGTGTGTATGTAATGCAATTGCCCGTAGTGTGAGTTTTTGTGTTTGCCCTGCAGTGGATTGCCACCCTGTACAGGGTGTATATCGCCCCGTGCCCCAAGTCTCCAGAGATAGGCTCCAGGCCCCCTGCAATCCTATACTGTACATGATAAAGCATGTATAGACGATGAGTGAGTGAGTGAGTGAATCTGGTGAGAAAAAATGCCTTTTCCAGCATGATCGAGCAACTTGCCATGAAGAAAAAGTGATAACCATGTGGATTGGGGAACAAAATATAAAAATTTTGGGTTCATGGCCAGGACTTCTCACACCTTAATCCCACTGAGACCTTGTGATCAAGTCCTCAAGAGGCAGGTGGATAAACAAAAATCCACAAATTATGACAAATTCCAAGCATTGATTATGCATGAATGGGCATATCAGGATGAGGGAGAATTACAGGGGTCTTGACAAAGAAGGGGCAACACTGCAAATATAGACTCTTTGCATAAACTTAATGTAATTTCCTTTCAGATGATTGAAATCCTTAATTACACTTAAGTAAACCATAGTAACATCTGACAAAAAACACACAATGAAGCAGCAGATTTTGTGAAAAATTATATTTGTCCGATTCTCAAATCATTTGGCCAGGACTGAAATACAGTATCTGTTGTTAAAACGCTATAAAACAAATACCAGCAGGCGTCCAGCAGGTGTATTTGTGAGTAAATCAGTGCTGTAGTTAAACACAAGCACATAGTCCGTTACTATCACGCGACTCCCGGACGTGACCAAAAGAAACCGATTAAAAAATCAATAGTCGACAAGTCGACTGTGTGAATTAAATATAATATCTTGTAATGTCCAATAAAACCGCAGGAACTATAAAACAACTCCGATAAGTCACTAATAACAGGACGATAAGATGGCGAAATTTCGGAATGCGGAACGCGCATGCGCAGAAAGCACGGGCTAGAAAGTAGAACGCCGCCATGTTGGTCTGACGTCACTCCATAAACAGAAGAAGCGGGCAGTTGACAAGTTGAAGTGATTTGACCTTGAATACCTTAAATAGCAGCTCTGGCTAAGTGTTTGAACTTTAAAACGAGCTTTTGTGTCATAGATTATAGCGTGCTGTTACAGAATGGCTGAGAAACTCCAAGCACTGAAGCAGCAGGTCTGCTCTTCCATTAATGATTCCAAGGAAAAACTCCATCAGTTAGGAGATGCGATCTGGCATTGCCCAGAACTTGCATATAAGGAAAGACAAGCCCATGATACTCTGGTTCAGTTTTTCACACAGGAGAAAGGATGGACGGTGGAGGCACACTACAAACTAGACACAGCTTTCCGGGCCACATGGGGAACTGTAGGTGCAGATGTTGGGTCTGTGGTTAATGTGGGGTTCCTGTGTGAGTATGATGCTCTGCCCTCTATAGGCCACGCGTGCGGCCACAACCTGATAGCGGAGAGCGGAGCTGCGGCAGCGGTTGGCCTGAAGGCGGCGCTGGAGTGCGGGGAGGCGTGGCCTGTGCCAATCAAGGTATGCCAACTAAGCGTGGACGTCTACACAGGTGTTATGCGCTAAATTGCCCCCTGCCACAGATTGTCCCCCTACATAATCTCTATCGAATATTATATCAGAACACAAATTCATAGGTTTATGATTTACAAATTACACTAAACATAAAAAAATACATGAATAGGGGAATATATATATCATATACATGTATTTTTAATATTTTAGTAATTTTTCATCATAAATATTTTAGTGTAAACATTTTTGTATTACGTACGTGACAAATCCCTGCTAAATAAATGTGCCACAAAATAAACATCATATGAGAATTTGTATATCTGTCACGTGCCCAGGGTTAATTATAATAGTGATATTATATATGATAATAATAAACCTATGAATCTATGTTCTAATATAATATTTTATAGAGATTATGTAGGGGGGGGGGGCAATCCGTAGCAGGGGGGCATTTTAGCGCATAACACAGGCTAAGTGATTGCCTCAAATGGTTTAAGTAATCAACAGTAGAAGTTTATTTGTTTCAGTATAGTCAACTTACATTTAAAACAGTCCAAACGTAATATTTAAAGTCATACACAATTATAGTAATTATAGTAGTAGAAAACAAAATATTTAAGTAGTGTCAACTTAAATGTAACATAGTCAGAACTTAATATTTTAAGTTAAATTCACTTAATACCATATTTGTACTAAAATAATTGGGGTAGGAAAATTCCCGTTTGGTTAGCATTTTCTTTTGTGAATGACCACACAATGCAGTATTATTTTTTTTGTGTGTGTATTTTATTGAAACATATAGCAAAGCAATAAATATAATTGATTATATGTCTTGCACTGCAAGATCAGTCACCAGCTTTTGAACCTTTGGTGGTAGCTCACTTCGATCCAAGTTTAACATTACCTGCTGAATGAAGATAAAGTGTTTTTAATGGACTTCGCGTACTCCAAGTGGAGTGCAAAGTCAAACAAGAGGCACATCGTTGAGTGCATTCATTACAAGGCTGCCCTCTAGGATGCTGCACTCTTCAGGGGTTCAGTTGTAGTTATGCTGGGCTTGTGGCTCTGTTGTCCTCATAGCAGAGAATTCCCACTGGAATGTCCAAGGATTTTCCATCATTAAGATACTTCATTGCATACAGCAGAATTGCAATGTTTTGTAATGTTAAGTAACTAACTATAATAATTAAAATAAAGTAACACACGGAGCTGCTCTTGAAGATCATAGATGTATCGTAGATAAAGATGCATATACGGAGGTATAGCACACACTATGTAGAACAAAAAAACATTTTCTTTCTTTACTTTGGTGGTAACATTAGTTTGATATGGACAGAATGTGTTTTCGTAATATGGATGAACCAAACATCGATATTATTACAACAAAAAACAGAAATATCAATCCGCCTTTGTCTGTAGTATTAGCTCTGCTAATTACCAAAGAATTCTTCTTTAAGATTTTTTTCTAACAACTCTGTTAAACATCAAGTAAACCTGAAAAATACAAAACAAGCCACATTTTTGCATACAGACAAAGTTACTTATAACACAAACGGACCTCTTTTAACTTGTCCAAGTTGTGTACTGTATGCAAGACAAGTTAAAAGAAAAAGACATTTAACTAGAAAAGTTTCAACTGTTTTTAATTTGGAATACAATTCAACATCTGAACTTACAACTGAACCTACTCACCATGTTCAGCAAGAAAATGGCCTCCTTTTTCCTGCATTCAACTCTCGTTTAAAATCATCCAAACTTGTGAAAAACAGAAAAATGCCAACGTAAGTTTTTCAACTGCATCCTACTATGGATAAGTTCCATGCAGAAAACATATTTGTCCAAGGACAAGCTAAACAATTTATTTAATGTGCAACAACTATAAAAAAAAAAACATAGTACGAGTTAAGCTACTCAGTAACGCAATTAAATAACGATTAATATGAATGAGTACAACAAACTCAAAAACTGATTCTGTTTACTTACAATTGGAAACAACATTACATAAAAATTTGATGTAACTGATTACCTCAAATCTTTTGAGTTTTGCCAACTTATTCGGGTTTACAGTGTAGCCTTAGATAAAACTTGATAGTTTAAGTGTGTCAAACAACAAAATTGAGTACACCTAGTGATTGTCTCATCTACTCATACTGTTTAAGTAATGCAATAAAACAATATTTTTTGTAATAGTTACTCAAACTGTTTGCATAGAAACAACTTTTGGGCTAACAGTGTTACTCAGCAACTAAACCCTATCATCTAAACCAGTGGTTCTCAACTTTATGCTTGGAGAAACATTCTTCTTCTATACCGCTTGTCCTGGAGCCAATCACAGGAGACTTCGAGCACGAGACAGGGTATACCCAGGACAGGGTGCCAATCCATTGCAGGGTGCACGCACGCACGCACGCACACGGGCACGCACACACTGCCCACCAAGAAAACATGCAAACTCCACGAGGTGGGAATCGAACCCTCGACCCTGGAGCTTCAAGGCCACTATTACACGCACTTAAATTTAAAAATGCTAATTAGTAGGTATACGAGGAGATGAGAGCTAAGAAAGCACTAGAGAACTGTGGTTCTTCTGTAGAACCACTGATCTAAACGCACACACAGATCTTGAACAGTTATAGTCAAACGATTCGTCTCTGGTAGATCAGATAAATCGGCGTCCAGGGTTTCAAATATCGCCTCTACTGGCTTTGACGTGATGTCCCCGTGCTTACTCTGTTTCCTCTGGGTAATCCGGGTTCCTCCCAGAGTTCGAAGACATGCACTGTGAGCTCCAAATTGCCCTGTGTGTGGAATTAGCCCCTTCCCTCGCCTCGTTTTACACAGTAACACTCCTCCTCCCTCTCCCCACCTCGCTTTTTAAGTTTCACAACAAACACACACACACACACACACACACACACACACACACACACACACACACACACAACGGAAACGCCGTTTTAACCGGAAAAAAAGAAATCTCTCTGAGACTGGCATGAGCGTATATTAACGGAATCACTTTTTAAGTTTCACAACAAACGCATAAACACAGTGGAAACACCGTTTTAACGGAAAAAAAGAAATTTCTCTGACCTGGTGTGAGCGTTTACTAAGGGAATCACTGCTGTAAAGTAAAAAAAAAAACAACAACAACAAAACAAATGCACCAGCACCTTACCTTGGAAAAGAATCGCGACAGAGCAGAGTTTCTGTGTGTTTGTGAAGCCATTGGGGGGAGGGGGGAGTTGAAAAGGTGAGAGAGTGACGCTCGGTGTCAAAATAAGAGTCGCATGCGTGATACATGATACTTGGCGCTCGTGAACTAATACTTGCTCGGTTTCCGATTAAAAATTTATTAAAAATCTTTGCTCGGTTTGCGGAACACTCGTAAACCACGTTACTCGCAATCCGAGGTTCCACTGTAAATGGTCTGTTTACAGTGGGGCAAAAAAGTCAGCCACCAATTGTGCAAGTTCTCCCACTTAAAAAGATAAGAGAGGCCTGTCATTTTCATCATAAAAGTTGTTGCCACGTGATTGGCTCATTACAGATTCTCATTAACGAGCAGCTTAACAGGTGTCCGTAATGAAGTGGCCGGTGAGTGTAAGTAGAAATCTTTCGGCTCATGCACAGTCCAGTGTTTTTGAGTGTTGGTTTACTTGTTAGGTCACCGTGTTGGGAACTCCGGCAGAAGAGGATGGAGGCGGGAAAGTGGATTTGCTTCGAGAAGGAGCTTTCCAGGGTCTGGACGTGGTGTTTATGGCTCATCCCACTCAGAAGAACGCCACCTATCTACCAGCCATGGCTATACATGGGTGAGTCCAGTATTGTCCATGTGGTCACTCAGCTAAGAACTGACTAGATACTTAACTTTTGACAGAGCTAAAAACTCTCAGCGCTGTTTAAGCAGTACTGAAATCCTTCATCGTGACTTCACGGGGGGTCACGGGGGACCTGGATCCTATCCCAGGAGCCTTAGGGCACGAGGCGGGGTACACCCCGGACAGAGTGCCAGTCCATCACAGTACACACACTTATGCACTTATTCATACACTACGGTCCATTTGCGAACGCCAGTTAGCCTAATCTGGATGTCTTTGGACTGTGGGAGGAAACCGGAGTACCCGGAGGAAACCCACAAACCACTACGCCACTGTGCCGCCCAAAAACCCTTTAATGGAAAAAAAACAAATTTCTGGCGTTTAAAAGATGAGCAGATATTTCTGTGATGTAGCACCAACCATAAACCCTGATTAGTGATGTTTGACTTCCAATCTTTCAGCGTGCAGGTGAAGTACCGCGGTCGTGCGTCTCATGCATCAGCGTATCCCTGGGAAGGAATAAATGCGCTAGATGCAGCTGTCATGGCCTACAGTAGTATCTCTGTCCTGCGCCAGCAGCTCAAACCTGCCTGGAAGGTCCATGGTGAGCTCCAGTTTAACATCATTCACTTTTTTATGATTTATGATACTCTAGACAGTTTCGTTTCCTCATCTTGACGAATGACTAAAACCACAGAAAGTGTGTGAAGCTGAGTGATTGCGTGTGTCTTGGTCAGGTGTCATAAAGCACGGCGGTGTGAAACCCAACATCATCCCCGACTACAGCGAGCTGGAGTATTACTTGCGCACGTCCTCGCACCGAGACCTGCCCAACTTCAGAGCCAAGGCTGAGGCCTGCTTTCACGCCGCCGCTCTCGCAACAGGATGCAAGGTGAGTGCACACAATGATTCCTCAAGTTTCCAAAACCACTCTTTGAAAGAGAGTCCTGGACCACATCTGTTCCATGAGGGAAGAAAAACTCCATAGATGTGATAACCTGATCAGTCAGAACATTCAGGTCGTCAGCTGACTTCATTTTATTGCCACATAAGGTTGCTGAACCAAGACTAAAGCAACCACAGATCATTGTACAGTTGCCGCTATGCATGATGGGTGCATCGCTTCATGTGCTTCAGCAACACCCAGGTCCAATCATTTCCTAAGTTGTTTCCTTTGCTTGATGAAGTCCAATAATTTAACCCTTATGAAATGGCGACTTTTTTTCCCCCCCACTTGTGTCTTGCAGGTTGAGATCAAGTTTGAGAAGAACGAGTTTTATGAAGTCCTGAGGAACCGCACCCTGGAAGATCTGTACGAGGGGAACGGGAGAGCTCTTGGCATGGAATTCACCACCGAGGGCTTTTCAGGTGAAACAATGACGCATCGACGCTATGGTTTTCTTTTCAGGCATACAGTGGAACCTTGGATTACGAGCATAATTCGTTCCGGAAGCGGGCTCGTATTCCAAAAACACTCAAACCAAATAGACTTTTCCCATAAGAAATAATGAAAACTCTAATTATTCGTTCTACGGCCCAAAACAATAAATACGTAAAAATAATTAATACAACATATAAAGTAAAAATAAAAAAATTAACTTGCACTTAACATTTTAAAAAAGGTAAAAATAATGTTTCCGTTTGTGCGCGCAGACGCTGTGTATTTGTATGCGTGTGTGTGTGTGGAATTAGCCCCTCGCCTCGTCTTAAACAGTAAAACTCCTTCTCTATCTCCCACACCTCGCTTTTTAAGTTTCACAACTAACATACACAATGCAAACACTGTTTTAACGGGGGAAAAAAAGAAATCTCTCTAATGATACTCGCGTGAGCAGACTAACGGAAACACTGCTGTGAAGTAAAAAAAAATAAATAAATAAAAATAAACCAGCACCTTATCTTTGAAAAGAATCACGACGGAGCTGAGTTTTCTGTGTAAATAAAGTGCGTGTGTAAAGCACCGGGGAGATGTGTGTGTGTCTGTGTCAAATTATGCGCGTACACACGCACACACAAAGTAAGTGTGTGTGTGTGTGTGCGCGTAAAAAGTGTGTGTATGTCGGTGTGTGTGGGGCACAGTGTCAAATTACGCGCGCACACAGAAGAGAGAGGGAAATGTTGATTATAAGAGACGAGCACTAAGACGCAGCAGGGGACTCTTATTTTGACACAGGGGATGCAGCAGGGGAGACGATTACCCATAATTCCCGCAGCGCAAGAGAGACAAAAATCATTGGTTCAGTTGTGATCACTTGCCGCTCGGTGTCAAAATAAGAGTCGCATGCGTGATCCATGATACTCGGCGCTCGTAAACTAATTTGCTCGGTTTCCGATTAAAAATGTATTAAAAATCTTTGCTCGGTTTGCGGAACACTCGTAAACCACGTTACTCGCAATCCGAGGTTCCACTGTATCTTCAGGCTGATTTGAACTGAATCGCTTTGGTTTCAGTAGTTCGTGAAACCGTATTTCCAGAGTCTACAATAAGCCTGTATTATGTGTTTTGTTTTTTGAGATTGACTCCAGTCTTTTTCATCTCAGGTTCTACAGATTTCGGGAACGTGAGTCACGCCGTCCCAGGGATTCACCCTTATTTCTACATCGGCTCCGAGGCACTGAATCACACTGCGGAATATACAGCTGCTTCCGGTGAGTCTCACCAACGTCTCGGTGATACTAAAGCGTTCAATTCTTCCACTCCTGTCCGTCACATCTGGTGTAATCCGTGCCACTTTCGGCGGTGATATTGCAGGTGCAGATGAAGCTCAGTTTTATACTCTCCGCACTGCCAAAGCTTTGGCCATGACGGCACTGGATGTGATCTTCAGCCCGGGAATGCTGGACAAAGTCAAACGGGAGTTTAGAGAGGCTAAGCTGCAAGAGGAGGGAAATTAAAGCAGGAGAAACATGAAGAAATGCAGACAGCTGAAGGGTCTAATACTCATCACAGTTATCAATTATACTGACTGATTTCTAATTTCTGTTTCTTTATATACAGTATATTTATATATACAATTGTACTAATTTACAGCTCTGGAAAGAAATACGAGACCACTGCAGTTTATTTCAGAAAACATCTGGAATGTCATCACGAGGAACATGGAGGGTCACAAACCATCAAGCAAAGCTGAGCTGAAAAAAGAGTGATATAAAGTTACCCAACAGCAATGTAAAAAAAAACTGGTGGAGAGCCAAAACGCGTGAAAGCTGTAACTGCAAATCACGGTTATTATTCCACCAAATACTGATTTCTTAATGGTGTTTAGCCAAAGAATGAACACAATTTGCTTACAAATTATTTGCATTTTTGAGTTCTGAATTTAGGAGAAATATTGTCAGCGGTTCTCAAAACATTAAACGAAACTGTTGATGTCACCAGTACTGTACATGCACCTGTAAGAAAAAAAGGAAGAAAAAACCCCCCATAAGAAACGGATTATTTTGCAGTTGTTTGTTGTTTCCCCGAGCTGTATCTGACTGATTCATTTTAACAAAATGTAGCAATGAAGTTTTTAATTCTTAGGAATATTGTTGTCGTTTATTTTTCTTCTTTTAAATCATTTTGCTCCTGTGTCACTCAGTGGAAATGCACAGGGTGTTCAAATCAAACCGGGACTCTTTGTTATGTTGAATACCAGAACACATTTACGAGAGTAAAAACTCTTTTTGTCTTTTTGGGATTGTCACTCGCAGGCTCTTTTTTTTTTTAAGATGTTTGTACCATTCACATGTTTGACTTGAGCTTATCGTATCACTATAAAGTGGTTAAAGTCTTCTGTAATTATGCTTTACACAGCATGCTATTCTACTGGAAATCCTTCTTTAATGAGTTTTTGAGTTCTTTCCATTGTTTAAATTGACCGCTCAATTAAATGAACGTTGTGCCATTTTTTTCTCCTTTCAATCGATATGTTTAGAATACTGTCAGGATTTGTTTTTTAAAAATACTAATTATAAAAGCATTCCACAACTTATTTCACCCTACTTGAACAGGGAACTTTATTTATAATACAATTATAATTTTAATTAGAATGATAACTTTTATTTGTTTCACAAAGTCAGAGTATTAAATACTGTATAAGCTATTAAAATATAAAAATGTGTTTCTTGTCTTATCTGGGATTTGTTCATTTGCTTTGAAGTGTGGCGACTCCATTATGTTTGTAATCTGGAACGCACAGATGTTCCCAGATGCTGGGTTTCTTCATCATCAGTGGAGATGCCGTGCCAGACGTTTACTGCCGCCGGCTTCAGCATATTTTTCTGCAGTAATTTTGAGATCAGGAAGTGAAATAGATGCTTATTTGAATGAAGATCAGATGAGCGACGTTGCCTTTGAACATTATGTATAATTCTTTGCCTTAAAAATGCCTTGATCCTCTCGTTCAGTAGATTTTGAAGTGTTTACCTGAACGTGCTTTTGTCTGCTTTTAGTCACGTCTGAAATAAATACCAGGGAATAATTACACATAATATGGGATAATGAGTAGTTTCTTCCCCTCTCTATACTCTTCTCCTCACGTCATTCTGCTGATCTATTCACAGATCGTTTTAGACCTGAATAGGATAGTTTTCTTTTCCTCCAATAGTTTTTGCCTTACGCGTGATCTCATCCTCTCAGACAAAGTTTCAAATGGTTTTTCAGGTCCCACTTTAATTTCACAGTTAAGTCTTAGGATTGTCATATAGTCATAGACAAATGATCTCATTCTTTATTCACGATTAAATAAACAAAGATGACATTTAAATATCAAATATCAAATACAGATAAAGCTGTATTCATTGAGTCAATATATTAAAGCTAAGCATTATGACCGGGCTAAAGCTTTATAAAGTCAGGATTCATATAGAATGTACAGTATATTGGTTGGCTGGAGGTATGTATTAAGAAACATTTTATATATGTATATGTATATAAACTATGACCAAAAAAAAAAAAAAATCCAGATACTTCACTTGTTACCGAAATCTGACTTACTTTGATCAATGTTCACATCTAGTTTAATACAGTACAATTATAAAGAGCTGTAAGGATTACGCGTTATGGAAATGGTATGTCGTTATGGCAACTGACTCAAATATGCAACAACGTTTCCTTGTGCCAAAATACGGGACGCAGTACAAAAGCTCAAACAAGCCAATTACATGTTAAATACAAGCATTTACACTCTGTAATGTAACGGAAAATAAAAAGCCATCAGACAATAATAATAATAAAAATAAAAATATAGTGTTAAGATTGAAAACCTAGTTATGTGTTTAAAACAGAAGCACATGTAAGCTTTAGGTAGCTTAGGAAAGTCTTTCTGTCAGGACTGTCTCTCAGGACAATAATCAGTCTCAGTTTCATTTTGTAAACACGACCGAGCAAAGAAACCAATCCTATTCCTTCTGTACGCAAAAACTCCCAACCTATGCACAGCTTCACCAGCGTTCCATCTATAAATAGTGAAAGAAGTTAATACGTGCGTACGCATGAACAAAACAGACCTGATACAAGCTGCTGTTAAAACTTGTATCAGTATAAAACTCTCTATCATCATCATCATCATCATCATCGCTCCAATGAGCGACTCTGTCCCATGAGTCATGGTCTAGACCACACCCAACATGACTGGGTGTTAACACTCGGGTCAGCGTCAGACTGGATATTGCATAAAATGTTAATCAAGCAGTTCAGAGATGGCCAGAGCTTGTGCCGTAGTCGTGATGTGTCTGTGTGGGTTCTCGAGCAGGTTCTCAGGCATTTGGTCTGTAAACACACCGGAATATAGTGGACTGGAACGGGATAGCAAGCCGGCGTCTTATCCGGGTTTCTCTCGATATTCCGTAATAGCTTTCCATAGTTTGCACAGGATTCCACCTCTGTGTGTGTGTGAAAGAGAGAGAGAGAGAGAGAGAGAGAGAAGTAATTTCCGGCTTGGTACATTATCAATATACACACGCACACAAACAGACTGCTTTCTGAGGTCCATTATTTTTATATAATAATAATAATAATAATAATAAAAAACTCACTTTAATCTCAGACTTTTCAGGTCGTCCCTGGTGACGCAATAGAGCAGGTCATCCAGAGTGTAGTCCTCTGCTACAATCTAAAGTACGAGAAATGCTCAACTCAGAATCAACTGGAATTTTTTAGGAAAAAATTATATATTTAATAAAGATGGAGATAGACATTACCCTGTCTATAGCGTCTGCGTCAGCTCCATGTAACCGGAGCCATTTGAGCAGCTCGGGGTCAGCCTCACCTCCAAATGAACTCGGAGTACTCACTGAAGGAGGGGCAATGTCTGCGTTGAGGAAGAAAACACACAAAACACACACTAAAACGAATGCTCGCTTAAACGAGGGGCGTTCAAGTGAAACCAGGATGAAATTGCTATTAAATGGCATTTAAAACGATTTACACAAGACTTTGAGCACAGTACGGTGATGAGACGTTTAGCCGCAGTAAAACATTTGAACGGTTTAAAGAAGCCATGAATGACGACGCCCGCCAAGGTGGCACTGTAGTCTGATCATGTGTACTAAGAAAACTTTCTATCATGATGGAATCCAAGTACTAGTGAAATACTGAGATAAGTGCATTAGTGTAGCAGAAGAGGGAGTGTTTACTTGTATAACTGTCCTGTTATTCTGCACAATCAAAAGTCCAGGTTTGACTTGAACGCCTTCATATAATAAAATGGCAACATCCATGACTTGTAAATTAAGACGCAACATGAAGTCAA
The DNA here is from genome assembly GCA_013621035.1 of Clarias magur. NCBI lineage: Eukaryota > Metazoa > Chordata > Actinopteri > Siluriformes > Clariidae > Clarias > Clarias magur. The sequence goes on from QNUK01000489.1 coordinate 207,296, forward strand.
CACCAATTATGATTGCATCATTGTAACAGTGTGTGTGTGTGTGTGTGTGTGTTTGTGTGTGTGTAGACTAACCTATGGTTTCAGAACGAATTTTCAGAAGTTTAATCTCCCTCTCTCTCTCTTCCAAAACCTGATGCAGTATACACTGATACTCTCTTTCCCTCTCCATCAACTCCTCTAACAACCTGAAACACACACAAGTCAAGACCACATAAAAAGAACTGCTTTTATTTGATCAACAACCAAACATTATAATAATAAGAATAATAATCAGACAAATTTAAATCGTATTAAAGAGATTTCCATGTGCACCTGTTGGTCTCGAGCTTCATGCGGCCGAGTTCCATGCTGACGGAGCGCTGTGCGGTTTGAGACTCCGAGACGGTCGAACTGAGCGTGCTCACTCCAGACGTGGCCACCGTGTCATCGTGGTTGGCGATGGTCGAGCTTCTGCGTTTGTTGCCGAGGCTTCCATGAGGGATGACATCGTCATCGACGTTCTCCTGGTCGGCAGCGTCGCTTTCAGATGCCAGGCTGAAGTGCGGCCTGAGCTCTGAGTAAAAAAAAAGATACATATACAAATAAATAAAATGGCAATGCCAAGATTAAATGCATGCACTGATAAACAAACAGTGCCATTACCTGGCACCAGGATGGTGATGGCGGTCTGGACGGCTTTCCGGACGATGTTATCCAGAGCAAACATCCAGTGAGGTTTGATATTGTGATTGCGCAGCACTTTGTTCATCTGCAGACACATGCATGTACGGATGATCAGCATTACTGTTTGACAAGCTGACTATGCAAAGAGAACGGATTCCTATAGGAAAATCTGTTTTGTGTCATGTGACAATGAAACCTATATAACTCCCAGACGGTTTGACTAGTCTCCTGGACCGGTGTTCCAGCTCTCAGGGTTGATACTGTATACGTTTTGTGTGTGTGTCTGAGTAAGATTTCGTTAGAGAAAGGGACTGAGGCAGTTTTCTCCATTGTAGAATGCAGTTAGTTCTCTATGGATCAAGTTTGGAGCAAGTTAGGGACTATATTTGTAGGGATTCCTTATTTTTGACGAAATAGATTTTTCTCCAGAGGAGTGGAAATGTGTGAGCTCTTCGATGTGATATGTTTCGTTTTGTTTCACCAAAAGGAATTTTGTGACAAGACAAAAAACAAAAAAACAGAATCTGTTCATTTTGCATAGTAAGCTTGACCTACTCTTCAATTCAGTCCTGAATCGTAAAAAAACTCAAGGATTTTTGGAAAACAACCTGTCCTATTCCTTAGAAAAGTATTAGCACACCATTCCTGAGGGGTGGAGGGATTGGGTCACTAAAAGAATAATAACTCTAAATGATCTAAATTCTAAATAATTCTAATTCTAAGAAATTAAGATAGTAAGATAGATTACACTCACAGAGTGCTTTGGTCAGTGATGTTTCTCAAATAATTCTTCGGCATGTTCAATGGTGGAAACTCACATATAAATAAAGTATAGTACAGCATGATGGCCAGTAGGTGGCATTGTTATAAAAGTAAAAGACAATCTTTAAAGGACGTTGTAAAATTTTTCTTCTAATCAAAAAAATCTGATACTCCTTACATCACTCAGTCTTCACTCAAGATATAAAAAAAAAAAAAAGATCCCTGTATGGGCCTTTACCATTTATCATCAATCAATGATACTATATATTTTAGATGTGTGGGATAAAGTAGTATATTTATATTCCTGTCGCCTCTTACGCAATTTAAAAGCATTTCTTTAAATATAAAAGAAATATAAAAGAATACAGAAACATATACTCCCTCTATCTCATCCATACACTTTTTTTTACCTCTCTATGTCCATAACAATTGTTAATACCCAAGATAAAATGAGACAATATTGGAATACTGGAATATTGGAATACTAAGTTTGGCATACATCTGATTTGTTCACCATATGTACATCTAATGTTCATGAACCTAACTCCTCAACTGATATTTGCAGATAAGAAAATAAACGAGACTCACCGCATCCTGGAAGCCGAACAGCACCACCTGCAGTTGGCTGATAGCGACGCTGTCGAAGTCCAGCTCCAGTTTCAGCTGTGACAACGTGTTGGCAATGATCTTTCTATCAGCCATTCGTACAAAATCCCCCAAGCTGGCCACCAGAGTGGAAATGTGCTCATGCGTTAGCTTGGTCTCTTCCGTACCCTATAAAGCGAGAGTGACAATGAGGTTGGTGTCATGGTTATGTTAATGGTTATCTCACCTGAATACAGTATATATATAAAAAAAAATCACCTGCATAAGTGCTTCCTGCAAGTTGCTGACTATTTTGTCTCTGTCCTCAGTGAGGATGCGGTGCAGAGTTGCCCTGCGCTCACTATCCTTTCTCAGCATAAAGAAGCCAGGGTCCTTCTCTTCCGGAGACGGAGGGGCGCTGTGGTCCTCAAACTGCTCCACTGGGATGCTAAAGAACACACACTCATGAGCACAGCAGATTGAAACAGTGACGCTGTCACTATTTTACATCTCAAATCAGTGTCTGTAGGGTTGTCTCTACTGTCTCTGTTTCCACTCCTCTTGGTAGTTACCTAAGAAAGAGCGAACGATGCCCTTTGACCTCTCTCTCACTAAGGCACTTCATGCTGGGCTTGAAGACAAAGGGGTTGGCGCTCAGTTCGTTGTCTGGAGAGACGGAGCCGTACTCGCTGCTGCTGCTTGTGTCCTCAACCACCACTGGAACAGGGAGTGAGATGCTGCGCACATATTCTGGCAAGACAAAGTAGGGATTAGGATCCAGTTACAGTTTCTTAATTTCAGTAAAGCTTATCGATTTCATTAATAAATAGCACAGTCTGAAGGGTTTAGCAGACTCACCACTTGCTGGGGTCAAAGCTGGAAAAAAAAAACAAATAAGAAAAGACATTAAAATTATTTTCAAATGATAAAGGATACATTAAAAAATTTTACGTTTGCATGAGATATCTTAGATGTCTCCAAAACAACTCTGTTAATGTCCAAGCTGAAATACAATTAAGATTCTGCATTCATACTTGACTTTTTCCTTTTTAACTACAGCTAACACACAGATTCAGTGTTTGTATCTTAAATTAAATGTTTTACTTTACACACATTTTTAGAGAAAGAAAATATATAAAGGTATTAATTCACAATGACATCCTTAATATTTTGTGATATAAAAGTTAAAACACAACTACTGTAAGAGCTGAAGTAGTTAAGGAAGCCCAGCTAAATGTCTAAAAATTAGCCAGATTGCTAACCTAGGTTAATCTGACAGGATTGCTGAGGAAATGTTTACTGCATTAATGCTAACGCTTGCCACATTAGCAGTGAATATAAAGCCACTTCGTTCATTGTAAACTGTACAAACATCAGATGTGATTAAAAAAAAAAAGAAGTTTTTTTAAAAACGCAGACTGTAAGATGATCTGTAATTTTGGTCAAAACATTTGTGCTAATGTTTTTAACATAGCTAGCTAAAGCTAAGATAACAGTATTTTCCCTGCTATTGTTCACCGTTTGTACACCTAGCATAAACTAGACAGGATTTCAGAAAGAATGTTTAACCAATTTTGTACATTGTACATTGTTGTACATCTGTAGTTTTAGTCACAATCTTAACAGCTAACGCTAGCCACTTATTTAACGCAAGACAATCTGACAGGATTTGTAAAGAATTGTTAAAGTAATTTTCCAAAATCTTTACAATCCTCACTGATAATGCTTAGCATATAGCTAACATTTCCTGACACTCTGACAGGATTTCTGAAATCATGGTTAATTTATTTCGTTTACAATCTGCTTTGCAAATCCTAGTCAGTTATGTCTCCTAAATTATTCTGACAGGAATTCTGAAGAAAATTATAATTCATTTTGCTCACAAAATTCACTGCTAATGCTAGGCACACAAGCGGTAAAAGTGGAACAGGATTTCTGAAAGAATGTTTAAGCTAATTTTGTTAATTGTACAAACAACAAATGGGGATTCACAACCCTTAATCTAATCTGTAAAATATAAATCTGTAATTTTGCTATAAATCTGTAATTTTTGCCAAAAGCTTCACCATCTTCACTGAAATTGAAAGTCTTGTACTGTACCTAACGTAAGATAACCTAACAACTATTTTAAATAAATCTGTTTATAATATTCACCTCTAATACTAGACACATAGCTTACCAGACAGGATGTGTAAATGGTGACACAATTTACATACTGTATGGACACTACAAAGCAGCACACCTGTGAAGTTGTTGCCCTTGGCTTTTTTCTTGCGAGACGTGACTGTAAGGAACTCATGCATGAGCAGCTCGTTGGCTGAAGCACGCAGGTCCGGGTCTGGCTCGAAACATCGCAGAATGAACGCCTTCGCCTCAGATGACATGGTGTCTGGAATTTCTGGATGGATCTTAAACATTCCTACCTACACACACATACACAAGGGAATATGAACACACAAGCTAAGGCAATTCATGGCTGCATAAAATGCATATTTTTAGTCACAAATCGGCAAAGCCTTTATCACATCTCAGCGCCTGTAGCCTCTACTGCTGCGTTCTCTCACTGAACGCATGGAATTATGGGCAATCCTGCTTTTTTAGCAGTACTGACCCTACATGGTTGAGGAACGTCCAGCTGAGCCGAGGAAAAGGGTCTGAATCAATAGGAATGGTCATGCCTGACTGAGGCATGACCATGTTTATTTATATTGTTTGGATTTCTGTCTTTTAGAATTTCCATGGAATGTTCAGCATCTCAAAAGTGTTTTCATGTTCTCAGGAACTTCCAGTAGTTTCAGTTATATCAGGTGATAGTCAGCTACAAAGACGGTTAAACAATGTTATCTTACTGTACTTTTATACATTTCAAATCAGAGGAGTTACTAGAAAACATCCAGAGTTGTTTTTATTTTCATATTCATTGCTACTAGAGACTGCTCTCTGCTGATGTGTAGATAACACAAAGGTTGTGTTTCATTTCCTTAAGGCACTATTCAAATACATGTATTTTGTGAGGAACATTAAGAAACATTAAAGTACACTATATGGACAAACGTATTTGGCCAAACCTGCAATGACATTGTATCCAAATACATATTTTTCAATATGGAGTTGCTCGCCGTTTTACAGCTACAATAGCTTCCACTCTTCTTGTAAGGCTGTCCACATAGTTTTTAAGTGTTTTGTGCTCATTCATTCTGCAGAGCATTGGTTAGACCTCGACCAATATAGAGCATGCAGTAGGTTCTGAACTCTGAATGTTGGTCGAGAAGGCCTGACTTACATGCTCCATTCCCGACCAATCAAGTTCTTCCACACTGAACTCATCAGACCATATCTTTATAGTTCTTGCTTTGTGCTCTGGAGTCACTGTCACTTTGTGCGCCAACAATGAGCGTGCGCCTAAATCTTTTGGCGCTCATCGCTCTTTCCTTAGCCTTACTAGGTAGGCAGCCTCTCCTTCTGCAGGTGTGCAAAGATATAGAACAGCTAGATCGAGACCTCGTCTCATGTCATGTTGCAAAAGAGTCATGTTGGAAAAGAAAAGGTCCTTCCCCAAACTGGTGCCACTAAGTTGGAAGCATAGCATTGTCTAAGATGTCTTGGTATGCAGAAGAATTAAGATTGTTCTTCACTGGGTATAAGGACACCTGAATTCAATACTTAACAGGTTTGACCAAAGATTTTTATCCGTATAGTGTACTTTGAAGAAGTGTTCCTTTGTGCATTATGTTTACACTACAACTGATATAGGTTAGATGACATTTAATAGAAACTCCTTAATAAAATAATAGTGTTTGGGACCTCTGTTATATAAAATAGATTAGGTCCAGTTGACTGCACATGGACTTAGATTGGTATCATAAACTTTAGTGATTTATTAGTAACACCTACTGTTTTAATAACCATGTTCCCCTTCATACAATTATTCAGTTCAGCCAATCGTATCGCAGCAGCACAACTCATTAAATCATAAAGATACAGATCAAGAAATTCAGTTAGTGTTTAAAAAAAAAAAGAGAAAGAAAAAAAAACATCCGCATAGGATGTGATCTTAATGATATGACCATGCGGAAAGTAACTCAAATACAGGCTTGGACACTGAGGTGGATTGGCTACAACGACATATCGAGTTCCACTACTGTCAGCCAAGAACAGGAATCTGAGGCTACATGCTCCTTATAAAAAAGGCAACATTTTTTCCAATCTTTCCACCAGTCTATCCATCTGAAGAATATTCATTTTGAAATCCCCTTAAGCTCTCCACGGGTATAAAAATGGTTATTTTAGTTACAGCAGCTAAAACTCTCAAAGTCTGTCAGGCCTCCCTTATTTCAAAAACTTTAAACAGATGTATCTTATTTTATTTTATGTCAGTACGGATTGGCTTAACACTACTTTGCCCAGTGGCAATGCAAACAATTGTCCTTGGATATACTGTACTGTGCATATGCCTGTGTGTTGTCTTTCCCATTTACTTTATCTGCACTTCATTCTCATTTGCTTCAATGAATGTCTTGTTTTATTGAGGCATTTTACACGCACATTACCGTAATTATTCGATGCTAACTTTATGACCGTCTTTGTTAATGTTTAATGAGTTGATAATGTTGGTTGCTAAGGCCATAATCAAGCTGCCTGTTCACAGGGATTAGCGAATGGTGGCATATTTTTTAGGGCATGAACAAAAATGATACACAGGAAGGAAAAAAAAAAAAAACGGACCATAACTTATTCCAAGGGCTTTCTAAACTTAACTTAGAATTACTTAGCTAGGCATGAATACTTGCATTTAGGACTAAGGCCAAGTCTCTACAGAAGAAGCTTGTGAAATGAATTATGGGAAGTTCTCTGACCTTAAACATAGCTGCCTGTGGTTCTCCCAGCTCATAAAAAGGTGGTTTGCCGGTGGCCATCTCTATAATAGTACAACCCAGTGACCAGATATCTGCTGGTTTCCCGTAACCACGAGGGCCTTTGTCTATGATCTCAGGAGCCATGTACTGCAATGTTCCTGCAAATAAACACACACACACACTTTAGTTTCTGCTCATGAATTTGCAGTGGATGCCCTAAAATACCATTTTAGAATATCAAGCATATCTTCCTATCATTTGTGACATCATACAGGATGTCACATCAGATCAGTCATTTGTCTGTAAGTTTAGCTTATAGGTTACACAATAAGGGTGAAACTTATTCATGAAAGAACGTTCATGTGTGATAAACTTATTAAAGACACTAGAACAATGTGATTTAATATGCTTTCTTTAATGTGTGTGAAAGATGAGAAGGTCTCTGAGCAGATACAGGCCTGGGACAAACACACTGCCTTTAATTCTCTTAGAAAAACCTCAAGGGACCCTTTAAAGTGCAGCTGAGTACAGACTGTGAGAGCCTCGAGGGCTAAAATGTACCCTAACGTTTAGCCAAGGGAAAAGGAATTACCGGAAGACATTTGTTTCAAAGAACTGACTGTACTCTTGTATGTATTTATGTATGTATTTATTTGTGACCGCACACAATAGTTTCCCAGGCCGAAGAGTGCGAACTATAAGTCAGGACTTTACTCAGGACTTAGTCAGCTAGACAGGAGATTATTAGAGAACATTTATATCACATTCATATTAATATTAAATCAGGTAATAAGTCAGATTTTGTGTGATTTATCTGTATTTTCAGAGTCCTGGTTTGTATCATGTCCGTTTGCTATGATATGGCCAGTGCGAGCTTGTTTACGAGGAGGGCCTTATGGGGGGAAAAAACATGAAGAAATCCTATTTTTAGAATATTTATACCAGGTAGTAAGAAATATGGAGCCTCAGCTTTACGTTGACACCAGCTGCCTCTTAGATATATAATGAAAGCAGCAACCACTTCGAGGGTATACGATTCACAGGAAAATAATAAATGTTAATGGTGATGATAAAATCTATTAATTACTGATCATGCGGTGTATGTACGTTACTTAAGTAGCTTTATTAGTGGATACTTTTTTACTTTTATTCCACTACATCCTGCAACAAATATCTGTACTTTCTAATTCACTACATTTGCAACGCATGGAGTTGCGTTACATCGCCATAGTGGTGTGTAACATTTGAAGTCGTGCTCACTTCAGTGTAATATTCTGATTTTCTCCCTAATTTAGTAGTGTCCAATTCCTCCCCGTCACTAGGGGGCTCCCACATTAAGGCTACTACTACCACTCATTCGGGAGGGCCGAACACTATCACGTGTTTCCTCTGGACCATGTGACGCCAGCCGACCTCGTCTTTTTTTTTCGAACTGCTATCCATTGGGGGCGGCGCAACACACTCGGAGGACAGCGCTATCCACTCCTTCCGCTTGCGCGAGCTCACAGACGCCCCTGACTGGCTGTAGAGCCGTGATTTATATGGGAGCACTAGGTACCTCCCCTCAGAGAGCTCGGCCAATCAGCTCTCTCTAGGCCTCCGGCTGCGAGAGGTTATAGCATCACCCGAGAATCGAACTTGCGATCTCCGGATGCAGATTAGAGAAGAATTGTAGAATCAAGACTAAGAAATATAACTCGGTATATTGAGTATAAACGTCTTTTTTCAGCACGTGCTCTGGATGAAAAAAACCCGTCTTAAGAAAACTACTAAAAATACTATGGGCAGTAGATATTCTTGGAAATCTGCAATGTTATTATTGTATACCAGTGAAGGTCTCGGTGCAGGGGTTGATGCCAGCCAGGCGCTTTGACGTGCCAAAATCTGAGATCTTCAGAACGCCACTGTAGGTGTTTATGAGGACGTTGTCTCCCTGTGTAGGACGGAAACATATATATGAGCTGAGTCATCTTAATAAATGTGCAGGAGGCTAAAACTGACTCATTTTTAACCTTGCTGAAAAGGTAGTAAAAATATAAGTTCCAGATACAGAGATGAAAACTCTGGCCTGTGCACAATTTATGGATCTGTTTGCACTGCAGTAATTTAGGCTGAATACATGAATACATTTGTAGTCACATGCTCCACAGTGAGATCTGTACAGTTAGAAAAGCAGGAATTTAAAAAACTGATAAAATCTTGAAGAAATTCTTGAAAAGATCTTCCCAGGAACTACAGTAAGATAGCGACGCTCTCTGATCTGCATGATTCCTCCGAAACGGTGGCACCGGTCCAGGTAAAACCACAAGAACACTGTACTGTATTCGTGCACCCGGATGGATTTTCTAACATCCATAAACACGAGAGCAAAAACAGATTAACATTTACTGACGTGACTCTCCATACAGAATGGAGTAAAGAAATGAGCCGTGTATGATGTCACGATGTCGCTCTGTAACAATAACAGCCCAGAAAATTCCCCCCTCACAACGGGACAAAGGAAGGCTTATCAGTAGAGTACACAGGCAAAAACTGATGGTTATGATGTAATGCCGTTTTACGGTTTAACTCTTGGCTAAAAATAGAGAAAAAAGAGGAGTGCCATTGGTTTTGTCTAACTGACAAACACTCGTGAAACTTCTCCCTAAGTTGCCCTGTAGCATAAACTGATTGTTTATTATTATTATTATTATTATTATTAATATTATTATTATTATTATTTATATTGCACTGATTATGTTCTAACAATATTTAGTAAGATATAAGAAATTCCACTGAAAAAAAGTCCCATTCATTTATGCTTTTAAATAAAATTACAACATGAATCCCGGCACCTTGATGTCTCGGTGGGCGATCTGGTTATCGTGTAAGTATTTGAGCCCCTCCAGGATCTGTTTGGTGTAGAAGCCGATGGTCGGCTCATTGTTCTTCAGCGGACCCCATTTCGACCGGAGCAGTGCTGAGAGACTGCCTGTGAACCACAAAACAACACACAGTTACAGGTAACAGAAACTTAAAGTACAGTAAAGTAAAACACAGACAAGCCAGCATAGAAGACAGGAAGTCTTTTGCATCACTTCTAAGTCAGGTTGGAAAAATCATGGCTGGCGAAAAAGGGTAAATAACAGACGATTTAAAAATTTTTTATTTATCTTATTTTTAACTCTCCTAAACAAAACCGTGTCTGGGTTCTACTAGTATGTCAAGTACCAAAATAAATCAGCCAGCTTGAATACAAACTTGCATGCCAGTCATTCAAAAGAGGAAAATTTAGTACACAGTGGGGGCCAAAAGTATTATGACAACATGTGCAATGTATTATAGTTCTTTCTGTGCACAAACAAGGCGGTGTTAGTAATTAGTTCAAGTCTGAAAACTAGAAATTTGGAGCCATGGCCTGGGTCACCTCCAGACCTAAACCCAATGGAAAACTGTCTGAGAATGGTGAAGAAGGCAAGAACAGTCTGATACAGGGAGCATAACAAATCAATAAACAAACTGCCATTATTAAAAAAAGGGGGGGGGGGGGGGGGAACTGAACATGTCATTAAAACATTCACAGTCCAGGTTTGTCCCAATACTTTTGGCCGCCACCTCTAACACAAACCGAAGCTTATTAAACAACACTCTTTTCAAATGTTAACTGAAAATACCGATGACCTCATCTCTGTTTTTATTTCTTATATTGTTCAACCACTTCTACTTTTTTTTTTTTTTTAACCACTAAAGCCCTTCACTGTCTCACCTCCTGGTACCTGCTCCATAAAAATCTTGATGAATCCGTCTTCACTGATGGAGCCCAAATACTGTACGATGTTTTTATGCTTCAGGTGCTTGTGCAGGGCAATCTCCTCATGCAGAGGCTGGGAGTACCTACACACAATACACACACACACACACACACACACACACACACACAATTACAATTACAGCAGTACTACAAACCTGGTTCGATTATATCCTTCGAGAACCGATGATAATTCTTGAAGAATCTCTAGACGTTACAAACCCTGAACCAGAGGCTACACATTGATGCTGCCGAGTATTAAACCCCTCCAGCAGCTCATGCAGAGTGGATTACTTGTCATTAAACACACTGAGAGGCTGATGAGACACTCCCAAAGCGTGACTAAGGCGTCCTTGATGTGAGCGGATGCTTGAGGGTTGTTCTACCAGACTAATAGCCTCCTCTTTATTTCATTTTTTTTTTATTGAAACCATGGTTTACACAGCTGCCGCATTAGGTCCGTCAATATTCATAATTAATATGGCAACGTTTCAACGGCATCCGAGATCGATTTTGTTATAGCTGACCTTTTCAGTTTAATAGTCTTCCATCACATGCTGGTTTATTTTCACTTCATTTAACAATTGCCTACACTGTCCACAAGTCACCACCAGTCATCTGCTCGCTGACAGTGACAGCTGTCGATATAAAAAGGATTCATACTGAGAGAGAGAGAAACTGGGCAGTAGACTTTGGGGAAACAAAACATGATCATGTGGTTTGTTGTTCCTTATAATAAGAAATCTGCCAGTTGGGGTGAGACCTTTCACAAGACATTGTCATCACATCTCAGCTCCAGGTTGATCTCAAATCGAACGAATGCCGATCTTTGCTTCATTACAGGACATCAAGCATGTTAAGATCTCATTATCCGCCACGCTTATCACCCTTATAAATGAGGACTATAAGTGAAAGAGATGCAGATATATAACCAGATTAAAGGAAATGAAGTTAGACAAATAAATGAAACAGGAAGGCTCGATCTCATTTCTCTAATTGCGCTCCTTTGTTTCCACATCTTGGCTTTCTTCCTCAGGCTGGACAGAAAGGAATCGACATACAGTATAGTGCGCGGTAACGCAAGAAAAAGCAGGAAGCACCTGTCTTCTACAGAAGCACAGTACTGTGTAAAAGTAGTGAACACCCCGCCCAAGTCATTTCTTCAAATTTTGCTTCCGAAGAGTCAGACTGTTAATGGAGGAACAGTTCTCCAGGCTTCCTGAAGGACTTTCTCTGCTCTCGTTTTTTGCCAGGTTTTTGTCACTCGTTTTGAGAATGGGTACACCCTGGACAGGGTGCTACTCTATCGCAGAGCACACACACACTCACACACTATGGGCAATCTGGGAATAACAAGTAGCTTTATCTGCAAGTCTTTGGACTGTAGGTAGAAAGCAGTGAACCCGGAGGAAACCCATCAAGCATGTTAAGACCATGCAACCTCTTTGCACCAGAACCCGAGGTGAGAATCAAACCCTTGACCCTGGAAGTGCCAGGCCACAGTGCTAACCACTACACCACCACTACTGACACCCAGACAGGTAAACAACCGAGTTTTTAATTGTGTGTCTTGCAGGAAAAACATTTGCTCGCGTCTCTTTAATATTATCTACATGATTTTGTATCTACATCATTTCATATATAAAAAAGTCTTCTGCACAGTACTATAGTCTGCTAACCATTTAAAGAATGAATATGTAAAAATAAATAAATAAATACACAAAGGTATTAAAAACAGGAATGCAATACATCTGAGCTGCTGGAAAATAAATAATTTCAGAAACATCATTTCAATGTTAACAAAAGTAGCACAGTAATAAATACAAATGTACTGGATGTGATTTACAAAATAAATGTAATGTCTAAAATGCCAAAGCATGATGGTTTCTGCAACGACATCAGACAAGTGATTTGAAATAAAGGACCAGACAAATGTGCTCATAACCTACAAATCGGCTGTCATTATAAGGATATTTGGTGCGTACAAAGACTTTAAAGCCTGCACATATATATACACACACACACACACACACACACACACACACACACACACACACACACACACACACACAGCACTAGCACCTTCATGAGAGCACTGTTGTTATCTTGCACTACGGGTTATCACATAACACAGGCGCAAACATTTTTGTTGCAGGTCTTCCCATTTTGCATTCAGAATTGAACTGTAGAACTATATATCTGCATAAGCCAATGTCTCAGACTGCTGGCTCACGTTTGCACTCATCGTTATTATCTTGTCATTCCATCTCTAGTTACAGACATGATTTCTGTGAAAGTGGTAAAGTACAGACGTAAGCATGAACGCCACAGAGTCGTCAGTAAGGCGAGACGTGTGCACCGGCGTACCTGCTGTCCCGCTCGGGAATCTCCTTGATCGCCAGTCGCACCTGGTTACTGAGGTCACGACCTGCGTAGACGATCCCGAATGTGCCTTTTCCCAGAATCACCCTCTCGCCGTGCTCGTCGTATTCGTAGTCGTACTACACAAACACACAGGAGTGTATCGATGCATTTCTGACAACTATAACAACTGAACAGAAACTGTACGAGCTGAACTGTACACGTTCCTGTTTAGGTATAAACTGCTCAAAGGAATTAAAGGAAGAATTAGTCCCGGTTTGACTTGAACGTGTATACGAGGGGTCATTCGAGTCAAACCTGGATGAATTGTTGCACACACACACACACACTCCCATTTTATAGGAGCTGAGTCATGTTTTTATATAAAAAAAAATAAATAGAAAAACACTAAAAACACTAGTGTGTGTGTGTGTGTGTGTGTGTGTATATATATATATATATATATATATATATATATATATATATATATATATATATACCTCTAAAGTTTCAGATTCACACTCTGCCTCATCTTGTGCTTTCCAGGTTTCTTCAGTCAGACTGTTCACCAACTCACAGAACCTGCAACACACACACACACACACACACACACACACACGTAAAGCTGCAAACCCTCTTTCTCCTGAATGAGGCAACACAAGCTGACTACAGTCCTTTTTTCTACCTTTGCTCAATTTGCTTAACAAAATGTGTACGCATGCACACATGCTCCCATGCACACACACACACACACACCTTTTGCAGTGCATGTCTGTGCAGAAGTAGATCTGGAAGTCTTCTGAGTTATTCACTACGTAGAGGAAGCAGCTGCGTTCGTCAAACTTGGAAATGCTGCAGGAGACAGAATTCAGTCATTGTGTTAGGGTGAATAGAGCACTTTAATAAAAAGCATTAAAAGTCCCGTATGCTGCTATTTCTTTAATAAGTTAACAAAGGTCTCAAAAAATGCATGTCTGTAACGCTCCAACTGAGGACATCGATGCCCTTCTTATACTTGGAACTACCTCTTCTTCACTCCTGCTCCGGACACGCTGTTTCAGTGTCTATGTAAATGAGCTACCGCTGAGCCACGCCGAGCAACACGACTACGGAAGTGAATCTTCTTAAACGAAGTCACTTCAAAAGTACAGTGGAACCTCGGATAGTGTTCCGCAAACCGAGCAAAAATTTTTTACAAATTTTTAATCGGAAACCGAGCATGTATTAGTTTACAAGCGCCGAGTATCATATATCACGCATGCGACTCTTATTTTGACACCAAGCGGCAATGATCACAACTGAGCCAATGATTTTTGTCTCTCTTGCGCTGCGGGAATTATGGGTAATCGTCTCCCCTGCTGCGTCCCCTGTGTGGTAAGGTGCTGGTTCATTTGTTATTTGTTATTTTTTACTTTACAGCAGTGTTTCCGTTAGTATGCTTAAGCGAGTATCATTAGTGAGATTTCTTTTTTTTCCCCGTTAAAACAGTGTTTGCATTGTGTATGTTAGTTGTGAAACTTAAAAAGCGAGGTGTGGGAGATATAGAAGGAGTTTTACTGTCTAAGACGAGGCGAGGGGCTAATTCCACACACACACACACGCATACAAATACACAGCACAAATGGAAACACTTAACTGTCTGGATTTATTTTTACTTTTTTTAAAAATGTTAAGTGCAGGTTAATTTGTTTTATTTTTACTTTATATGTTGTATTAATTATTTTTATGTATTTATTGTTTTGGGCTGTGGAACGAATAATTTGAGTTTTCATTATTTCTTATGGGAAAAGTCTATTTGGTTTACGAGTGTTTTTGGAATACAAGCCCACTTCCAGAATGAATTATGCTCATAATCCAAGGTTCCATGGTATTTGAAAAATCAAATACGCTTGTTTAAATCCGGTCAACACAAAAAAGGTATGAGGCACGTTCAAGTGAAACCGGGACTTTTGATTGTATTTGTTATGAGAGGGAAAACCTCCTTTATTTCTCTAGATAACCCCCGCTACACTAATGCACTGATAAGTTTATCTTCTCGTTACGATGCTGGCACAGATCACTACTTACCTGCGCTATCGTCAGTCTGACTGGACATTTCTACTCCAACGCTACGAGATTGATTTAATTCCAACTTCAGGTTTAAACAAACAGACGTGTTCGAACCTATGTGCAGATATGCTGGAGATTTTTG